>JANFCV010000113.1:1200000-1690916 GCA_024500475.1 Phthorimaea operculella | reverse complement strand
CTATTGCACCGTGGAAATAATGCGGTTTCTCGGCATGAATCATACACGTAAAAATACCTCTTTAATTACTATATCTACTAAAAAATCACACCTAAATCCATTGCGTAGTTGAAAAGGAGGTAGCTGCGTTTATGAAGATACCTACCTCTAGATTAAGAAACGCATAAAGTGGCCTTATTTTATGCTGTATATTAATAATAACTAATTTATAGGTGGTATAGTTAAGGTATGTATGTAGCAATTGTTATAATTTCAACCCTAAAACTCAAGTAATCGAATACCGGTGAAAATGTGCTTGCGCTTCATCTATATTTTCAATAACTTGTTGCAAGAAGATACTTACATTACCCCTAAGCATTACTCAATATTTGTCTTCCTTCGAAAGCAAACGTCAACGCTTTTAAATATTTCCCCTTTCCAAAGGAGTAGAGTCAACAGTACCTACGTCACGTGTCCGCTCCAAGCTTAAATACGATATATCGTCGTGAATTTTTTAACACGGGTAGGGCAGGGTAGTCTTGGCCGGCGATGTGGGGTTTTATACAAAATCGCTTATCGCTTTTATAGCTTTTTGCAAAGCTCTGTTTGACTCATGACTTACTTATGTAAATGAATCAATACTTTTAAATATATCCCGTTTTTTTTTTCGTATTTCCCGGTACCAAAGAAGTACAGTCAACAAAACTTACGTCGCGTGTCCTCCCCGAGCTTGAATATGATATACTGTCGTTAATTTTGAACAGGGGTAGAGCAGGGTTAGCAGACTTGGCCGGCAATATGGGGGTTTTATACAAAATACAGCGTTCGCTTTCTGCAAAGCTTTGTTTGACCCATGGTCAAAGTAAACGAATCAGTACTTTTAAATATTTTCCCGGTTGCAAAGAAGTTCAATCAACAATACCTACGTCAAGTGTCCTCCCTGAGCTTAAATACGTTTTATCGTCGTGAATTTTTCAACGGGGGTAGGGCAGGGTTTGCAGACTTGGCCGGCTATATGTGGATTTCATACAAACACATACACAATACAGAGATCGCTTTGTGAAAGCTTTGTTTGACTAATGGCCAAAGTAAACGAATCAACACTTTTAAATATTTCCTCATTAAAAAGAAGTACATTCAACAAAACCTCCCTCACGTGTCCTCCCTGAGCTTAAATACGATATATTGTCGTGAATTTTTAACAGGGTTAGGGCAGGGTTGGCAGACTTTTATATTATACAAAATACAGCGATTGCTTTCTGAAGGCTTTGTGTGACTAATGTAATGGCTTATTATGATGAATCATTGGGTATTTGAAAAATCTTTTAAGAGTGTAAATCAAAATTAACAGTCAGAGTTATTAGATTACGGCTGCGTGCAACTTTAACTCGAAAATGAAATGCTGTTTCACCACTCTACCAACTTAAGAGCCTTTGTCGTGGTTTTGAATTTCTAGTTCACTTGTTGCTCGTCTCAAATAGAACAATATGGCAACTACGACCAAAGCAAAGAATACTAAATAACACCAAAAGGAAAAATCCTAAAAATATTGAAACAAGAAAGTACCTACCTACGTGAACTGAAACATGAATATTCTGCCACGCACTCAAGGCGCAAGAATCAAAATCAAAAAGTTTTTTTCCTCAGTAGGAATTTACAAGATTCTCTTTAAGAAAGTCACATTCTTATTCAAACTTAAAAAAGAGAAAATTTGTAGAGCAAAATTTTCTCTTTTTTATAGTAATTTGTGTTCAAGCTCCATAGAGTAGACGTGAGACATGCTACGTAAAATTGCATCTGTCAAGCAACTGTCGGAGACCTGGGACGTGCGACATCGCGACGCTTAACACCGTTTCCATATGAAATGTATGAAACAGAAGAAACAAAGCTACACACGTGAGACGCGCGTCCCAAGGATAATGGCTGGCGATCGCTTGACTGACAGATGTCAAGTTGCGCATGGCGTCGCGCGTCTATACTGTGGAGATTGTCCCGAAGGAATTGACGAAAAGAAAACAAACCAAGGCCGCAGAATAAATAATGCCAAGACGTAACAAGTTTAAATCAGCTGAGCAGTGTAACGTGAAAAAGCGGGTCGGGGGCGCCGCCGCTAAATTGGCGAACACGCACCTGTGAGACGGCTGGGCGGCCACCGGCACCAGCCCTCCTCCAGCACACGGGCACCAGGGAATCAGTCAGTCGCGCTCCAGGCGCCGAGCGAACCACACGCTCGACCTGCGCCACCCCTAAACCAATCCCGCGCGAGAGATAAAACCCAAAAACATCAATGAAAACTCTCCTGTATCTTAATATTTCGCAATAATTCTTGCCTTACTATCTCTTATAATTATAAGCCTAAATAAAAACGAATGTTGAAGTGTGTTGTGTGTGTATGTTTCGCGTACTGACCTGGTTTTAATTTTGAACTGTTGCACCATTTTTGCTGGAACGATCAAGTGAGTATTTGGCATTAATTTCGTGTGTTGAGATAAAACAAATGAGCCATGATGAAACAAAGAGCTTTTCTGATTTCTCTTTTATGAAAATAAATGTAGCGCGAAACGTAACGAGCGCATTTTGATGGGATCGTTAACGAATATAAATCTAATGGCGTTTTCTCAAAGAAAATAGAAATAAGCTGGAATTGCTGTGAACACATGATAAATGTTTCAAGAAAAACAACACAATAGGTACTTTTTATTTACAAAAATAAATCTCAGTAGTCCTACGGTACAGACTGGCGGTTTGTGGTTTCTTTTAAAATTTGCAAATGACCGTTTTTGAAACATAAATAATACATAATGTTATACTACCGCCGTAATGCGACTCGATGTTTCACACGATATTTTTTAATGTATGTAAATTACAGCGACTTTTACAATATACATAATTTAAATAAATACATACTTACCAGCCTATATTACAAGCTATATTGTATGCCTAAATATACAACGGATATCCCAGCAACAGGCACCAATAATTTAGTCAATATTTCACCTAATAAAATATTGTCATATCAGCTGTAGGTATCAAAAGATTCCAAGAATGCTCAAATAAGTAACCATGTTTTTTAGCATTCTCCAACGTTGGAAAAATACTTGCCTGATTTTGTAATAAAAATAAGATTTGTTTTGAAAACTTTATAGGGTACGTACCTAATAAAAAAATCTTTGTATCAAGATTCCATGGAGATACGCAAACGCTACAAAAATATGTAAAACTTTACAGAACGATAACCGAACCTCTCATTTTTTATCTCAACAAATATTTTTGCAGTGATAATATCATGTCGTTTATACATATAAGGTGCAAATGTTTTAAGGGGTAAACCAGCTCATGAAATTAAACACCTCTCCCCAAGGAACATAGGTCGAGAAAAGAAAAAGAAAATTTGGACCACCCATACAAAATGGGAGGGCCAATAAATTTTATTAATATTTTATCCCACCCAAAACATAAATGTGAAAGACTGCCAAGTTCGATAATATTGGAATGCTTCGCCTTTAAAAGAAGTGAGATCTAAATAAGTACCAAGTTCCATACACAGACCTCAGTTAAAAATAGTTATAGGAATGCACACTTGATTTTTCGCAGTTTGGAAATAAGAATCTACTTTCAAACTGCGGAAAATCAAGTGTGCATTCCTGCTATTTAACTGAGGTCTGTGTGGTACTTATTTAGATCTCACTTCTTTATAGGCGAAGCATTCCAATATGAACTTAACAGTTCCTTTTATGTTTTGATGGATTTCATTATTTTTGTAAGGTTTATTTTCTTTTTCTTATGATTAAGTTAGGTAAGGAAATATCTCATTTATACTTTACTTTGACTAAATACAAACCTTCGTAACGAATTTTAGGTCGGTACGACGATTGGAAGATATAGATAAATTTTTGTTTTAGTTCCTTAGGGGTATGAATTTACACCTTCATTATTTTTAAAACCGACTCACACTTGGCCATTTTCAGATTTTTCCTTTACCTGACCTAAAGACCTACCTCCATGCCAAATTTCAAGTCGATACGACCATTGGAAGTGGTCTAGGTTTTTGAGTGAGTGAGTGAGTGAGTCAGTGAGTGTATAGTAAAAATAGCGATTTTCTGACGTCAATATCTCAAGACCTACAATAGGTACATTAATGAAATTTTGTATTTTAGATAAGTAAGTAGATCTCGACAGATACTAGAAATTTCATATGCGTAGATAAAATAGATTTTGAGTTATAGGTGGGTCGAACTTGGCCCGAAATGGTTCGTGTAATATAACCCACGGCCGGTGTGTCGCTTTTTTTGCTCGAACTTGGCGGACACACTGCCGTGTGTCTAGATTTTTTTATTTTATAATATTCCTAGGGGAAAGCTGTTCAGTTTCATAGACTTGTCCAACCCTTAAAATACCTATTTGCAGTTATGTTTTTTACATCCTGTATTATAATACTTTTTCCACGTCTACGAGAAGTTTTGATTGATAACATTTCGCTTACGCTGTAACTTACTTTGCGGCCTATTCTTCCTTACACAGAGTTATTTTTCAGCCAGGTTAGTGCAGCCATCGCTGAAAATGTGAAAATATATAAGTCGCTATAATAGAAAAGCATCACCCATATCTTTCCCGTGGGTATCGTAAGAGGCGACTAAGGGTTTTGAGAGTTGATGTGTATTGCAATTTAATGGCGACAGGCTGACAACCTGTTACTATGATGATACACAGTCATCTGAATGACTCAAACTTTTGTCAGACAGGGTGTAAATGACCGTGTTTTGCAGCCGTTTACGCTGTGCCTACCCCGCAAGGAATAGTGGCGTGATATATGTATTATTCAGCCAGTTAAGCGCGGCCATCGCTGAAAAGGTGAAAAAATATAAGTTGGTACTTAAAAAAATACCCTATAATTAATATTGTATAGAAAGTTCAGTTTTTCGCAATTTTGGAGATGATAGAGAAGTTTTTGATGATGTAAAAAAAAAACATCTTTTGATAACCAAGCTGAAAATTGAAAACCTTTTCCAAGGAACATAAAATGGATCACTGTGTCGCGCACTGTAAACATTATATTGCCACTAAGCACGGCATATTTTTTTTTCCGTTAGGTATAAACGACATGCTGCTGCGTGCTATGCTATTTTCGCCCTTCCACAATTTCGCACTTACGCTATTTTTGGTCCACCAAAAATGTATCTACTCCATGTGTGTGACTGTCAAAAAAGCGATTTTAGAATAGCGCTGTCACTTTTAGAAAAATAGGCTTAGAAAAGAATAAGAGATGATTTCAACTAAATTGTTTACGACTAAGGTCTGACTTTACGAATTTTACCAACGAGGTCTATTACTATAGAGCCGACACCAATCTCCACCACGGAGTTTCAATCCACTGGAGCCAAGTAGGCCCAGCACACTCAGTTTGTTGCTAGCCTTAAAGCTTGTTGGTCTCGTTTGTTTTGAGCTGATTTTTATACAAAATGTCACGAAATCTTTTTGAAAATGCCGTCGTGCGTATTACGATATTGCAATAATAATGCAAAGAACACTTCTAAGTGCAGAGGAATAACTTTTTATCGGTGAGTAGCTAGAAAATCATTTGAAAACTTTATTCGAAAATAATATTTAGCGTAGACGCCATGTTGCGTCATTTGTCATAGATGAAATATTCAGAAGTTTCATTGTGTACGCAACAAAATGTACCTACGTAGGTAGTGTAAGTTGATATTTCCTTTCATAGCGAAATGTAATATTAATATACACTATTTAGATTAGAAAATTATTGTCTTATCTATTGTCTAACAAAATAAAATCTTCAGTAAAGATGACGAAAACTGCGATTTTTGTTGGGAATGCTTATTTTGTTTTAAGGTATGATGGGACGTAAGAGACAGTGTACTAAAAATTCTGCTATAAAACAACTACTTTTTATATGTAAGCGGTATTACTAGGTAAATGAAAAAGATCTACTGTAGGTAAAATATATATTCCCATTCAGTTGAATGAAACTCGAAAGAATAAATCCCGAATAAAGGTTCTAAAGTTTTTGGTGCACCATCTCTTACACCCGGTACCTATAAGAATTATTAGGTATCGATGAATAACAAGCTTAAATTTAATTTATTTTACAACCTCACCGTAGGTATCAAACTTGTACTAAACCTACATAAGGAAAAATATAAACGAAGTGTCGCGTCTATGACGGTGACATCGAAACTTTGTTTCATAACTTCCCCCCGTGGACCCCCCAACCCCCCGCTTGCTGCTCCGGCTTTTGTTAGTACCAGCGCTTCTAGGACGTAAGTTCATATTAGTTCGATGAATTTTACGCGTTATCTTTCAAAGTTAAGCGGCTATCAAAAAGATGTCAGCTAAGCATAGAAGAAAACTTTTTCTTATTTCATTTAAATGCGTGAATCGCCTTGCCAATCCCAGATTCCTGTGTGCTGTACTTTCGTTGCTATTCCTGGTGCATTTCATGCTTCATATGTGTTTGTAAACTGTTACCAATATTGTGTTCGCAATTCAGTGCTCCAGAATAAACATCTATTTGGGTCTTATAACTGTAGCCTTTACAGATTTAGCAACCTGTCTAAATTGTTTCGAAGTTCCCGTTTGGTATGTTGATATTTATATTTGTAAATGACGTGTGGTGCTGGCTTAGATTAGCATCACTCCATATCTCCTGTGAGTGTCGTAATCAAAGAAGCGGCTAAGGGACTTGAGAGTTGATGTTTATTGCAATTGTATGCGACAGGCTGACAACCGGTTTCTATGGTATGTAATGTATATTTATGGGCCTACTTGCTTCGTAAGCTCTTAATACAACAGACAGCCTATAGGATATTCTACTAGCAATGTTTCACGACGAGATCGCTATACATGACCAAAATACAGCCCTCTAGTTTTGTATCTAGTCTAGATATTTTTACCTGCTACGTTTACTGTTGATACTAGTCAATAGAACAGACAACCTAGTGATTTCAATTGCTTTTTTAAGGGCGCCACACACCGGACCCGTAATGCGTGACGTGCACCTAGTCACGACGTCATTACGCGTGCGTAGCGTGGTGTGGTGTGCGGTGTCTCATACAATCCCATATGATATAACGTCATCTCTACGCGCGTGATCACGCTGTCACTACGCGCCGTAACTACGCCGTGCGGCCCGGTCTGTGGCGCCCTGTAAACAAAAAGATCGATATGTAATCGAAAATACAGCCTAATAACCATATTCATAATGAAAAAAAAAACTATTGAAGCAGTTCCGTGCGTTCAGTTGTAAGTAAGGTGTCATATTCCAATGACTCACTTTAATTTACTTCTTCGTCCTAAGTGAGAGTTTTACGCATGGATATATAAATTTTGTTTGCAACGCTAGCAATCCTAATGTTGTTAGTATGGAAAGTAGCGAGAGTGTGCCATCTGTAAATCTGGATATTCTGTGGTAGATATGACATTATTTATCTCATCTGCGCTACCCAAGCCACAAAGTATCAAAGCTTGGGAAAGGATTATGTTGGGTCGTCCTTGCCTTTGCCTCAAACGTGCCGGCCATGAAATATATTTTACCGGAAGGTAGAAGAAGCCTTCTCGATTCATTATTTTAACCGTATGGGTGCGTATGGTTAGACGGTTCAAATGTGCAAACTAGGCAACAGATAATACATACATATATCACGCCTTCATCTCTTGGGATTAGGCAGAGCTGTAAAAAACGGCTATTCACACCGCGTCTGACAAAAAATTTAGAGTCATTCAAAAGACTCGTGTATCACCATAGTGACAGTTTGTCAGCCTGTGGCTTATTATTGCAATACACATTAACTCTCAAATCCCATATTTGCTTCTTACGACACCCACGGAAATGATATTCAGGATTCATTATTTTGCCCGTATAACTAGATGATTCAGATGTGCAAACCAGGATACAGATAATCATATGAAAAAATTAAGAACATCTTGAGTTTTACTATTCCTACTTTGACTATAGTAGAAAGAAGGTCTATTTATTAGGGAAAGTATTTGCCACGTCTATCTTTATGGGGTGAATTTGCCAATTATCAAAGGTCAAAACTGTGGTGGATATCTCGTAAAAATACCTACAGTTCGGCAATAATTTTCTTGTAATGCTCTTTGGAGTAAGATTTTCATTTTCGTGGACAGATTCACCCCGTAAAAGTACCGTTTTACCGCTGTTTTTACTTCTAATGTTATTATCATCAGCCCATAGTGTCTTGTTCTAACTTTTAATGCTCTGTATAAAATTTCATTACCTAACTTTGTTTTGGGAACCTTTTATTTTTTCCTTATTAAAATTTCGGTCGGATATTTTTACGAAAATATAGGAAAAATTGTTCGCATTATTATGTAGAAAGGCATCATTACAGATACCGACCTTTATTATACGAAATCGCTAAAACAAACAGCCGATGTGGTGCAGTGGTAGTGTGACTGCCTGCGACGCATAAGGTGCCGGGTTCGATTCTCGGTGGGATCGCTCACAAAGTTGATATGTATCACTTTGAGAATTTATTCCCAGTCTGGTTAGGTCATTGCAGGCCGAACCACCTGATCATCCGAAAATAAAGATGATTCCGAGCTTCGTAGGGCACGGTAAGCCGTCGGTCTCGGTTGCTGTCTGAGATTACATAGACCACGGTCATAACAAAGCCATGTCGGAGGCTTGCTACATGTAGTAGCCGGTTGTAAGCCTCTAATACCAGGGTTCATCGGGGCGTTGGACGACTCGGTTTCCCACAAGAAATGAGATCTAAAAAAACATCTTTAACAGTTAAGCGAATTGTAATTTTTAATAAACGATTTATTTACCTATTTATTTATTTAGTTAGGTAGGTGGAATTATCAGTGACAGACACCAACCACAAAATGCTGGATTTGTGTCGATGTTAATTAAATTTATGCAGATTTATAGCATAAATCTTGCTAACGCTGTGTTTACTGTGGATTGAATTAGGCCTACACATGAATATTTGCACATTAAGAATTTGCGATGTGATTTAGGTATATTAATAAAACAGCCGTATATTGTTCCCGTGGGTGTCGTAAGAAGCGGCTTAGGGATATGGGCGAATTTTAGGCGACAACCTGTCACTATGGTGATACACAGTTTTCTGAATGACACTCATACTTTTCAGACGTTTCTTTTTGCTTCATACGCTCTGTTTACCCGCTAAGGCTATAGGCATGATGTGTAGGTGTATGTATTAATTTAATTTTATGCAGATTTATAGCTTATCTTGCTAACGTTGTATTAATTGTGGATTGAATTAGGCTCACACGTGAAAATGGAAGCGTGAACACAGCATAGAGAATTTGGGACATTCCACGAAAAAGTCAACTTTGTCGGTTACGATACATGTATGGAAGCACCCACTACAAAGTTAAGGAAGTTGTAGAATCTATTGCTCTTTAATTACTTTTAACACCGTTTTTAAATTATCCATGTGTCTCACACGGAAATTTTAGAAAATATTTTGGTGGAATGCCCCATTTGCAGGACAGCTCGCTCCTTTTTCCGATCATTTATAACTACACCCTAGAGATGCTACAATTTCTTTCTGAACTTTTGAAATGGAATACCTGGGTTAAATACCAAATTTAGTCCAAAATAAGAAAAAAATAACTTTGTAGGTATTTAAATTTTATATTCAGTTTGCTCACTTTTAGAGGAAGGCGTAGGTTTGAGTTGCCAACTTCAACTCCAGATCGACAGTCTTAGATTCTAGTAACTTCAGCACTTCGAAACTTAGTTCCGGTCATTTCTTCTTAACTTTTAACCTTTGACTGTTCTAAATTCTTTGAGAAACCGACCAAGGACTTCCGGTACGAAACATCCTCAGAAAAGACCACGGGTAAGGTAGACAAAATTGAGTGTTTCTGAACCTAGAACCATGTGATACCGGCTTAAAATAGCATCACCTCATTTCTACCCGTGGGTGTGGTAAAAGACGACTAAGAGATGAATCCGGGATGGGCAGCAGCGTTCCCCGTAAATACAATACTTTACACTGCGCTCGCCAATCCGCATACTAAGCGTGGTGAGCATTGCCTGCAGGAAACAAACTAATATTGCAGCTTACTATTTTGAAATTATAAATTTTTCTGCTTAGACGAATCTAACAACACCTCATTTTGTCAAAATTCGTTTAGCCTTTTGGGCAGTAGCCCGTGAAAAAGAATTTTCTTTCCACATACATACCCACAACACAAACTTACTTACCAACTCTCGAAAAACATATAACCGGCCCCTACTTCTGAATCAGTCGGGTGAAAATGAAGAAAATCACAAAGTGTAAGAAAACTTTTCCCAAATATATGCGTAAGCTAGGCATGATTCCCCATCAATATTCCATTTCCACCATCCACAACGTATCAAGCCAGTCAATGAACTATGAACGTGTTCACACTTGGAAGACCAGGAGATGTATGAACGATCTTCAGCCCTGACAGAATCGGGCCGGAGGAGTATGTGAAGTAGAATAATAATATTTGACGTTGAATAGGCAAGGTAGTTGAATATGCAACATCCGTTCCTGCTCTGTTTTAGCGCTGCGTATCGCATGCGTTTGGACAATAAAAATTGACTAAAAATACGCTTATGTCAAACAATTTGATAGATGTGCAGTTACGCCGGCAGCGCTAGCGAATACGTCCTCTTGAAACACTATGTATGTATCAAAAAAAATCGCATCAAAATCCGTTGGTTTAGGCAGACCATGACAGACAGATATCTAAACGCAAAAAGCGAATTAATTTTATACTATCCTTAACAGCCACAAGAGTCCACTGCTGGACACGGGCCTCCCCCTATCGGGGGGTATTGCCATACTCACCACGCTTGGCAGGCGGATTGGCGAGCGCAGTGCAAGATGTTAGATAAATCACAGGGAACGCTGCTGCCCATTCTCTGGAAAATTATCCCTTACTCGCTTCTTACGACACCCACGGGTAGAATTGGGGTGATGCTATTCTAAGCCGGCATCACACGGCAAATTTTATACTATGAATTGATGATATTGATAAAGTCGATACGTGAAATGAAACACCAATTCAGGCAAAATCTACTACGTGCCAAATATTTGGGCGAAAACATTTCATAAATCTTTCGCCTACTTACAGTTGAGGTTTAGGATTTCAAGGGCTCAGCACACATATTACGCGGAAAGGGTTTCTTGATATCCGTCTCCCGAGGGTTGCTTGACTTTGTTCAAGTGTAGGGTTTAAGAAGGGTGAAATTGAAAACCCTCGCGTGCACGTGCGTGCGACCTATGCACGTGAGCGTTTTCTACTCCTTTAGATACTAGTTACCGAGAAAAGCGTGTAATTAGATCAATTTGCTCCACGGCTGGCTGGTCTAACTGTATCTCAATTTATTTTAAAGTTCAGGTTGCAACACGTCTGAATTAATGGCAAGTAAATGTTGAGTCTGTTCTTCTAGAAGAGTGAGCTATTTGAAGTCATAGGCGATTTTGGGCTTCCGCGCGTAAAGTCTCGAAGTGTCAGCATTTAGTAGGTATCCGAGATATTTGCATTTTTGTAAAATTGTGTTTTCAGATTTACACGTAAGGATGACAGTAATTAAAAAAAATGTTTTGGTAGTCATTACAATATACCTACTATTCACTATATTAGATTTCGACATTAGTCACAACCGCGTCTAAATTGGCTTACTGGACCTCCGAGATATTCGAATTTTTTAGGAGTTAGGGCTTTTGCAGTAATGACTTTAGAGGTCCGTAAAACTGTAAGTTTTAGAAATCAAATTGATTTTTATAGTCAGTACGATAGAGGGAATCTTGTAGATTCTGAAACTCATCACCCATTGACAGACCCTTTTTGCGTGGAAGCCCACTTTTGGTTCCGACCTTATGAAGCTAGCTTCTTCTTCTTTGATTAAAAGTTATCCCTATTGTAAACAGTAGATTCAGCAATGTACAAAATCTTAATCGGAACTTGGAGTCAAAATTGTTATCTTCAGAAATTCAATTATGTCTCAAGCCCATTTCGCTCAAAGCGCTGAAAGCGCCACCTAGTCAAATAAATGGCTGTACTGGATTCAACCACAATCAAACTGGAAATCTCCAGATTGTCACATTTCACCCTGACCATTAAACTTGATGGGCGGGACAAAATTGTTCGGAAACTACCCAAATGAATAAATTTTCTTAATGACCTGACTGGTCGGAAAGCAATATTCTCAAATAGAATGTCGTGACAATTTTTCAGTATTTGTATTTCTATTTATTCAGGATGCAAAAATCTCAAATGCAAATATTTTAAGGGGTGAACCAGCCAATGAAAATGAACAATTTTCCGCAAGGAACAAAGGTTTTTTATTGTTTTGATTAAAGGTTTTTTTTATTACCTCGATATTTCGCAACGGTTCCACGCTCCATGGTTACGACACGAGTAGACTGGCATGGCGAGTGATTTCATCTTTCTATGGGCAAACATATCTGCCTATCCTCGTTCGGATTCGTCGACTGCGTTCTGTTTGACTACTCGAACTTAACTCATAACGATCGTAGACAGTTATAACATGCAATTGTATAACAGCATGTGTATTTTTCAACATTTCTCTACACTTATCTGTATTCTGATGTATTTCAATTTGGCCAGCAATTCACAATTGTGTTTGGAAACTACGCAAATGAATCAATTTCCCTAACGACCTGACTGGTTGTTCGTCGAGCTATTTGCTATGCGCGGCTTGTTACCGCCGCAAAATCAAAACACAATGCTATTCGAAATCCAGTCACCATTATGCACTTTGCAGTAAATTATTCGGATACAGTGCCAAACTGCGATTCAGGAAATAGAAATAAAGGTCTATCCCAAACCTAGCTACGCTGCAATAAACGTCAAGACATGTCAGGCAAATATACCGGGAGTAGGTAACAGAAAGGGTAACTGAACAACGGTAACTGAAACTGAACAACGTTCCCCATGGAACATGGGTCGATATATGAAAAAAAATAAAGACCTCCCATAGTAAATCAATCAGCTGATCCAATTTTTTTTTCATATTTCGACCCATGTTTCATAGGGAAAGTTGTTCAGTTTCATGAGCACCTTGACCTCCTTTCGGCTTGTTTTACCCTTTTTGTTACTATACTGATATATGCAAGTAAGTACGTAAAGTCTGTTAGCGGAGTCGAGTCTTTCTTTGTATTTCATACTGTTAGACTGAAAATCGACAAGCTATGATCAGCACTAATCTCGACAACTGAGTGGGTCCCAGCCCTGGGGCTCTCTCTCTTGGACGCTATCGGTCGACGCGCGCGGACCATTGTTTACGTTATGAGCGATCCAAAATTATTAATTAAAGGTATTTATTCCGAAGAACTCTTGTGTTTAATTTAGAGCCAATAGTTTCAGAATCGGGATGCAAACACGCCTGCAATTAATTTGTGAGTGAAAACAAAAAAAAAAATGTGATAAAACTTATCCGTTATCGCGTAGCAACTAGCATTCAAGTGTACCAGTGCTCGGTATGGTACGAGGAACTCCTTATCTTAGATGGTGTTAAATTTCGTTCCCGAATTCTTTGTCCTTTGTCTTACAGTATGACTATCTAAACTCGGAAACGTGTGGTGACGGTGATTGAACATATTGGAACAGTGAAATAAGTTAATTTTATATTATTTCATATTTCATTCGGACACAGAATTTAATAGTATTTGGAGTACAAAAACTTTTTTTTGTTATGGTGACTTGTTGGTGTTCATTGTGGCGTTAGTGGTATACATACTCTGAACTTTTGCCTTGGGTGGTCACACGGCGAGGACACGTGTATCGTATCGGGTGTCGATGGGTCGCTAAGCCCCGAGGCGTAAGAGTGTACCTACTTGCGCATTCCTCTTAGAACAAAGGATCTGAAAAAGTTTGTACTGGACAATTGGTGAGCTGTATCGAATATTTCTTTGATAATTGTGATCCTTGTTGTTGATGAAACAATTGAGTGCTGTGAACTTTACTAAAAGATAAACTTTGTTGAGTTTTGGTTTTAGAACCGAACTTTTAGTTTTATAAGAATATTTCATTATGTTTAGTTTCTAAGTGGACGTGATTAGATTTGAAATTGTTTACGTATTAGAGTTTAGAACTGAACTTCTGGTTCCATAAATAGTTTTACAAGGAAACTTTAACTTTACTATTTAATTTGAATTGTTTTATTTTTGTGCGAAGTGTAAGTGCACAAAACTTTTAACAGACAATTTCTAAAATAGAACTTTAGCGTAGTGTTCTAATATTGTTAAATTTCATATAAAGACCCTATCTCAATTATAATCATGGGTCGGCATAAGAAGAGACATAGGTCTCCTAGTACTTCCTCTTCAAGCTCAAGTGATGTTGAAAAGACTAAAACCAAAAAGTATAAGAAGAATTTAAAGAAGAAAAACAACAGAACAGAAGCCTTAGAGGGGCTCCTAAAAGAACTGAGAAAGACAACTAATTATCATGCCGGAAGCGCACCCCAGCAATCTGTGGTACGCTACATGGGTCGCAATGATTTCATTCCTGTATTTGACCCGCAGACCTCTCCGGTCTCTGTTGAACATTGGATCCGGAACCTGGAAGGGATTGCCAATATGCATGGTTGGGATGAACGCACATTAATATGTAACTGCACATCTAAACTTGGTGGCTATGCTAAGAGCTGGTATGAGCATCAAGTGACTTTTGATATGAGTTGGGCTGAGTGGAAGGAAAAATTGGTCAGAGCGTTTCCTTTCACCAAAAATAAACTCACCCAAATAAGGGAAATGGTAAACCGGGTCAGGAAGCCGAACGAAGACCCAATTGAATTTTACTACACTAAACTTGGAATTGGTATGTCATGCCAGTTAAGTGATGAAATAATTACAGAGGCTATCATTGGCACACTTGGCAATCAGCTATTGGAGATCGGTGCTAAATCAGCTGGGTGCCGGGATACCAATTCTTTGCTTCAGTACTTGGCAAGTATCAATACCTCAGCTGCTGCCAGTAAAGGTCAAGACAAGTCGGAAAATCAGTTGAAAAATGAACGTGGACCGGACAGGGTGGCAAGGTGTTTCACTTGTGGCAAACCTGGTCACAGAGCAAGCAGGTGCCGCGTCAGTAAGGATAACTCTAAACTACATAAAGACAAGGGCAACCAAAATGCACATTTTGTGGAAGGCCAGGCCATGTTGAAGCAGATTGTTTTAAAAGAAGAATAAAAGCAAACATTGTTCATTCTGTAATATTGATGGTCACACATTGGATGAGTGTAGGAAGAGGTCAAGAACGGGTCCACAAAATCGTTTGGTACGCAAGGTACAAACTATTTGCTATGATGCATCAGACAAGAAATATTTCAAGGAGGTGCTTGTCAATGGAGTTTCTTCTAATGGATATATAGATTTTGGTAGCACATGTAACACCATGAGACAGAGCTTCCGTGAGATGCAGAACTTGGAACTGATGCCCAACGATAACACTGTTATAAAGGGGTATGGAGATGGATTAACAATACCATTGGGAATTGTTTCAACTTCTCTTGTAATTGATGGTGTGGAGAAGGTGAATAAACTATATGTTGTACCAGATGACCTGCAAGAAGTTGACGTTCTCATTGGGCAGCCTTTCACCGAATCACCAAACTTGGTTATTGTTAAAACTTCAACGGAGCTTAACATGTATGAAGATGAAATGGCAATTCAAGTGACCGAGTTGTGTGAATCTTTTGACAAGATACGGTTGTACCCACAAAATGATACAAAACTCACTCCTGGATTAAACAAAGTATTAGTGAGACCAGATCCTGTTGTTGACGGTATTATGAATATTAAGTTGAGCGAACAAAGAAAACCATTATGTGAGAAGGATGTTATAGAAGACAGTGTTGAATTACATGATGGTCAGGCTTTTATAAAACTTATCAACAGGACGAACAAAATTCTAGAATTAAAAGAACAAGACTGTGTTGCCAGAGCAGAGCTGAAAGACAAATACCGTGATGATAATATTAAGATGGGTGATCATTTAAATGGAGACCAAAAGGCTTCCTTGGACGAACTGCTAACCAAATATGAGCACTGCTTTTCTGGTGATGGTATGGAACTGGGCAATTGTAAGATAGAAATGGTTATAGAACTGACTGATGATAAAGTTATAAATTACAGACCGTACAGAGTTTCTTACCATGAAAAGAAATCATACGGAAAATGGTGGCGGACTTAATGGATGCTGGTATTATAGAAAAATCTACATCTCCATATGCTAGTCCTGTGTTACTGGTGCGAAAGAAAGATGGTGGTTACCGCATGTGCGTGGATTACAGGGCACTTAACAAAATAACCAAAAAAAAAAGGTATCCCTTGCCTGTCATACAAGACTTGTTGGACAGACTCGTGGACAAAACTGTATTCTGTACTCTTGATCTGGCTAATGGATACCACCAGATTAGAATTGAAGAATCATCCAGACCTTTTACTGCCTTCGTCACACCCGAAGGACACTACCAATATAAGATGATGAGTTTCGGACTTTGTAACGCACCAGCAGTATTTCAAAGAGCAATGACTGAAATACTTGCCCCTGTGATACATGAGTGTGCTGAGGTGTATATTGATGATGTGATTGTGTGGGGCAAGGATGTTGAAGACTGTTTGAGCAACCTCAGAAAAGTTTTAGGGCTGATAGATGCTGCAGGTGTTAAACTTAAACGTAGTAAATGCTCATTCCTCACAAACAGTGTTGAATACTTAGGTCACGAAATATCAGGTGGTGAGATAAGACCTTCACCTCACAAAATCATCGCGGTTTCCAATTTTAAGACACCTACGAATGTCCACGAGTTGCGGCAGTTTCTCGGACTCGCCAGTTACTTCCGAAAATTTATCAGGAACTTCGCGAGTATTGCACGACCACTTACTCTACTCACGAAAAAGTCCGTGGAGTGGCGCTGGGAACCTGAACAAGATCAAGCCGTAAGCTACCTGAAGGATATTCTAACCTCCGACCCAGTGCTGGCAATTTATCACCCGGACAGAGAAACCCAAGTTCACACCGACGCATTGAAAGCTGGGCTCGGTGGTGTACTCCTTCAACGGCAGCCGAATGGTGAGATGAAAGTAGTCGCTTACGCTAGCCGACAGACATCAGAAACAGAGCAAAGGTACCACAGTTTCGAATTGGAAGCTCTTGCTGTGGTGTTTGCTGTCAATCGTTTCCGAGTATATCTTTCTGGTGTTAAGTTTCGAGTCGTGACTGATTGCTCTGCCTTACGGATGGCTTGGTTGAAAAGAGACTTGTCACCACGGATTGCCCGTTGGTGGCTTGATCTACAAGAGTACAATTTTGAGGTTGACCATCGACCAGGGACTTCTATGGCGCATGTAGATGCCTTGAGTAGAAATCCTGTGATAGTAAACCACATACAAGAAAAGGATTTAATTGATGCGCTACAGGATGATGACAAAGAAATTCAAGCATTGATGTTGAATCTGAAGCTAGAACAAGAGGCCAACAAGAAAAAGAAGAACGGACTAACGAAAGACTATAAAGTCGTAGACGGCCGGTTATGTCGTGTGATAGAGAATGGGTTGAGACCAGTTCTCCCTAAGAGTGTGAGATTCCATATAATGAAGATATATCACGATGAGCATGGGCATCTGGGAACTGAAAAATGTCTAGAGGAAATACGAGCTAAATATTGGTTTCCGAAGATGAGAAAATACGTGACAAAATATGTGGCAAGTTGTCTTGGATGCCAATTTACGAAGAAACCAACTGGGAAACAACCGGGTCTGCTTCATCCTATTCCAAAGGTGTCTGTGCCATTTCACACCTTACATGTGGATCACCTGGGCCCCTTTTGCAAGAGCAATGGGAAGACTTATATATTTGCGGTAATCGACGGATTCACAAAGTTCGTGTGGTTAGAAGCCGTCGCTGCAGCAAATGCCAGAGGAGCAGTTACCGCACTAAGTAGACTAAGTCAAACATTTGGGTATCCCGAAAGAATCGTCAGTGACCGAGGCACAGCATTCACGTGTAAGGAGTTCAAACAATTCTGTG
Organism: Phthorimaea operculella; assembly: GCA_024500475.1. NCBI lineage: Eukaryota > Metazoa > Arthropoda > Insecta > Lepidoptera > Gelechiidae > Phthorimaea > Phthorimaea operculella. The sequence goes on along the minus strand of JANFCV010000113.1, from coordinate 1,672,889 downwards.
ACAATAACGCCATTAAACATGTCTTAAACGCCGTGGCATCACCCCGCGCGAATGGGCAAGTCGAGCGCCTGAACCGAACGATTTTAAATTCGCTTTCAGCCCACATGGGCGATGATCAGAAAGGATGGGATGCATACTTGCCTAAGGTTCAATTGGGCTTAAATTCGACCTTAAGTCAAGGGACAGGCAAGTCACCATTAGAGTTGCTGTGTGGCTTAAGACCCCGTTTACCGAATGATTTACAAGGGGCAGTCTACAGTAGAGACGTATCGACCTCCCGAGTCGAAGCTGCTCAGACAATTGAATCGAACGCAGCTCAAATGAAAACGCGTTATGACAAAGATCGGCGTGTTGTAGAACCTCTACTTATGGGTCAGTTGGTCATGGTAGAACGGAAAATATTACGTCCTGGCCTAACAAGTGGAAAACTAGTCCAACGATACGCAGGGCCATATAAAGTTACTGCTGTGCTACCTAACGACCGCTATGAGGTCACGTCATACACGAAAGGCAAACAAGCTTACAAAAACATAGTTGCCCGTGACAAGATTAAGGTTTGGCATGACAGACCACGAGACTCGTCATCTGATGAAGATCTGATAGAGCAGCAGTAAGTCTCTCAACTATCGACCGCGCAAATTCTTACACCGAACAAATAAAAAAAAATAATAATAAAAAACGCTTGCCTACGGGGCCTACACAGCGTTTAGTTTCTGTAATCAAACGCTTGCCTACGGGGCCTACACAGCGTTATGTTTCTGTGATCAAACGCTTGCCTACGGGGCCTACACAGCGTTATGTTTCTGTGATCAAACGCTTGCCTACGGGGCCTACACAGCGTTATGTTTCTGTGATCAAACGCTTGCCTACGGGGCCTACACAGCGTTATGTTTCTGTGATCAAACGCTTGCCTACGGGGCCTACACAGCGTTATGTTTCTGTGATCAAACGCTTGCATACAGGGCCTACACAGCGTTATGTTTCTGTGATCAAACGCTTGCCTGGGGCCTACACAGCGTTATGTTTCTGTGATCAAACGCTTGCCTACGGGGCCTACAGCGTTATGTTTCTGTGATCAAACGCTTGCCTACGGGGCCTACACAGCGTTATGTTTCTGTGATCAAACGCTTGCCTACGGGGCCTACACAGCGTTATGTTTCTGTAATCAAACGCTTGCCTACGGGCCTACACAGCGTTATGTTTCTGTAATCCAACGCTTGCCTACTGTGCCTACACAGCGTTGTGTTTTGTTATCAAACGCTTGCCTACGGGGCCTACACAGCGTTGGAAACATCATGCCTAATATGGTGAAGATCTGCTGGAAGAGGCTGCCACGGTCTGCCATCGGATCTTCGCGTTACTGCCTACGTCGGACGACGTGCGAGTGTGCTGCACAATCAAGATCAACCAGATGCGACTTCAACTGTCCTTCGAGGCCGAAGGACGACTGCAGGATGGCCGAACTGTTAGACTGAAAATCGACAAGCTATGATCAGCACTAATCTCGACAACTGAGTGGGTCCCAGCCCTGGGGCTCTCTCTCTTGGACGCTATCGGTCGACGCGCGCGGACCATTGTTTACGTTATGAGCGATCCAAAATTATTAATTAAAGGTATTTATTCCGAAGAACTCTTGTGTTTAATTTAGAGCCAATAATACAAACCCATTTTTTGTGGTTGCGTTTGTGCTGCATTTGTTTGTTTGCTCTAGTGTCGTTTGAAGTTTAAATTTTTTAAACCGTGACCGGGACTTGAACTCATCGATTCACTTAGTGACAAACTTAAGCTAGAGAATCTACTCGAAAAGCCACCATTATGCAGTTCGCAGTAAATTTATTCGTACACAGCGCGACAGTGCCAAGTTGCGAACCAGTTAGTGAAAATAAAGGTTTCAAACCTCAATCAATACACTACACCGCAGCAGACATCGTGTCGTCAAGATAATATCTTTAAATGTAACAACTGACATCTGTCGGTAAGGTCAAGTCTTTCATACCAGTACTAAAGGGCTTGTATAGTTGTATTACATACAAACAAACCTATTAAACACGCGTGCTTCGGCATAGTATAATTTGAAGTTTTAATGAAACTACGGTTCGGACTTTCAAACGGCGAAGATAGAGTAACTTGAAAAGCCAAGACAAGATTTTTTTTAACATTTTTCTCGTCTTGGAAAAGAAGAAAAGTACCTACCTGTCAATCAATTCAGATGAAAGTTCAACTACTTGTAGCAAAAATTTGTGGTATTTTGAATAATACGTTGAAGTTTTACGTGATTCAATTTTCTAGAAAGGCGGCTACTTGGTGCATTCGCATTAAACACATGATTTTTTGATACATCATGAAGGCGTAATGTGTATACATATGTATGTGTATGTGTACGTCGATCAATAAAACGTCTGCCGTCTCATGATTATCGTAATAGACACGGTCAATGAGTTTATCTCGTACGTTAGTCCTTTATTCTATGACGTCACTATATAAGGTCGTTATCACGTCGCTAGACAATCAAACAGTCCATTCCACTGGCTATAGCACAATACAATAGGAATACCCATTGTCCTTATTTGATTGATGATAAGATGGGACTCTAAAAGCAATTATGTATTGTACTATATAAGGTCCTATTAAATTCACTGCAAATATTTTAAGGGCATGCGTAAATATGTATAAGAAAAACATCTAAGGCATTTTAAAAAAATCTACTCCCTAGTTTTTTTTTTTCATTTTCAAACAAACTTTTTAATTAATTATGTGAACACCCTTTGACTGACCCAACTGACGTTCCGCCATGTAAACATGATTGACTTATACGGCACGCACACTAACAACCAACCAATCACAGCATGGCGCGTTTGGCGCGTAATTTAAATTCATCGAAGTGTGCGTTTCTAGGACAAACAGGGTGCACTTTTTGCGTTTCGTTTTTTTTAGTTAAATGCAGTTTTCTCGAAAACTAGCGTGTAGATTTCTTTAAAAATTTGCCTAGTACATGCTTATATTTTATTTGATCTGCCCCTAAAATATTTGCAGTGAATTTAATAGGACCTTATATTTATGTCCTTAGCTGTCATCAAAAGCATCAAAGGCACGAATCGATCGGTCTGTCTAAATGTAGGCGTGTCTAGTTGAAAATCGGACAAAATAAATATAGGGTGAAATGTTACTAGTGAGTGACCGATAGCGAAAACTCAGAACCAGCTGGTGATAAGGAACAACTTTCCCCAAGGAACATACCTACGTCGAAATATGAAAATAAAATTCGGGCCTCCCATAGTAACTCAAATCAACTGATCGACAATTTTGTATGGGAGCTCCAATTTTTTTTTCATATTTCGACCTATGTTCCTTGGGGAAAGTTGTTCCTTATCACCAGTCGGTTCTGAGTTTTCGCTATCGGTCACTAGTAAAATTTCACCCTATACAGGGTGTTAGGGACGGTGTAACGAAAACTTTGCAGGCGTGCTCAGACCATGAAACTGAACAACTTTTACTATGGAGCCAATGGTGGGAAACGAAAAAAATTTTCCTTTTGATAGTAGGTAGATATTCATTATAGAGTGATTAACCCTCTGACTCCTACTGACTAATATTTTCTACCACCTTTACAACCTTTATTGTACCTACCATACCTACTACCTACTTGGAATTCAAAACCGCGTGAATCCCTCCAGTTCCTTTTCGCCCCTCAGGGAAGAGATGGGGTGGATGATACTATTCTAAGCCTGCATCACGCTCGTTTTAATCAATTTTAACACGTGGACATACACAAGCATAATTATTAATAAACAAGCAGGTGTGTTAAAAACCACAAACCCGACTGCGCTAATGCCGGTAATTTACAAAGTTATATTTTTCATTTTGATATTGTAGCAAATACCTATTGTCTTCTGCATAAAGGTCTCTTAAAGATTTTTCTAAGCCTAGACCTTTAGGTTGCGGTCGGCACTTGAGGTCTCACTTTTAGGTTATTCATTGGGCCAAAATTATAAACTAGTCTCCAAAAAATCGAACAGTCCCGATTTTGACGTACCTATACGAGCCTATACACCCAGGCGACAAAGTTACTGGGTTTTTCTGAGGCAGTCGTGTAAAAAGCAATCTCTCGGTACTGCAGTTTAGTAGGTATCTAATAGATACTATCTATTTCGTAGCGATGCGACTCTTAGTTTGCATTATAAAGCTTAAGTAGACGTAGAGAGGGTTGATTTAAAAGCCCTTTGGCTTCGAACCAGACACTGAACGGTCGTTGCATAGAAACGTAATAGAAAGGAAATACGTAGGAAATACCGACGAAATGACGATAGGTCGAAGAAACAGAAAAAATATAAACTCGTTCATTTAGATTGGCTTTCGACAGCTCTTTCATCAGTTTTGTGGTTCTCTACCATGAAACAAGAGTACGACTGAAAAGTTTGGAGATGGGAAAATATTGCGAGATGTTATGTTTTAATTTTTGCATTCTTCTACTCTCCCGCACACTCAAAAGCCTTTGAACCAGACATTGGACGGTCGTTGTATAGAAATGTAATAGAAAGGAAACACGTAGGAAATACCGATGAAATGAAAGCGTCGGATGTAGCTATAGGTGGAAAAAAGAAAAAAATGTGAGCTCGTTCATTTGGATTGGCTTTCGACAGCTCTTTCATCAGTTTTGTGGTTCTCTACCATGACACAAGAGTACGACTGAAAAGTTTTGAGATGGGAAAATATTGCTACATGTTATGTTTTAATTTTTACATTCTACTACTCTCCCGCACACTCAAAAGCCCTTTGACTTTGAACCAGACACTGATCGGTCGTTGCATAGAAACGTAATAGAAAGGAAATACGTAGGAAAAACCGATGCAATGAAAACGCGAGCGGATCGAGCGTCGGATGTAGCCATAGGTGGAAAAAAGAGAAAAATGTAAGCTCGTTCATTTGGATTGGCTTTTGACAGCTCTTTCATCGGTTTTTATTCCGAATGTACGAAAAGTCTACCATAGAATAAGTACTGGATAGAGAGAGGAAGGCCTATAAAAGTTTTTATCTACACTTCATACATAATGTTCCTATTACAAATTCGAAAGCAAATGTATAAGCAACTGCTTTACAGCCATTCAGCCTTTAAAAAAAAAATGTCGATATCATAAAGTAAAATGTCGATGTCATAAAGTACTTTTTTCTGACTTTATGATATCGACATTTAGCAGTAAGATAATAAAAAAAAAACAAGTGTCACGACACAATCAAAGAATGGGACGACACTTGAAATTATGAGGACTTATTTATTATTAAATCTTTGCTTCAAATCATTTTCCGAATTAAAATTTACCGATTAATGCTTTTTAATTTTAAAACTTGTTCAGTTTTTATGAGCTTCCATTTTAACGTTTAGTTAAAAAGTTACTTATGTATAAAAGTCGTTCAGTTGTTGGTTTAGATATGCTTGCAATCGCCATAGTGAAGTGCGGAGGTATGAATTATTTTTCATAGTTTTTCTTGTAAAGTGTAGATAAAATAGTGTATGCAACTGCAAATAATTAGGCTTTAGAATGCTCGTGTCAAACTATTATCACACTCGGCTGCGCCTCGTGTGATAAACAGACACTCTCATCCTAAAGCCTCTCATTATTAGGCAGTTGCATAAACTACTAGTATAGTTGTTATATAAAAGACTACCTACATGAACAAAAAAGGCGTAAATGAGAATTTGGCTGTTGATAGAGATGAATGCTGGTGCGAGTATTTGTATGATAAAAACTGGCTCGTGTAAACTCTTATGTAGCATAAAGTATCGGAATGCTAAAAATGTTCTATAACCTTTCTCCACTAACGAACGGAACTTAATTACCTCTTCATAGATCCGACTAATCTCATTGTAGATTCCCGATAGCATTTTTTTTCAAATGCCGGTTCGCTTACTTAATCTACTTAGCATTTTTAGCGAACTAATTGGCCGAGGGAGGAACGGTGGATAATGTTACGAGAATTTTTTTATATCCATCCATAGCCAGTTGGTACCGTGACATTATAATAATATGTTATTGTTAAGCCGTATCTCCTGCTCAAATGTTTTCCAAAAAAATACAAAACGAAACATCAAACATCGATATCCTTTGCGGCGTCGTTATGGAAATGTGATTGTTCCCAGTCTGATTAGGACATTGTAGGCCTAGCCACAAAGAACAATATATCCGTGCTTCGGAGGGCATGTCAAGCCGTCGGTCCCGGTAGCTATCTATGATTACTTAGACGGTGGTGGTTACGCAACCATGAAACTAAGCGCGGAAAATATCTTTACATCTCTTTTCATAAATCTCATATATTTTTTCCAGGAATGAAATTCCTATCCGTAACGGAAGAACAGATTGAACTTTCATACGTGATCCGTCATCCGTGAATAGCAATTCGTTCATGTCGATATGAGGATTCAACCTTATGGCTTGACGTCAGAGACACTAGCGCCGCTCCGTGAAAAAAAATCACCGACTGAATACGCAAGTGATTGGGAAACCACATTATAAATTAACAAGTTGTTTGTTACAACGAAGAATTATTAGAATTAGTAAAACCTTGATAAAACTGAGCGCATTATTATCTATTTTATTAGATTTAAATAATCTTTGTGGTTAGTTATTGTCGGTAATTCATACATTGGTTTATAGAATGTTCAGGCAGGGATTTTTTTCCTGTTTTGGGGCGCCACTAGTCTGACGTTTAGCCTTATATCTGTCGCAGTACGATGGCAGAATCAGGTTTTTGGCCAAAAAAGCCGGCATATGGCAGAATCGCAGACTTCGTTCGGCCATCGTCCTAAGCTGATCCAGGTTTTTGGCCAAAATCCTAGTTTTTTGGCCGAAAACCTAGATTTGTTTAGTATTATGGCTTTTTTTGCATTTTGGGGAACTTCTCCTTCTTTGAGTGGTACACCAAGTCGCCTAACGACCCGATGAACCCTTGTGTCGGAGTTTTTGAACCGCCTACTGTAAGTAGCATGCCTCTGACATGGTTGTGTAACGACTGCCGTCTAAGTGATCATAGAGAGCAATCGGGACTGACGGCTTAACGTGCCCGTGTAGTTCGGGCATACACCTCGAAAAGCAGGAGGTAGCATTGGACGTTCTGGAGGGTGGGGGTAGCGTCAGACTCACTGGAGGGCGTGAGTAGCGTCGGACACTCTGGAACATAAAAGATGACGGGCATTGAATTTTCTGGGGGTCTGATGCTACCCTCTGTCCTCCACGGTATGCAACGCTACCACCAATCCTCCAGAGCGTTCAGTGGTACATCCTGCTCTTATGGTGTCTGACGCTCCCCCCTTCCCTCCCGGGCATCCGAGGTAATCCTGCTGTTCAGGCTGTCCGATGTTACCCCCCGTCCTTCAAGGTGTCCATGAATGCCTTCACGGTGTCCAAGTCTACCCTCAAAAGATCAGAGGGAGGTGCATAAAGTACCTCTCCACTCTTCGTTCCCCCGAACCACACGGGCACGGTAAGCCGTCAGTCCTGATTGCTTTTTATGATCACTTAGACGGCTGTCGTTACACAACAATGTCAGAGGCCTGCTACTTGCAGTAGGCGGTTGAAAAACTTTGATACCAGGGTCCATCAGGTCGTTGGGCGACTTGGTGTACCACTCAAAGACAAAGAAGTTCCCTCGATCATGGGAACGAGTAGTGGAGAAGTACGTCATGTACCTCTCTCTAACCTGTTAAGGGTAGAGTTGGACACCCTGAAGGACGGGGGGTAACATCAGACAGCTTGAACAGCACGATTGCCTCGGATGCTTTGGAGGGTAATGGGGAAGCTTCAGACACCATAAGAGCATGATGTACCACTGAACGCTCTGGAGGATCGGAGGTAGCGGCGGATGCCCTGGAGGACAGGGTGGCGTCGGACCCCCAGAAAATCCAACGCCCGTCATATTTCATCCTCCCAGCCCATCCCAGAGTTTTTGAGTATTTTTTAGTCTTCCAGAACGTCCGACGCTCTTGAACGTGCAATGCTACCTTCTGCCTTTCAGGGTGCATGCCGCTACCTCCAACCCTCCAGCAATGCCCTGTACGGCAAGGGGTAGCGTCGGACGCCCAGGAAAACTAACGCCTGCCACCTTTTATCCTCTTGAGTGCTCGACGCCACCCACGCCCTCCAGGGCGGCCGACGCTACTTTGTAACATAGTAGTAGGTCCAACGCTACCCCTTCCCGTCCATGGCGTCCCTGGAGGATTGGAGGTAGCGTTGGATGTCCTAGAGGATGGGAGGTAGCGTCGGATGCCCTGGAGGGCGTGGGTAGCGTCGGACACGCTGAAGGATGAAAGATGACAGGCGTTGGATTTTCTGGGGGTCCGATGCTACCCCCTGTCCTCCAGGGTGTCCGACGCTACCTTCGATCCTGTAGAGCGTCCAGTGGTTCATCCTGCCTTTTAGTGTCTGACGTTCCTCCCTACCGTTCAGGGCATCTGAGGCAATCCTGCTGTTCGTTCAGGCTGTCTGATGTTACTCCCCGCCCTTTAGAGTGTCCAACGCTACCCTAATCAGATCAGAGGGAGGTGCATAACGTTCCTCTCCACTCCTAGTTCCCCCAAAATACAAAAAAGCCATAATACTAAACAAATCTAGGATTTCGGCCAAAAACCTAGTATTTTGGTCAAATACCTAGGATTTTGGCCAAAAACCTGGATCAACTTAGTACGATGGCTGAAGGAAGTCTACAATTTCGCCATATGCCGGCTTTTGGCCAAAAACCTAGGTTTTTGGCCAAAAACCTAATTCTGCCATCATACTGCGACATATCGATATCCAATATTTTGGCGGGTTATCTGTTAGCCGAATAATTTCAAAATGATGGGGCGGCCTCGTACCGGGTGGGTTGAATGAAACCCTGTAGGTACGGGGTTATGGGTCGCGACCAGACGTTAGATGCAGTGATCAGAAAATAGCTGTACCTAAATGAAGATGCTTTGGAGAGGCCTATGGTCAAACATAGGACGTCTCACGGTGGTTGATGATGAAGCCCCAAACTCCACAGAGAGGACATGGAGAGGACATAGGACGTAGGGCATGACGCTTGACGTTTGACATCGCGACATACAAAATGTACGAAAAAGTATTGACAAAGGCACACACAAGCGTCGCCAAAGCGTCGCATCTATGACAGCTAGCGTCAAAAACTAAGAAGAATATTTGACGATCACTTGTCTGTCAACTGTCATTCTTACGTCCTACCTATGCGCTTTGTCTTTTTGGTGGAGTTTGCGCCGAAGATGATTATTTCAAATCCCTTGTTAGGCATTCTAGTAGATACTTATTTCAGTGAACTGACGGTATTTTTTCTCCATCAACCTTTTGAATAGTCATAAATTATGACAAAATGTCGATTCGACACTCAAAATGTACTCGGGTCTACGGATTCTGAATCCAATCCAGACCACTGAGGCCGACAATGTTATTACAGTTCATTGAATGGTGCGCTATTTTTCTACAACATGAAACGTTTCATTACAGTAATAAACAAGGAAAGATTACTTGAATAATGATCTATCAAACTATTGAACTATAAAAATCGTCGGGATACAATACCACTTGCAATCAGTCGTAAATTTTACGAGCACATCGAGTTCGAGTACTGCCCATCAGTTTTTTACGACTTTTATATTACTAATACGTCTATTGAACTGTGAAAACGCGAAGATAATGTACTTTGCTCTATTTCAATAACACGGTATTTATCTACGCCAATAATCTTTTTAATTTGAGCTAATCCAGCGTTTTCCCGGCATGTTTTATACATCCTACTAATATTATAAAGGCGGATGTTTGTGTGTGTGTTTGTTACGACATCACGCAAAAACGGCTGATTAGATTGACATGAAACTTTGCAGAAACATAAAAGGGCATCTGGAATAACACATAGGATACTTTTTACCACGGAAAAATGTCTCATTCAAAAATCAAAATTTCAAAATTCAATAATTTATTTCTTAGTAGGAATTTACAAGATTCACTTTAAGAAAGTCACATTCTAATTCAAACTTAAAAAAGAGAAAATTTCTAATGCAAAATTTTCTATTTTTTATAACAATTTGTGTTCCTACTCTAAATGCGGCACGGGCGGGATAAAAAAATAAAAATAAAGGCACTGCCTCGGGGCTGGCCAGGCCAACCACACAGCATGTAACTTTATGCCTCAGTGATTGACAAGTAAATGGAATTACATTCTGTCAATATTTTAAAAAGGTGTTCCATACGTATAGTTAGCCGGACCCCTGGACAGGAAAACCCCCCAAAAACCTGCCCAGAAGTGCACCTATTCTAAAGTTGACAATATTTTAGGCCCTATGCTACCCTATCTAAGCTAGAAAATAAATTACTTAATGGTATAATAGTAATAGCCAAAAACGGCTCAACAAAATAAAAATAATATTACAGTAGATTATTCTAACTGTTTCGTCTTCAAAATAAAGGTACTTTAAATATACGAGCAATAAAATAACATAACAAAAAAGTAAATTTACAGTAAATGTAAAAAATACATGTCAAAAATTTAAGAATAATAAGTATGAAATGTCAAATTTAACCACTATACATGTCAATTTACATATCATAAAAGTTTAACCACTAAAATATAATGTCATGTTTATTTTTAAATAATGCCTATCTCTTGCATTGTGTTGGAGCAACTGTTGCTACTAACCAGACATCTTTGTCTTTCAGATAATGTTCAGTCTTGTAATACGCTTTCAAACATAAAGTATTCTTTATTTTAATTTTAAATTGCCTATCATTTAACTTTAAAATTTCCTCTGGAATTTTATTATAGTAGCGTACACAGTTACCCATATATGATTTACTGATCTTACTTCATCTAGTTTGTGGCGGTACAATTTTATTTTTATTTCTTGTATTACGACAATGGATATCAGAGTTTCTTAAATAGGAACTGGAATTCTTACGTACATACATTATATTGTCAAATATGTACTGCGAAGGAAGCGTAAGAATGCCAATTTCCTTAAACAATTCTCGTAGGGATTCATGACTTCGCAGTTTATATATTGCTCTTATAGCCCTTTTTTGTAACACAAAGATAGTTTCAATGTTAGCGGCTTGCCCCCATAACAATAATCCGTAGGACATTATGCTGTGAAAGTAACTAAAATACACAAGCCTGGCTGTAGCAACATCGGTCAATTGTCGAATTTTTCGAACAGCGTATGCCGCTGAGCTAAGTTTACTAGCCAGTGCTAGTATATATGGATCCCATTGAACGGTTGCGCCGAGTGTAATCCCTAAGAAAACTGTTTCAGTTACATTAAGCTTTTCATTATTTAGAACAACATCGTGTTTAATACTTTTTACATTAGGCAAAGAGAATTTAATACATTTAGTTTTTTTAGAATTCAGCACTAAATTGTTTGACGTAAACCATTTATGAACCTGATCAAGTGCGCCATTTACTTCGTCAATATTTACAGCTTTTCTATCCACTTTAAATATTAAAGAAGTATCATCAGCAAAAAGCACTATCTTGGCTAGATTCTGTACCATGAACGGCAAGTCGTTTATGTATACTAAAAATAGAAACGGCCCCAAAATTGATCCTTGCGGTACACCAATTCTGACGGCAGATCCTATCGACTTCACACCATTTATCTGCACTGTCTGCGTCCTATCTCCGAGATAAGATTGAACTAAATCAAGCGCTTTTCCTCTTATACCATAATGGTCCAGTTTCAGCAACAGTGTCTCATGATCAACGCAATCAAATGCCTTGGACAAATCGCAGAACACCCCTATGACATCCTGCGACTCCTCCCAAGCACCGTAAATAAGTTGGAGGAGGTTAACAGCAGCGTCGGTTGTCGAGCGCCCTTTCGTAAAACCGAATTGTTGATCATGTAGTAATTTATTCAAGTTGAAATGTAGGAGCATTTGATTAAGTACAATTCACACGGGATCACGCATTTTCCAATATTTTTGAAATAGGTGGCGTGACTGAGCCGATTCGCGTTTAAAACGTTTTCGCCGAAAACTAACAGCGACATCTCTTGGCGAATAATGCTTTTTTCCCGCGAAATAATAGGTTGCAGCGGGTGAAACCGCTGACGGGTAGCTAGTACTCCTATAAATTTTCTTCTTGAAGCAGTCTGCATATTGCATAAAAAAACTTCAAATCCGTTGCGTGATTTAGGAGGAGTTAGCGATGATGGTCATGTCAGATACCTAGACAGACAGAGAAATGCAATAAGACTGCATATTATGCTATATAGCAAGTATTGATACGAATATTAAAGTAATATGAAGACGTCTTATTCCCTACATACCTACCGCGAGGAAAGTTGATCAGTTTTGGTTTATGGTTATTTCGTTTATGGGTTAGAGACGCTCGACAAAAGAGCCTCAGACGTTTTCGGGAGACCAGCTTGGTAATTCCGAGACACAGGAAGGCCAATTGTAGGGGAGGTTTTACTCTTGCGGCTTCCAAAATTTGGAACGATTTACCACCACCCCTCCGAGAACCAATGAACTTATTAACGTTCAAGAAAGTCACTAAAGAGCATTTTTTGAAATTGCAAGAACAACTAGATAGAAATAATCATATTAAAACCGTCAAATCTGCCGTAAGACGACCTTACCTAAAGCATACGTAATATTAAGATTATTGTGTTTCTTTCTTTCTTTTTATCTACTTGTATGTTTTTTTCTTTACCTTTTTTTTTATTGTTATTTAAATGTTTATTATAACATCATTGATAATTTTAAGTAAATTTCGGCCGTCTCACAACAAAGGTGTGGGCTGAAAACCAGCGCTGGGACATCCCCGTCCCAGCACATGCTGAGCCCTTTACCTATTGTGACACAAATTATGTGTGTGTGTATTAGTTTATAAGTACTTCTCTGATATTTTCTGTCACAATAAACGGTTTTTACTTTACTTTTACTTTACTTTACGTTTATTTATAAGCTATAACTTTTACATACCTGGAGTTTTACATCATTTTGATTTCAGAGTTACAAAAGTGGTATCAACAACACATACGAAATATTACCTACACTTTCATGAATACTTTGTTGATAAACCTGAGTAGTTAGTTAAGCCCATACATAACTTTGCCGCGGTATATCCCACAGGTCAGAAAGTTAGTTCATATACTGGGAAATAGAATCAAACTTGCTTGTTCTAATATTTACAAGGGGAGAGCTAAATCCCTTTGCGAATTACTAATGGCGCTAATGTTTCATACGAAACAAACCCCTGGGGTTAGTTATTATAAATAGATTAATAATTAAACACTTTCGCTTTGGGAACTAGATTTGATAAAGGGCAAAGCTCCTTTAGTAAATCTTGTTACCGAATAAGTAGCTTAATTTTAGGTTTAGCATGGGTTTACTTAATCTAAATAACCTACAGCCACAACAGTTAGAATATTTTAGTCATAATTTGTAATTATTTTAACGTGTGATGCCAGCTTTGAATAGTATTACCCCAAATCTACCCGTGGGTGTCGTAAAATTTAATAAAATTGAGTGGTATTATCATCCAGGGAATTTACAGCAGCGTTCCCTGCAAATTCAACATCTGCGCTCACCAGTCCACCTGCCAAGCGTGGTGCCGCAATACCCCCCGATATAGGGTGGCCCATGTCCAACAGTGGACTGTTGTGTCTGTTAATGTAAGGTTAATGTTGTAACTCCTTGTGGTAAGTACAATAAAGTTATAATATACATACAGTCTTCTGCAGAAAAACCATTAGGGAAACGATGTATTAACGCGCAAACAAATCAAACATTAGTTTAGAACAAAATGAATTATTTAAGTGGTGATCCTACTAAATTCAAGTTAGGTACGTAAGTTTCCCTTTTCTCTTGTAATAAATTCAATACTTAGCAAGCAAAGCCTTTTCTGACTAAATTAATGAAGGCAATTTATTCAAGCCTTCTTTGGCCTTAGCTGGAGAATTTTGATGACCATGACTTGGGTATAAAATATCGAGGCTCAAAATTGGAAAACATCTGTACATTTCAGTATCGGTGTCTGACGTGGAATTTAAAATATAGTAATAAAATAACCTTGAAACTATGATTGCTCCTTCGCTGTTTCGTCATGTAGTGAATATTTTCTTGGCCACTAGGGCATCATCATCTGCCTGCCCTTGTCCCAAATCAGTTAGGGTCGGCGCAACATGTTTTATGAAAGCACCAAATCATGTTGCAAAAGAATTTGGCAATGTTTAATGACCGGCCGCCTGCCTGACGTCAACCCTCTTTGGGAATGCTTATGTAGGTGGTATCAACGCCACCATAGCACAAAATAAAGAGTTTACAGAAGGTTTACTCGACGTTATTTAGCATTTCCGCGATTGATACTTGTGACGTATCCAGGGTTGCTACGGTCAATAATCTCAAAATATAAGAATATCAAAACAGCAAAATCTAATACAAGAACGTCATATGACTCTGAGGCATTTTTTCCCCAAGAAATATGACTTTGAGTTCCTCTGAGATTCCAGTTAAAAGTCTGTAAGCGTAATAATCGTTGATAGTACTGAGTGAGCCATCTGTAAAGGTAAAGGCTCCCTACGCGCCGTTTTCCTAATTTGTGCCTAGAGCTAGTTTAGTCCGTATGAGGTGCGGATCAGTCAGAATCTATCAGTACGAATTTCGGGGGAAACTATTTTCGTCACCTGCAGCCACCTGCTTGATAATTCAAAGCTTAATGTACTTCTACAGGATTAAAGTCACTCTAGGCACCTCTGGGTGGTCTATTTTCGCAAGCCTGTTGAGAGCTTTACTATTGACGGCATAAATTTACTCGACGGTAACCTGAATCTAAGTCAATAATGTGGGTAGCAATAACAATTTTTGAAGGGGTTATTCTCTATCAGAAATGTTCTCGTTTTTTTGTAACGTCTTGATAACAGTTATAAACCAAACATTTCAAATAATCTTTTCAATATTGCTAAACTTCGACCTGCACCGGCAATTGTAAGAACACCCACCCACGAACTGAACAACATTTTTAATTTTAGTAACTTATAACGAAAAATTTAAATGGGAAGTCATAAAAACTGAACAACTTTTAAAATGGAACGTGAATATTAATTCGAAAACGACTACATAACGCGTCAAACACACTTTTATCAGCAGTCCAACATTACGAACAGAGAGTAGTTTTAGAAATACATTTGTAACATTGTAACGATAATGTGTTAGTTTAGCTAATCAGTAAACACGGCTGGAACACGATCCTTATACAACTGAAGAACTGTAGTGAAACACTACTTTGACGTCTGCCGTCTAAATATAAGTATGTTTCGCGTCATTAGCCCTTTGAGCGGCTTCTACATGGTGCTCAGTCTTGTCTTTGTGATATCACAAGGGCCTGTGATATACAAACACTACCATTCAAAAGATTAGATATCCGTTGTATCACTAGTACGTAGTGGTTTATAGGTGCAAGTTCATCTTGTGTGGCTAATCGCTGCTGCACGCGGCTGTGTGTGGCCATGCCATACATTTTCATAATACGACTATAGCCGTATAGGCCGCAAACGCGTGTCGTTGCGATTGGCCACACCACACCTGACGAACTTGCACCTATAGGATAAATGGTTTGCCTTTTTACAAAAGTTTGAATCATACTGTGTCAGTGGTAATAGCTTTAGCCCGAATGGTTTGGCCTATTCGTAAATGTTAGAATCATACTGTGTCAGTGGTAATAGCATTGCAGTTCTGCCTCGTTGAAATAACAATATCCGAAAAATCACGAAACATCACTTGTAACATATACCTACCTCTACCTACCTACTCGTATTTTGAAAAGCTTTCCATTTTGCCTCTTTAGTTGTGTAGGTACTTGTGTCTCGTCTCGATATAATGTCAGTCAAATCATTTTAGCAGTATCATTTATCTGTAATGATTGAGCAGGTGTAGTGTCTTTCGTTTTCGAAAAAAAAAGTATAATTAGAGTGTACAGATACTTAAATAATACCTAATGCTTGTAAAATCTTATTATGAATATTAAGCTCGGGACTCCTTTTTGACCTAAAACTTCGGAGAGAAACTACCTATAATGTTGTTTTGTGCAAAAGCGAAAGTTCTTTCAATGGGGCTTCCATAACATTACTTTTTGACACATCATAACAAGCTTGTTATTTTGGAAAAGGGACCGACTGAATATAGAGCAACGCTGACAGTGCAAACAATCTAAGGAACCAGCCATCTAAAATTTGCTTTTTACCCGACTGCCTCAGAAGGAGGGTTATGTTTTTCGAGAGTATGTATGTATGTGGACAAGTAAATTCTTTTTCACGGGCTACAGCTCAAACGGATAGTTAGATTTTGACAAATGAGGTGTCGTTAGATTCGTTTCAGCATAAAAAAATATAGATTCAAGATGGCGGATTTTTACAGCAAAATACTACTTTAAAATTACCGCAGTCGGGTTTTTGTCTTTTAACACATGTACTTGTTACTTGTGGAGCTCATGTCCAATGGAAACTTTGTCCCGCAGTATTGTATAATGCGTCTTCATTGAGAATATTTATTGGGGAACTTGTATGTATGCAATGTGACGAAACGTTCACAATGAATAGGTACCCGCCTTTATACATATGGCAAAACACGGGTTCTTTATGGTGGGACTTTTCTCATGCAAAAGTTAAATTAACTTAGGTACTTCTGTAAAGGAGCCAAAAGTCTGATTAAAAATTCGATGGGAAGTCCCGTGTTCTTAGAACATTCTCGCAAAATAATAGTTACCTACATTATTATGGAAAATCTATCTTTACGCGGAAAATTTGTTAAATTTCATGCCTGGTGGTCCATATTTTTTTCAGTCATATTCCCTTCCAGTTGAAGTGCGCTATAATACATTATTCTTCATTGTTATACAAGTGTCAAGTGGTCAAAAATGTTTACATTTCTCGACGAGGTGTTCAACGCTTGTTTATTACTGATTTGATCACACGTGCAAATTACAATCGAATTACTGATGATTAATGACGTTTCAGCACCTGTTATCGACAATACCAGCTTCCTAAACACAATTAGGTAGATCGTAATTGAATTGCTAATCAGAATACCAACGATCTTATTGATGACCCCAATGCTTCCTGGTTGTGTATTATCGTGGAGTAGCTTCCAAAAAAACAATGAATGGTATGAGAAATATCTATAGTGTTCAACCAAAAAATTACCGGCGTGATGCTGCTGCCACGCAAAACAAATCGCATTAACCTAGGTTTCTTGCGTTAGTTTATTCACACAAATAAGGTGTCTGTATAATTTTGTAATATTGTGTTAGCTGTGCTGATTGATAAGGTCATACGCATGTAAACCATAATATAATTCATCATCATCTTCCTGCCCTTATCCCAATAACTTGGGGTCGGCGCAACATGTTTTGTTGAACTCAAAATCGTGTTGCAAAGGATTTGGCTTAATTTTACGACCGGCCGCCTACCAGACGTCAACCCTCCTTGGGAATGCTTTTGTGGTGGATTAACCGCCACTATACGGTTGGCCCTGGCTGTTTGGGTCAGGTTTATCCCTCGGCCGCCTCTTACGACCCCCACGGGAAGAGAGGGGGTGGTGCTATTCTACTCTGCCGGCACCACACCATAATATAATTGTTGAGATGATTAATGAAATGACGTTATCGGAAATAGAAATTCAGATTTTGATTGGATTGTTAAAAACAAACAATAATAAAATGTTAGCTGTGTCTAGCCCCAAACTAAGCAAAGCTTGTACTGTGGGATCTAGATAGCTGATATCAATACATATATACTTCTTTTTTGTAAATGCATACATATTATACCTACATAGAAAACACCCAGCTATTATACTATAGCTTTTACCTATATATTACGGATGTTGACGCTGGCTGTGCCTGTTGATGTGTGTGTGTCTGTAATATTAGTAACAACAACGTACCTTACCCAGTAACCGAATCGAAATCTTTGGTACCATAGGGACCAAAAAAAAATTTAAGTATTTGAATGCATTGGCCCAAATTCTTGAACCGTAATGATAATGTCATGTCTGAGATGTCTGCGGGTTCAATATGGTTCATTTCACATGGAAACAGAACCTTCGACATCCCCTGATTATGTCAGGGTTCCGTCCCAATAATTTCCAAACCAAAAACCATGGCCGTTCCTGAACCCTTGTTCAGTGAACAATAAAGAAGATCCCATTTTCTTTTTTTACTGTACCTATTGTCTTCCTCATTTTTTAATAGATAAAATTTTATTTTTAGCCGTGTGGCGCCGGCAGAGTAGAATAGCACCACACCCTCTCTTCCCGTGGGGGTCGCAAGAGGCGACCGAGGGATAAACCCGACTCAAACAGTCAGGGCCAACCGTATGGTGGCGGTTAATCCACCACAAAAGCATTCCCAAGGAGGGTTGAATACTTAGGTTGACAGGCAGGCGGCCGGTCGTAAAATTAAGCCAAATCCTTTTGCAACACGATTTTGTGTTCAACAAAACGTGTTACGTACGCCGATTCCAAGTAATTGGGATAAGGGCAGGAAGATGATGATAAAATATTTTCAACCTAAAAATCGACCTCACAATTTGTAGAATTTCTAACGATTTTGTTATAAATAGGAATCCTAATCATTGTCGTGTGGTAGCGGCTAAGAATTCTGCCACCCATAGTCCGCTCAGGGTGCTTCGTAAAAGGCGACATAGAGTTTTTGACCGCGGCTGGGGTATCTGTCGAATATGGTCAACCGCATGGTGGCGGTGATACAAACGGTGATACCTCATAATTTCCAAAGAGGCCTGACGTAAGGCAAGCGGTCCGATATAAAACATAGCCAAATCTTTTTGCTAAGTACATGTTTTTGTGTTCTAACAAAGCATGTTGCGCTTACCACAACTGGTTTGGGAGAAGGACAGGAAGGTTATAATAACGATTTTGTTACTAGTTGTAGGTTATCATATTAGTACATTTACTTACTTCTGCTTTTGTTTTCAGGTAAGTGAACACCAGTACTGGAATCTTCGTGCCTCAATCAAGCTAATTCCAAATTACAGCTTGCATTACTTCAGGTAAACATTACCACAGTACATGATGTATAGCGAAGCCATATTCGTACTGTGACATAACTTTATACCGGGAGTAACAGAAAGGATATAACAAGCCGAAAGGAGGTCAAGGTACTCATGAAACTGACAACTTTCCCTATGGAACATGGGTCGAAATAGGAAAAAAAAATTCGACCTCCTATAGTAAATCAGCCGATCGGATAAATTGAATGGGAGGTTCAAATTTTTTTCATATTTCGACCCATGTTCCATAGAAGTTGTTCAGTTTCATGAGTACCTTGACCTCCTTTCGGCTTGTTATATCCTTTCTGTTACTCCTGGTAGGTATACTAACTTAGGTTACGTACCTATTATCTATTATGACAATTCAAAACTTGCACGCCAGCATCCTTAACTTCTTCTAGGTAATGTACGAAGTGATGTTCTATCTTTAGGCGTTTTTTCACTAAGGGTTCATTCATACATTTTAACATTCTTTCCGTAAAAAAGAAAAACACCCTGAAAGCACTCAGCCCTATATATTATTAAAGTTCTCTGTGGCACTCAGGGGCCAGCTTTACAGAATAGACCTGCGACGCGACGCGCAACATGGCATCTGTCAGACAAGCGATCGTCAGCCGTTATCGATGCGACTCGCGTCTCACGTGTGTAGCTTTGTTTCTTCTGTTTCATACTTTTTATATGGAAATGCGATGTAGCACATCTCACGTCTCCGACGATCACTTGTTTGACAGATGCCATCTTACGTCTTACGTCTCACGTCTCCTCTGTAGAGCTTGCGCCTTAGCATTTACCCAAACACTTAGTTGCATTTCAACTTACGCTCAGTCACGCCCGTAAATAAATTACCAAAGGAATTTACCGTTTATTCTCTCTCTAATTAAAGCGTACGTTTACCAAAAGGCCGTTTGTTTACCAATTACCGTTGGAACGAAACATGCTCTTTTCGAAAACAAATACTGGAATACGTATATGAGAAACGAAATTAGTCATGTGTTGTGCCGACTCAATCGCTTTATGCATGCAGCTTTTCGCCACTTTGAATTTTTGAACAAATAAAATTGTGTCCTGTTTGTTTATATTTCTTTGTTACCTGTTATGCCAAGACAAGAAGCGAAGACTTTTTTATATGTTGTAAATAAAAGTTTCTAACGTGGAGATATAGACGGGTAGCAAGCGAAGCGAGCGAATTGTTTACAATTAGGGCCCCGAATGGTTTTAAATGGACATCAATTCCTGCCGAATTATTCGACCGAATATTCGCCAACCTTTTACTGAATATTCGTATTCGGTGGAACCTGTAGTAGGGTAGGACCGTCTCTAACTTTGTCTACTGTGTAAATTATTCATGTAAGAAATAGAATAAATCCAAGATATAATCGTATCAATATTATAATAAACTCGTGTATTATCAGAGGATAGCGCAATCAACATACTGAAAGGAACCTGTCCTCTGAAGGTCCTTATAAGTTTAGTAAAACAGTTAGACTGTTTACTTAGAATTGAAGATGGCCAATATTAAGTGTGATCGTCTATTGGGTTAGGAATACATTGCGTTAAAGTAGTGACTTGTTAGTTCTTACGAAGTGGAGCAGTGTTTTGCTTGAGATGTATAGAGAGGAAACATTTAAGTTTAAATACAAAAACTACAAGAATACGGGGCTCCCATCCATCCTACACACCCGTCCGAAAGGGCCAAGACGCACTCATACGACTATCCTAAACGACCGAAGAATTTTGAATTACACGACGCTCTGCATATTGAAGAAGAAAGCCAAAAGATCAAATACTCCTAATATTATGGAAACTAACGAAGTTAATTGCGCTCCACTAGGAAGCAAGTTAAAAGGGGTCTAGGTTGGGGAACCAGGTCCGGAGAGACCTGGTCCATGGCAACCCCGGGGATAGTCCCGTGGCCAACCAACCCGGATTCCTACCTATCTAAGCCTACCTAACTAGCTCAAAGTCGAAAGACTGAGCATCCGCGTACCCTAAGGCCGAAAAGTATTTTGGGGACAATCTTTCACAAGAAACCCAGAAGGTGAACTGTAGAATAATGGGTGGGTGGCCAAACCCTTCGTGTTGTGTGTCTTGTTGAGGTATGGAAGCTTTCCTCTAAGGCACCAGGGCCGGAAAGCTACGCACCTCAACGCGGGGTAGTCTGGACTAGACCATGTATAGTAAATTATGCTTGCAATACCAACCCAGGAACTTAGAAGTAGATCTTGTAATACTAGGTGTTGTGGCAACTAGCATTACCTCACACCCCTAGTCCGAGAACAGGTATAGAGTGTAGCGCTTACTCTACAGTTCAAATCAACCTCTGTATGCGCGGTGGCACTTCACAGCATACATACACAGGTTAATAAAATTTAATATTTAAATTAAATTAGAAAATTCTCCGTCCACCCTTTTAAAATTTGTTAAAACAATTTTTTATTATAATTTGGAAGAATAATCCGATTTAAGATATATTAGTGTTATAAAAAAGGTTGTAACGTTTGGAATAATTAAATCATTAATTTACAAAGGCATTCCTAGCTGAAGAGTAAGAAGATCTTGGCATTGAAGTAAGTATGTTATGACTGTCCTTCATCCATATCCATTCACAGAAAACGTTCATATATCAGCATCCATGAGTCTCCTAGATAAAAGATATAAGGTTGAAAACGTTCACTCCTTTCCTTTCTTTCCGATTTTATCAAAATATTCCCAGTTCCAATTTAGAAAAAGGAAATCTCAACGTTGGATTATTATCTAATCTAAATATAAATAAAATTGAAACCATAATTCAAAAATAAATTAAAAGAATTTATACTTACATTTTTCCTCTTTTAATTCACTCCTATAAAACACGAGTATATTGTTGCACTCACTTTCAAAGAATCATATAATTGCTTGATGTCAAAAGGCCGAGTTGACGCAAATTTTCAAATTTGAAATAAAAGAATTGTAAATAAAACTAGACATCTGAATGTCAAAGTGTCAAAGATAATTTATTAAAGAAAGAATAAAAGTGTCAAAATTTGAAATATTTCAAAATATTTTAACTTAAGTGTCAAACTTGTGATCTCTTGAAATATTCTATGTTAAGTGTCAAACTTGAAGACCCTTGAAATATTCTATGTTAAGTGTCAAACTAGAAAACCCTTGAAAAATTCTATGTTAAATGTCAAACTTGAAAACCCTTGAAATATTCTATGTTAAGTGTCAAACTTGAAAACCCTTGAAATATTCTATGTTAAGTGTCAAACTTGAAAACCCTTGAAATATTCTATGTTAAGTAACTAGATTGTAATATCACACAAAGGAAACCACTCAAAAGTAAAATCTAAGTAGAACACTTTAGTTTCTCAAACTTAAATTACACAACACTACACTTGCACGATATCTCCAGCTCAACGTTAGGTTCGGGAACCGTTGTCCTGCGGAATATGACACGAAAACCAAAGGGTTCACAGGACGTTACACGTACAATAATAAATTAACACAACGTTACACTAGTTGTATGTCACTCGCACAATAATGAATTCACAAAACATTACACACGCAGAATGTCACTTGCACAATAATAATTTCGCAAAACGTTAAACACGCGGGATGTCACTCGCGCAATAATAAATCGCAAATGATGTACACGCGGATTGTCACTCGCACAATAATAATTTCGCAAAACGTTAAACACGCGGGATGTCACTCGCGCAATAATAAATCGCAAAATGTTAGACACACGGGATGTCACTCGCGCAATAATAAATCGCAAAATGTTAGACACACGGGATGTCACCCGCGCAATAATAAATCGCAAAACGATAGATTCGCGTAACACATAACTTTACGATCACTTTGCCTAAGCATTAATTTTGGAATTTCCTTCACGCTTATTTGATACAAATGGTAAGTAAACACTTACGTCTGCAGGCTTGGATCTCAAACCTGGCATTCTCAAAGTAGTTGCCCCTTCATAATCCAGTTCTATATACAGGACGATTTTTCATTGTTACAAGACATTTTTTTTACTTCTTCCTTTACTCTGAAAAATACGAACAATATTAGTATTTCTTATATAATATAGATAAAAACATAATTCTAGAAAGTTACAATAAACAATTTTTTGTCAAATTCACGTATTCCAATTTCATACCACCCTTTGTTCGATCTCCGCCCTACAAATCCAAATGAGATTGGTCACTTTATAGGAGCACCCTAGCAGCGATCTGCAATAGAAGATATTACTCCATTCTATCTTTCCTAGATATAAAAAAAAATACTTATCTTTAAAATAGAATTTCACAATGCTCCCAGGCAGGTGGAGCACCTCCAGTTTAGCAGTTTTCACCATTTTTTTTGACTTTGTTGAGCACTGAAAACACGTTTTTTTCCTGTAGCTCCATTTTGCTCCTTCCTTCAACACATCCAAAATTTGACTCCATCTTTCCTGTTCTAAAACTGTCAGAAAAACTTTCAAACCAAAAACGTCACACACATTTCAATTTTCTATGCCGCCTACAACATTTGTCGCCTTATACTTTGACATGAAGTCTTCATAAAGAAGTTCCTTACTCCAACACGGAATATAAAACCAAAATTAGGGTTCAATCGGTCAAATGGGTCAAATATTTAATGTTTTAGCAAGATAAACATTTTCAATTTTTATGTCGAACGACGTGGTTCTCTAATCCTCCCCAGATTTTGGTTCTATTCCCATAGATTCAAAATCTTATACCTCAAAGAGAGCTAGTCGTTTATCATAAAAATAAAAGAGGAGAAAAAAATTTAAAACTTTAATTATAATTAGAAAATTAACAAATATTAAATATTTATCTCAATCATTGACAATGCTAAATGGGTTTCTCTAAACATAATATCGAGATAAATGTATCGCACTAAAAGTTCCTCGAACTGTTAATCTATCTGGATCAACTAAAACATAAATATTTCCAGGCTTCCTAATTAAAACTCTATAGGACCTTCGAATCTAAGTTTAAACTTTTGAATAAAGATTTCCTAGTATCTGATTTATTTAATTTTCGAATTTTCACTAAATCTCCCACTTGAAATTCTATCAATCGGTGTGTCTTATTATAAAATTTCCTTCTAATTTGTCCTGCCTGCCTTAAATTTTCCTTAACCTCTTCTCTAATAGTCTCAACATCCCTAGTATTTTCAAAATGAGGCAAAACCCGATCAATGGTTAACCTGGCTGAACTCCTGAAAACTATTTCCTTTGGGGAATATTTTGTCGAATTGTGATAAGTGTTGTTATATAGCTCTTCAACATCTCCCAAAATCTTGTACCATCCTTTATGATTATGATGACAAAAAATACGAAAGTATTTGGATAACTCCTTATTCACCCTTTCTGTAGTATTGGGTCTCGGATTCCTAATCGAAGTATAAAGTGCACGAATTCCCAATTCTCTTAATCCAGTTCTCCATATCATACTAATAAATTGTCTTCCATTATCTGTCATAACTATTTTGGGCTTGATGATTCTAACTAACTCTTTTAATTTCTTTAAAACCGCTCTAGAAGTAGCCCTGCTTAAACCATACAATTTAATGTATTTGCTAAATGAATCTTGTAATACAAAAATATAAGAATATCTTGATTGAGCTCTAGGTAATGGTCCGTACAGGTCTCCCATTACAAGATCTCCTATCCCTTCTGTAACAATTGAATTACAAGGTCCAACATATTTAATAGGATCATCCTTCGATAATTGGCAAACTCTGCATTTCCGAATAACAGATCTAACTGTTGTTTTCATCCCAATCCAATAAAACCGTTGCCGAATGTAATGATAAGTTTTATAGACTCCCAAATGTCCCATCTCAATATGTACTTGTTTACAGGTTTCCTCCCGTAAAATTTCCGGTAAGAAAATCACTTGACGATCAACATTAGGTGGGTCATAGTATAGAATTCCATTAATCAAAGAGCATCTGGATGCGATTCTACCCAATCGGTCCTCCCCCAAACCATTCAATTCTAAAACTCGTTGTCTAATATTCATAATAATATTATCCATCATTTGATATTCATTCAAGCGTTCTAATTTCTCATTTAAAGACCGGCTTGAAGAAACTCCCATATACATAATATTTGGGCATTTCACCTTTTCTTCCTGAATAACTCCCCCAACAGGATACCTCGAAAGTATATCCGGTACTATATTTTCCGTCCCTTTAATATGTTCGATTTTATAATTGAACTGTTCTAAAAACAAGATCCATCTAGTTACACGGGCATTAAACAATTTAACATTTTTAATAAATATTAATGGTTTATGATCGGTCTTAATAATTATCGGTACTCCTTAAATATGTCTCAAACTTTTTCAAATTGTAAATTATAGCCCACAGTTCCTGTTCAGTAACAGTCCACCTCAACTCCGGTCCACGTAAAGCTCTACTACAAAACCCAAGGATCTTCATATTTCCCTCATCATCAATTTGATATAGCACTCCTCCAATCCCTATTCCCGAACTATCCACTTGTAAATAATATTCTCTGTTTTGATCTGGATGGTGTAGTAAAATAGTTGACAAGAATTCCTTCTTCAACTCATCCATTGCCGATTGTTCCTCTTGACCCCATTTCCATCTTTGTTCCTTACGTAAAAGATTATTAAGAGGAATCGTCAAAAGGCTATAGTTAGGAATAAACCTCCGATAGTAATTACATAACCCCAAAAGGCTCTTAGTTGTTTAACTTTCTTAGGTTCTGGGAACTCTTGGATCGCTTCGACTTTAGCCGGGTCAGTCCTAATCCCATCTATTGAAACTATATGTCCTAACATTTTAACTTCTTCACAAACAAATTTACATTTTTCTATGTTACAGGTCATACCAGCCATTTCTAACTGATTTAAAACCTCGTCTATATGATGAAGGTGTTCAACCCAAGTCCCTGCTGTCAGAATAGCCAGATCATCAAGATAATTTACGCAAAATTCTCTAACTTCTATCCCTAGAATTTTATCCATGGCCCTGCTAAAACTTCCAACCGAAGTTTTCAAACCTTGGGGTAATACGTTATAAACATAAGATTTCCATTTACTGTAAATCCTGTGTACCTCTTACTATTTTCCGAAATGGGAATTTGAAAATACGCGTTATTTAAATCTAAAATCGTAATAAATTTCACCCCATGGAAAGCATTCAAAACATCTATCTGAAGTGGTGGTGCTTCCGACTCTGCAACCATGAATTTATTTATTTCCTTGCATCTAGAAGAATACGAACTGAACCATCAGGTTTTATAGCAAAGGTTAGCGGACTACAATAAGGAGTTGATGCTCTTGAAATAATTCCCATTTCAATCATTTCGTTAATTTTATCCTCGACCTTTGATCTATAAGCATAAGGAATTGGATAAGTTCTATTAATCTTTGGTGTTGTTGTTTCCATTTTAATCTCATGAACGTAACAATTCGCCCTTCCTAATTTTGTGAGAACACCGCTTTGTGTTTCTCCAAAAGTTTAAACAAAGAAAGTTTTTGTTTAGACGAGATTTCCATTCCCAATTTAACTTTCTTTCTATAGCTATTTGACTCAATTGTTTTAATTTCCTTTGAAGTACTTCTTTCTGAAGATTCACTCCTGGAGAATCCTCGTACACCTTCTCTAAAAATGGTACAACAACCTTGTTACCTCCCCTGTGTTTAAGATTAGCGCCTTCGGATCACCTAAATCAATCTTAGCCTCATTTGCTATTAACTAATCAAACCCAAGGATCATATTTTTAGCCAATTTGGGAATAACTAATAATCCGATCTCAAATTCACAACCCTTAATCTCCAAGGTTATACTAGTTAAGAAATTTATTTTTAAGCTTTTCTGTCCTACTGCCCCTTTTATAAATAAAGGCTTTATTGGGAGCTTGGCCAAGTTTTGAATTGAATTCAGTTTGAAAAAGAAATCCTCAGCTATACAAGTTATTTCGCTACCCGTGTCTACTAACACCACAAAGACCTCCCCCAGAAATTTCACCTCTATTTCGGCTGTAATCCTAATATTCTTTTGTGTTGTAAAACTTTGATCTACCTCTAAATCATCTGTAAATAAAGAGTTATTTATATTGAAAACACTTAAGTAATTATTATCATTTTCTTTTATGAAATCCTTTAGCTCAATATAAGGTCTAATTATCTCATTCAACTCTAAAATTCAAAGCCACGCCTATCATTTCCTATTCTATAATTATTATTTTCAATAGGATGACGCCTTCCTTGTCTTGATTTTCCCAATCCGTCTCCAGATTTCCACCCCCTTTTAATCAGATAATTTACTGCTAAATATTCTTTACTGCCTCCCCCAATTCCAGCTGACTCCGAGGCCAAAGACCCAGCTCGTTCTCTTGCCTCCTGGTTGAGTCTTGTCTTGGACTGTACTTGCAACACGCTTCGATCCTCCTTGGGATGGTTCGAAAACTCCACATGGGTCTTGTACTGAAACTCAGCTGCTTGTATAACTTTAAAATTATTAATATTTGTTTTGTAACAAACTAAAAGCTAGCATGAAGATCTATACACTATAACTAACTAAGTTTTTCCTAATTGTTTTCTCCCAACATCTCAAAAATACACCGCTCACTTGCGACTCCGATATCCTGGTCACGGCACCATTGAAAGGAACCTGTCCTCTGAAGGTCCTTATAAGTTTAGTAAAACAGTTAGACTGTTTACTTAGAATTGAAGATGGCCAATATTAAGTGTGATCGTCTATTGGGTTAGGAATACATTGCGTTAAAGTAGTGACTTGTTAGTTCTTACGAAGTGGAGCAGTGTTTTGCTTGAGATGTATAGAGAGGAAACATTTAAGTTTAAATACAAAAAAACTACAAGAATACGGGGCTCCCATCCATCCTACACACCCATCCGAAAGGGCCAAGACGCACTCATACGACTATCCTAAACGACCGAAGAATTTTGAATTACACGACGCTCTGCATATTGAAGAAGAAAGCCAAAAGATCAAATACTCCTAATATTATGGAAACTAACGAAGTTAATTGCGCTCCACTAGGAAGCAAGTTAAAAGGGGTCTAGGTTGGGAACCAGGTCCGAGAGACCTGGTCCATGGCAACCCCGGGGATAGTCCCCGTGGCCAACCAACCCGGATTCCTACCTATCTAAGCCTACCTAACTAGCTCAAAGTCGAAAGACTGAGCATCCGCGTACCCTAAGGCCGAAAAGTATTTTGGGGACAATCTTTCACAAGAAACCCAGAAGGTGAACTGTAGAATAATGGGTGGGTGGCCAAACCCTTCGTGTTGTGTGTCTTTGTTGAGGTATGGAAGCTTTCCCTCTAAGGCACCAGGGCCGGGAAAGCTACGCACCTCAACGCGGGGTAGTCTGGACTAGACCATGTATAGTAAATTATGCTTGCAATACCAACCCAGGAACTTAGAAGTAGATCTTGTAATACTAGGTGTTGTGGCAACTAGCATTACCTCACACCCTAGTCCGAGAACAGGTATAGAGTGTAGCGCTTACTCTACAGTTCAAATCAACCTCTGTATGCGCGGTGGCACTTCACAGCATACATACACAGGTTAATAAAATTTAATATTTAAATTAAATTAGAAAATTCGTCAGTCCCCTTTTAAAATTTGTTAAAACAATTTTTATTATAATTTGGAAGAATAATCCGATTTAAGATATATTAGTGTTATAAAAAAAAGTTGTAACGTTTGGAATAATTAAATCATTAATTTACAAAGGCATTCCTAGATGAAGAGTAAGAAGATCTTGGCATTGAAGTAAGTATGTTATGACTGTCCTTCATCCATATCCATTCACAGAAAACGTTCATATATCAGCATCCATGAGTCTCCTAGATAAAAGATATAAGGTTGAAAACGTTCACTCCTTTCCTTTCTTTCCGATTTTATCAAAATATTCCCAGTTCCAATTTAGAAAAGGAAATCTCAACGTTGGATTATTATCTAATCTAAATATAAATAAAATTGAAACCATAATTCAAAAATAAATTAAAAGAATTTATACTTACATTTTTCCTCTTTAATTCACTCCTATAAAACACGAGTATATTGTTGCACTCACTTTCAAAGAATCATATAATTGCTTGATGTCAAAAGGCCGAGTTGACGCAAATTTTCAAATTTGAAATAAAAGAATTGTAAATAAAACTAGACATCTGAATGTCAAAGTGTCAAAGATAATTTATTAAAGAAAGAATAAAAGTGTCAAAATTTGAAATATTTCAAAATATTTTAACTTAAGTGTCAAACTTGTGATCTCTTGAAATATTCTATGTTAAGTGTCAAACTTGAAGACCCTTGAAATATTCTATGTTAAGTGTCAAACTAGAAAACCCTTGAAAATTCTATGTTAAGTGTCAAACTTGAAAACCCTTGAAATATTCTATGTTAAGTGTCAAACTTGAAAACCCTTGAAATATTCTATGTTAAGTGTCAAACTTGAAAACCCTTGAAATATTCTATGTTAAGTAACTAGATTGTAATATCACACAAAAGGGAAACCACTCAAAAGTAAAATCTAAGTAGAACACTTTAGTTTCTCAAACTTAAATTACACAACACTACACTTGCACGATATCTCCAGCTCAACGTTAGGTTCGGGAACCGTTGCTCCTGCGGAATATGACACGAAAACCAAAGGGTTCACAGGACGTTACACGTACAATAATAAATTAACACAACGTTACACTAGTTGTATGTCACTCGCACAATAATGAATTCACAAAACATTACACACGCAGAATGTCACTTGCACAATAATAATTTCGCAAAACGTTAAACACGCGGGATGTCACTCGCGCAATAATAAATCGCAAAATGATATACACGCGGATTGTCACTCGCACAATAATAATTTCGCAAAACGTTAAACACGCGGGATGTCACTCGCGCAATAATAAATCGCAAAATGTTAGACACACGGGATGTCACTCGCGCAATAATAAATCGCAAAATGTTAGACACACGGGATGTCACCCGCGCAATAATAAATCGCAAAACGATAGATTCGCGTAACACATAACTTTACGATCACTTTGCCTAAGCATTAATTTTGGAATTTCCTTCACGCTTATTTGATACAAATGGTAAGTAAACACTTACGTCTGCAGGCTTGGATCTCAAACCTGGCATTCTCAAAGTAGTTGCCCTTCATAATCCAGTTCTATATACAGGACGATTTTTCATTGTTACAAGACATTTTTACTTCTTCCTTTACTCTGAAAAATACGAACAATATTAGTATTTCTTATATAATATAGATAAAAACATAATTCTAGAAAGTTACAATAAACAATTTTTGTCAAATTCACGTATTCCAATTTCATACCACCCTTTGTTCGATCTCCGCCCTACAAATCCAAATGAGATTGGTCACTTTATAGGAGCACCCTAGCAGCGATCTGCAATAGAAGATATTACTCCATTCTATCTTTCCTAGATATAAAAAAAAATACTTATCTTTAAAATAGAATTTCACAATGCTCCCAGGCAGGTGGAGCACCTCCAGTTTAGCAGTTTTCACCATTTTTTTTGACTTTGTTGAGCACTGAAAACACGTTTTTTTCCTGTAGCTCCATTTTGCTCCTTCCTTCAACACATCCAAAATTTGACTCCATCTTTCCTGTTCTAAAACTGTCAGAAAAACTTTCAAACCAAAAACGTCACACACATTTCAATTTTCTATGCCGCCTACAACATTTGTCGCCTTATACTTTGACATGAAGTCTTCATAAAGAAGTTCCTTACTCCAACACGGAATATAAAACCAAAATTAGGGTTCAATCGGTCAAATGGGTCAAATATTTAATGTTTTAGCAAGATAAACATTTTCAATTTTTATGTCGAACGACGTGGTTCTCTACAATACCTACTGCATGTTTTCCTAACGCTCAAATTCAATTCGCGGCCCGAACTTCTACATACCTGGGTACTGAACCACCAAGGCTTTATCTACACTAATATAATAAAGAGGAAAGATTTGTTTTTTTTTTGTCACCCACACACATCCGGGTGAGCCCTCGCTCCCCACCAAATAGTTAGGTGTAGTTTTTGCCGGTCCCGGGAACGATAAACATAGAGCCCATTACTAATAAATGTTTTTTTGTATGTATGTAATCTATAAACTCCGAAACTACTGAACCGATTTCAAAACTTCTTTCAGCATTAGAAAGCTACAACATCCCTTAGTAACATAGGCTACTTTTTACTACGGGAAAATATCTTATTCCCACGAGAAAACGATAAGAGAGAATGAGAAGGCGTTCGTACTGGCACTTAGATATCGAAGATGTGGGTACCTAGAGTCTAGCAGAAATGAATGATGAACGAAGGAAATGATACTACTGTTGGAACGAAGTAGTAATTGAATTTTCACTGCGGCCAAAGATTCGATTCCTACGGGAAAACGGGTAAGTAGCAGCGGGTGAAACCGCTGGGCGGGCCGCTAATTTTCTATAACTACAGTTTAATAGCATTCGTCAACAGCGTTCTTAGCAACTTTCATGTGTGCCAATTTCTTTTACCCCTTTATTAAGTCGACCGCAACTAGGTACCTACTTATATTGTTACTGACTGAAGTTTGGTGCTTCCAAAGTAGTTTGCCAATCTTTACGGCTCTAATCAGGCGCTGCGACAAAACTGGGCCGAAGTTAGTTAATAAAAACCCTTATTTCAGCATCAACCACAGAGCAAGATAACAGTACAAAGAACCAGAGTGATACTATGAAAAACTGGTCCAAATAAGGCTTGGTAGGTACGCGGTTAAAAACGAGAAGCACAGATGCGCAAAATGTATTTTTCAGAATCTGAAAAATATAGAGAACTTTTTCAGAATCAAAATATAAAGAACTTTTATAGCGTGTTCATAAGATTGTGTTTTAGTACGTGTAAAGTTAGATCGTTACCTATTTCCTGTTTTTTTTTTCTGTTGGTCGCACTAAAATATTTCCTAGCTCTGTGACACCTACTTAGTCCCATTACCCACACACATGGCGACAGACCGGACGCGCATAGAAATGAAAATGCTTGGAGCCGGCCAGCCTTGTAATGAACATGTCACTGTGTCATTTCGCTTCTATTCATTCAAACCCCTTATTCATATGAGAGCTACTTCTGCCCGTAAACAGAATATAGCTTGGTGTGTAGCGTATTGTGCTTATAGGTAGGTATGTAAAAAGTTATATTTTAGCACTCAAAATGTCATTGCCTCGAGATTTCCATGGCTATATTCTAATTGTCTTTATTTTCGTTGTAACATCTCCATTCTTTGTACTGTAATAGATACTTAGTCACATTCCCCACATGACGACAGACCGGACGCGCATAGAAATGAAAACGCCAGCGGGCTTGGAGCCGGCCAGCCTTGTAATGAACATGTCACTATCATTTCGCTTCTATTCATTCAAACTGCTAATTCATAAGAGAGCTATTTCATTATGTATACAGAATATAAATATTGTGCTTATTTATAGATATGTACGAAAGCTATATTTTAGCACTCAAAATTTCATTGCCTCAAGTTCCATGGCTATAATCTGATTGCCTTTATTTTCGCTGTAACATTTCCTTTCTCTGTGACACATGTACAGTCCCATTCCCCATTTTCCCGGCATGTGTTATGCATATAAACATTCCTCTTGAATCACTCTATCTTTTACAAAAAACCGCCTAAAAATCTGTTCCGTTCAGGAGGAGTTAGCGAATTCAAAGACAGAAATGAAAAAAGTTACTTCATTTTATACTATGTATTAATGTAACATTTCCTTTTTCTGTGATACCTACCTAGTTAGGTATAGAAATGAAAACGCTAGCGGGCTTGGATCCGGCCAGCCCTGTAATGAATATGTCACTGTCATTTCGCTTCTATTCATTCAAACTGCTCGCGGAGTGGATGGGAAAAATTACTGTGATTCTACTGGAATGGAAATTACACAGTAT
This sequence comes from Phthorimaea operculella, assembly GCA_024500475.1. Classification (NCBI taxonomy): domain Eukaryota; kingdom Metazoa; phylum Arthropoda; class Insecta; order Lepidoptera; family Gelechiidae; genus Phthorimaea; species Phthorimaea operculella. Next base: position 1,639,902 of record JANFCV010000113.1, on the reverse strand, counting down.
TTGACCATTCATATGAGGGTTATTTCAGTCCGTATACAGAATATAAATCCCGATTACTTCAAGAAATTGCAAGATGATTGTTTACATCCTGCTCCGCTATGTCATATTTTGTATAATGTTTGATTATGTTAAAAAACGAGCAGTGGGTAATGTTGCTATATTAGGTCTCTTTTTTAAGTAAGCGGGCTGAGTAATTTTTCTTGATATTCTGTCTAAAAATTAAAAAGATACGAAGACTCTTACACCAAACCAAGCATGGTAGGTATAAGTGCCAGTACCTACTGATTCAGTTTTGTAAAAAGGGGATTCGACAATGAATTAAGACAGGTATAGTACCTAATTAATCATTTTTGGTACATAACTTCTCGTCAGATCTAAAAATATAAAATTTCAGTTATATAAACATAATTTTGTAGTTCTCTTCAGCAACGGAAATTTTCCAACAATGTAGTTATAATATTTGTTTAGCCAACACGAGCATAACACGACACGCAACTTTTTCATTAAAAGCGTTCTCTGAATATTACAACGTAGCGGTGGAACAACCTTGACCGTAAAAGCTGTAATTTTATAACATTACTATATACCACAGTACATAACAGTAAAGAAAGTCGACCCGTTTCTGTTGCATCGCAAGGATTGTCACTGTCAGTTTTAATATTATAAAATTGGAATAACTTTAAAAAATCTTTCACCGTTTATACCGGAAGTAACAAAAAGGGTATTACAAGCCAAAAGGAGGTGAAGGTACTCATGAAACTGAACAACTTTCCCCATGGAATTTGGGTCGTAATATGAAAAAAAATGAACCTCCCATGGTAAATCAGTCAGCTTATCGGCGATTTTGTATGGGAGGTCCAATTTTTTTTTTCAGATTTCTGCCCATGTTCCATGGGGAAAGTTTTTCAGTTTCATGAGTACCTTCACCTCCTTTCGGCTTGTAATACCCTTTCTGTTACTCCCTGTATACTACATTATCTCTGTGAGTATTAAAGACTACTATACTAACGCCTTATTCCCTTCCCACGAACATTCGGGGAACATTTCGCTCGGGTGAGACTGGGTCAGTTTGCTTGTAAGCGGCGTCGTTCGTGCGTCTGTTTCGAGCGTTTGTATGTTTCCACACTGCTGAACGCAAGCGAAGCCATTTTTTCGCTGTGACTATACCGAGCCTTTAACTATGTTTATTATACGAAGCTAGGGATCTGGTGAACGTACCTAGGCACTAAGAATATTTATGGTCCATGCGAGCCACAAAATTACACGTGATATATCTTTCGGTTTTCCGGGTGACATTGTGGATCTGCACAGATTCACGTCTGACGCAGAAAAGTAGATGAAAAATCTCGATGCAGAGGTCAAGCAGGAATATGTTCTTTTACTCGTATGGGCAAGCTTCACAGAAAAGACGCGCGACGCAACCGCAACATGACATCTGTCAGACAAGCGATCTTCATCCGTTATCGATGAGACGCGCGACTCACGTGTGTAGCTTTGTTTCTTCTGTTTCATACATTTATATGGAAACGGCTTTAAGCGTCGCGATGTCGCACGTCTCACGTCTCCGACGATCACTTGTTTGACAGATGCCATCTTACGTCTCAAGTGCATCTTTGCGCCGTATGATGATATGTTCAATGAACCCGATACCTTCTTGCCCAATTTTCCCAACACATAATTTTTTAGAAAACTTAGGTACCTACTTGGTACTTAACATACTTTAGATATTCGTTTTTTTTTATTGCTTTTTTGTAGGGAAATTTCGATCAGAGCGGTCCTTTATGTAAGCCAATTTCTACCACTAAAAGGCTTTGGTTCGTTACTGTCCAACGTAATTAAGCTTCAGATTTCGCCATTTTGTTTTAACGGACGAAGGAAACCTTTTTTGTTCCAAAATAAGGTCGAAAACTGATTGGGAGAGCAAAATCTGCCTCATTTTATTGGGACAAAAACGAATTATCTAGTGCGTAAATTGGATTGGAAATATGCTATAAATAAATATAGCAACTCTTATAATACAGTTTGTTGATGTATTGTCCATGATTTTCTTTTTTTTAAACTAGTGACAAGCTCAGCGGTATTACATGCTGCAACCGTTTTTCCGTGGGAATAAGACATTTTTCCGTGGTAAAAAGTAGCTTTCTAATGCTGTAAAATAATTTTTAATTTGATTTGGGTTTGCAATAGTTTTGCATTTACATACCTACAAACAAATAAAAACAAACAAACAAAACCATATACATAGGTAATTTTAAAAATACGGCTTGTGTGCATAAAGTTTATTTGTTTGTATTAACTTAAAATATATTAATTAATATATTTTAAGTTTATATTGATTTGTTGTCTTGTTAAGACCTCCCATAAAATATTTACTTTCCCCTTGTTTATGACTCACTGAAGGAGGCAAAACAAATATTTACATCTAATTTAATTTTGCATGCGAATTATGAATGTTAAATGTTATGTTATGAATGTTATTTAATGTAATGTGTATGAAAAATGTATTGATTTCCTAAATTTATTAACTTAAACCAAATGTAACTTTTGTCGGAATAAAAGGCTTATTATATTTATTATCTCTTTTGGTTTTTACCATCTCGGCTTTGTTTAGCCGGTTTTACAGCATCACGGGCCTAAGCCAAATATTATTATTATTACTTTCTTTATCTTAAGATTATCTCTCTTTTCAGAGGAATTCTTTCCTGTCTCACGGGTATTATTATTATTATGTTTATGACTACCTATTTGTTTAGTCGGTTATTAAAATAAAGTTGCATCAGGGAAGTCTCAGTTTATTGATTCTTCTGCTTTCTGATCTCTTTATTTGTTTCTTTCTCTCTCTCTTACTAAGAGTTTTCTGATCTCGCTTGCGAAGTTTACGGTAGGTACACCACCAAAGACCCCGTACACTTATAATTTTCTTTTGTCAAAATAAGACAATAGGTAGCTATTTATTTCACTTTTACATTACGTTCAGTCTTTTATCTTTGTTCAGTCTCGCCTGCAGTGAGCCGAGATTGCTTTTCTATTGTGTTGCAGATTAATATTTCTTATTACTTGAAAGGTCAACTAAATTTCTACGTCGGTTTTGTCTTGGGTTGTTTTCAGTTTTGGTATCTAAAAGTTTTGGAGTAGGTACTTGTAGCATTTAGCTAAAAAAAAAGTAATTTCCGTGATGTTTGATGTAGCATAGCATACAACTGCTTATTATTATAATTCCCTACGAAACATAGGTCCAAATATGAATAAGAATCCTACTACATTTTCATTCCATTAAGGATTCCCATACAAATGGGAGGTCCAAACTCTTTCATATTTCTACCTATGCTCCTTGTAAAAGTTATTCGGATTCATTGACTCATTTATCTCCTCAAATATATGCGTCATTTTTGAAGAAGTAGGCTGTAACAATTTGTAAAACTTGTTTGAAATTAGGTAGCTACCTAATTGGAAGACATTTTGCTATGTAACCAGGTAGGTATCCACTACCATCTCCCTTGATTTTACCAAGTAGCTGGTGTCTGTGGTTACAGTGATTGCCCACATCGGGAACTACGATTTTCTTCATTAAACTACTGTTCCAGAAATTCCCTTGTCGAATATCTAGGGATCTGTTGAAAGGATTTAACCAACATTTTGCGGTTCACTACTTCAAAGGCCTGTCTTCCAAGAACGGAATATTTCCGATTGAAATCTGTTCATTTAGTTAGACTATTGCAGAATCACTTTTTTGTACATAGTTTATACTTGTAATTGTCGGCACTTGGTGAAACTCCATTGTTATGATTTCGATTCAAATACTTGTACTCGTTTCAAGTATTTTTTATTTTTGTCCCAACCGGTTTCGCATAAATAAGCATCTTCAGGGGGCAATTACACTCACATACTAAAATAAACAATTAAAATACATCGAAAACAGATAGATTTGATGATCATCGTTTCGATGTTTTCGTTTTTTGAACATTTCTAAGTACAAAGATACCTACTAAATGAGCAAGTATTGGTTTGGATTTTTGTTCTGTAAAATCTGTTTTGCGATACGTAGATATTAAAAATAATCCTTCCGTTACAAAATGTTGAATTCTCAGAATGTATTTACTGATTCCCTTGTAAAAATTTGTGTTTCATTTTATTTGCCTACTTTTTTCATGAATTTGGGTTATGATGAAAATATATTTTCACCCCGATGGTTCAACAAGAAAGGAGAGATAAAAAGTGGGTAACAAAACAGAGGATCATTTCATTCGCAATCATTGTTCCTTATATTGAAATGGTCGTACGAATGCGAAAGGTAGGAAATTGAAGGACATTTTGCTCCTTATTTTATCGATGCGATAAGAATTTTCGACGTCTGTTTTCGACAAACGTCGAATATTGGAAGAAGTTTCTCATCAAGCGGTTATTGTATGAAATTGAGTTATCTTTTGACGCCTATCGTTGTGTAGTATCAGTTGAGAGAACTCTAAATAAGCTGACTTATAAAATGTAATCTTATTTCCATAGGAAAACTGTTAGCAGCGTGTGAAACCACAGCTGGGCTTGTCTCTAGTACCTAGTAATAAAAATTGTGAGCCCACGCGTGCATTCTACGCATCGAAGTAGAACTTTGAATGCTCTTACACTTGTAACTTGAGTCTATTTCAAACTCAGAAATCTTTGAACCCTTTGAACTTATCCATTGAAAACTTTGATCCAATTAAATTACAGCTAGAAAGTAGCAATACCTGGCGTAGGTATCTGCGCAAGTAATAATTAGTTAACAGCATCGGAACTTTAGTTCGAAACTTGTCGAACAAGACCCCGTCTGGCTTGTACTTACTTCAAAACGGATATCTATACATCTAATAAAATCGTAACTGGTCGGGGTAACAGGAACCTCTTATAGATTTCAGAAAACACCTCTATACCGCGTTTTAGAAAACCTCATCTCCATAGAAAAGCGACATCTATTGAAAAATATTTTACCCCAAATCATTTGTTCGCCATAATCTTCGAAAATATAGTACGTGTGTACATTAGACTCTTTGTGGTGTGTAGCTACTAGCCCTGGTCAACACCTAGGATACTTTTTACCGCGGGAAAAACGCTTATTCCTACGTGAAATACGATTAAAATATTGTTCTGTGGCTGTCAAAAAGGAGAAACCTCTTTTCAAAACCTCTATATTTTTTATTGTTTTTGATTGATTTTGACAAATTGAAAAGACATCAGTTTTGACGTTCATTGCCAAACACCAGTTTTATTTACATGTCTTCAGTGAGAGTATAGTATTCTTTCCATGTCTTTATTTGATAAAAATATCGTATTGAAATACTTTGTTATGTAACAATAAATCCTAAATGTAAGTAAATTACACTGATTTATTAGAATAAGGCGCATGTGGATTGGCGAGAGCTGTGCAATATTTTACCTACATGCACGCTGCTCCCCACTCCCTGGATGAAATTATCCGATTTTACGACAATCTGAATAGAATTTGGGATGATACCACTAATAAGCATCACACAGTTTATTTGCCATAACCCTATCAGCCACAACAGTCCGCCGCTGGACATGAGCCACCACACTTCGCTTGCAGCGCAGTTCAAGATGTTGCATTACAAGGAACGTTGCTGCCCGTTCTTTAGTTGCTTTTTACGACACTAACGGGTAGAATGGGGGTGATGCTATTCTATACAGGCATCACACGACACAATAATTTATTATTTTTATGTGTACCTATCTTAAGATTATCTCTCTTTTTCAGAGTAATTCTTCCCTGTCTCATGGTCCTTACTTAGCCAATTAAGGTTAGGCCATTTTTTTTTTTTTTTTTCATTTACCATGGTGTTGTATGCTACTTTCCCAGGCGACCTACGGACTAAAACCCCTCCTGTGGATTTTATCGTTGGTATGCAATCCAACGTTTTAGACTGTACTTGTTATTAGTTAATACTGTGACTTAAATTTTAACGTGCGAGTGTGTTAGTAAAGTTAGTTTCTTTTTTTTTTGTGTTTTTTGTGTTTTTTTTTGTGTTATTTTTGTTAGTTTATTAGCTAAATTATGAAGAAACTATTTAAACATAGTGGACCCGTTTGCTTTTGCCGCATTTAGAAACGACTCTTCAGCAAAACAAAGAAAATGGGTCCGCTGTTTACTCTCTGCCATTATCTCCTGCAGATTTTGTTCCGTTAGAGCACATTCCATTCTGCACTCGCATTCGTGCCGTTTCAACCCATATTTTGGGCATTCAAATAGAATGTGTCGAACAGTTTCCTCTTTGGACCCATCGCAGGTGCAGTATGGGTTGTCTACTAGTTTAAATCTGTAGAGATATGCTCTTATTCCTCCATGTCCTGACATCAATTGTGTTCTAATGTTTTTGATGCCTATTTTCATTAGAACCTTGTGAGCCAGTCTGACATCTCCGAAGAACATTTTCGTGGTAGACCCTGTATTACTGCTGGTGTATCTTTCCTGCCACAAAGCCAAAGTGTCCGCGCGAATGCATCCCTTTGCATATGACAGAGGAAAGTCGTCGTAGACTTGAGCTGTTCTACTCTTGAGGGCAGCTTGTTTAGCCAATTCATCCGCTCTTTCGTTCCCAGCTATTCCTGCGTGAGCTTTATCCAATACAGAATTACACTGTTACCTTTCTCTATTATTTCATGGATTCGAGTGTGAATCTGCAGCAATTGGATTTTCTGGCTTTGGGTCGCAGATGGCTTCCAGTGCTGACCTGGAGTCGCTTATAACCGCGCCTGTGCTATCTTTTTAGCCTCAGCTAAGAATGTGCATGCGCGTAGTATAACCACTAGTTCAGCCTGGTAGACGCTACAGTGGTTACCTAGCCGCATGGTCATTTCTGCACTTCCGCTTGGTTTTTCCATACTGTGACGGCTGCTCCAACTTTTCCTTCTATTTTGCTACCATCGGTATAGAGATGGTAGTCTGTAGTTGGAATGTTGTCGACATCAGCTTGGGATTCTATTTTGCCGAAGGAGGTGGAAAGTCGTTTAGCTGGATGAGGCATAGAGAATGGGCTGACTCTTTTCTCTAATTTTCTGCCAGGAAGATCTTTCAGCGGCTTCCCGCGCTTAATTTATACAGCCTCCTTGTTCCATTAGTCTGAGATCTAGCGGAAGTACTCTGGCAATCAGAGCGCTTGAGATGAGAGATGTGGTCCTGTGCGCTCTGCAAATTTTAAGCAGAACGTTCTTGTCAGTGAATTTAATATCTTTTTGGCGTATTGTTTCTCTGCCACTGACGCCCAAGCGCCTGCACCGTAGAGCACAATGGGTTCTATTACTGCTAGGTAGAGCATTCTCGTTATTTCTGGGTTTAATCCCCAAGTGGTTCTAATGGTCCTAGCAAGGCGCTTATATATATTTATTGCCTTTTTGTTGGCGTTTGCTAGGTGAGCCCTGAAACTGAGATTGCGGTCGATGGTAAGCCCTAGAAATTTAATGGAGTCTGTGCCTTTAATAGGTGTGCCTAGAAGATTGAAAATCGGTTCTTCATATTTTCGCTTTTAAGTTAAGATTAAAGCCAGAGTTTTGTGCGCTTCAAATATCATCTTAAATTTCTTGCCCACGCACTCACCAAATCCAGAGCTAAGTTAACTTTTCGCTCAAGATCATTTGTGGTTTGCCACAGGCTATAATAAGTATGTCATCTGCAAAGGCCTGAAGATGTGCTTCCAGATTTTCAGCATCCTGGAGAAGAGGATCCATTTGGACGTTCCACAGGAGCGGTCCACATGTGGACCTTGATGCATCCAATGTTTGTATCCCTTCTGGCTTCAGCGCCTGCATATGTCACCTGTATGGATCTGTCACTCAGGTAGCTGAAGGCGAAGGATTGATTTGTCAGTACTCTTCTCGTAGAGCTCCTGCTTTATTGCAGGCCACCACGCATTATCAAACGCCCTTCAATGTCTAATGAAACCATGGCGATTATTTCTTTCCTCTTTAGGCCTTCGTTAACTACAGAGAGCGTCGTACAGGGCATCTTCAGTACTGCGCTGTGGAATGAAGCCGTATTGCCTCCGGCTCAGCTTACCTGAACTGCACAGATCCATGAGTCGGTTTACAAAGAGTTTTTAGAATTTTGCCCAGCACTGGGAGCAGACCGATCGGACGATAAGACTTCGGTGATGTGTAGTCATCTTTTGCAGGTTTTGGAATCACTTTTACTTTCGCTTTTTCCAGCACCGCGAAGTATCCCACCGAGAGACAACGGTTGAAAATTTCCAGGAGAACCTCTGGTTCGGACGTATATGCAGTCATGCAGATATCTGAGGTAAGGCCATCCTCACCTGGAGCCTTCTTGGGGTTCATCTTCGCTAGAACTGCCTTGACTTCCTCGTGGGTGAAAGGAGCTTCAGAAGCGTCGTGGGTATAATCAGCTTCCAGTTCCTGGTGATTTGCTCGACATTGATTCGAGTTAATCGATGATCTTCATTATCAGTTTCAGGTAGATCTCGAGGAAGAATGTAGTAGCGAGCAATTCTGCTGATTGGTCTGGATTCAGCGAAAGTCCATTCGGATCTCGAAGAAGTTGGTCTTCGCGGTTGACATCACAGATCTTGATCACCCGGTATGCGCATTCCCATATGGTTTCTCGTTCTTGTCTGGTGCAAAAGTCTTTCCAATCTTCGGTTAGTGTGGTTTCAATGGTCTGAATATATTTATTTTGGCGTCCATATACTCTTCGATTACAATGGCTTTTCGGTGCGGGTTTGCCTTTCCGATACGTCTGCGCAATCTTTTGACTTCCATTTTCATAATGGACAGTTCTGGAGTCCACCACTTGAGTCTTCTGAAATTCTTTAACTCTGGAATAGTTGGGATATTTTCTTTACTTGCAGCATGAATCGCTTCAGAATAGGCTGTCGCGATTTCTTCTAGTTTGTCTGGAGTAGTTATTTGGTTCAGATTATCTTTTGTCAAACCCCGACTGGATAGTTCTCTTTTAATCTCCTCGGTAAAACCAAGCCAGTTTGCTTTTTTTGTATTGTATCGTCTTGTAGTCTTCCGAGGTATTTGAGGAGGGTTTGATCCCGCCACCTCAAATATTATGGGTCGGTGATCAGATAGTGAAGCGCTGTCCTCATTGACTTTCCAATTCTTTATGTTTTGCAGGATGCCGGATGAACATACTGTAATATCTGGAATGCTTTGGCAGAGAGTTGTTCCTCGGTGTGTATAAAAAGTGGGTACGTTGCCTTGATTCAAAATATTGAAATCCATTTGTGACAGAAACTCTACCAGTTTTTCCCCCCTATCGTCTTCGCGACTGCGAAGGAGAGGCCATTGTAAGACTCAGTAGTCACGGAGATAGTCAAGAGCTTCCTGGCAATGCGACACGTATTGAGTATTGCGGCTTTTTGTGAAGTGTGATAAAGGTGAGGATGGATTTTTAAATTTTTTTTGGCTGTTATGTAGAGTTTTAGGAATAATACCAGTAGAGAATAATACTATTGGTACAATGTGAACCGTTTGAGCTCCCCACTGGGTTCTAATTTTGATTATGTGCAAATACGAAGCACGAATTTGCTGCTGCCCGTTCTTTAGTTGCTTTTTACGTCACCAACAGGTAGAATGGGGGTGATGCTATTCTATACAGGCATCACACGACACAATAATTTATTATTTTTATGTGTACCTATCTTAAGATTATCTCTCTTTTTCAGAGGAATTCTTCCCTGTCTCATGAGCCTTAGCCAAGTAAGGAGAGGCCATTGTAAGACTCAGTAGTCACGGAGGTAGCCAAGAACTTCCTGGCAATGCGACACGTATTGAGTATTGTGACTTTTTGTGAAGTGTGAAGCAGTGGCATTCTTGAGATGGATCTCAAACTGTCCCATGTGGAGTAGAGACTCCCATGAGAGTAGAGGTCAAACTCCAAATATAATGAGAAGTGGTTGCAGTGTTGAAATTCTTAATTACGGATAGTGATGATAAGCCACTTAATTACCTTGTGCTTTAATAATGTAAATACAAACGCAGTAAGTTTTTTTTATTGATTAAAATATGTAGAGCTAAATTAGTGAGTATTATTGTCACGACTACCTACCTGTGTAGTACCATCTTTTGTGATTCATATTTCGTAGTGTTAGTAAGTAGGTACTTAAGCTACTTTTTCTTATTTAAAGAAAATTAATTAAGCATTACTTTTTTGTTAGTGTAGTAAGTAATTACTTTCTGTTTATTTTATTTCGGTATTTCAAAATGGAGTTGTACTAATTATATTGGTAATCCGGTTGCGTATACCTACTCGACAACCCCAAACAGAAGACCAAGGCGCAGAAAAATTTGGAGAGCAGACCCCACCCCACCTTATGTGAGGCGGTGCAAAGAAGTCATTCTACCTGTAGTGTGAACCGATGGGAGGCTCAAACGAACGTAACGTCCGTCTCATCTGCCGTAGATCGTGCATGCATCTATCACTTCAAAACTTAGCGATGTATTTTGATTTTTAGAATGGTTGCACACATATGTCTTGATCAACATCGATGATAGATAAGTTATGATAACTTTTATTAGCTCTGGACTGCTGGCACACAAGCATCCCTTGGCGAGACGAAGTTCGCGGGCACCAGCTATAATAGAATATTCTACTAACCCGGGCTGAAACTTTTTATGACGTAGTACAGTACTAACACATAAATATTTCACATGTAAGTAAAACGGCGGATAAAAAATTCCTTGCCGATTAAGAGATTCATATGGAAATCGAAGTAAGTAGGTACCTATAGGAATACATTCACTTGTAGAGCGTGCGGAAAGTCATGCCGCTCCCGTATCGGCTTATACAGCCATGAAAAATCTTGCTTCAGACACTGAATAAATCGTCTGTCATAGACGTATGAGGCCAGTGATGATGATGATACGAACAGGTCACTTTAAAAAAAAGCGACTAGAATATTGAATTTAGAATGATAAAAAGTGAAGCGGTCTTACGGGCCAAGGTCCTTTAATTCCACCAAACATCCACGTAGGTCTTTAGCACTTCGGCAATAGAAAGTCAAATGGTATGGATTTTGTATGACTGACTACGACAGCAAAAGTCCAGTAGTTTAAGTGTTCTTAGAAGGGATTTCGCCATTATCCCTATTACTTTCAGCGACACATCAAACCGCCCTTAAAACCGTTCCACCTATCCTATCCTATCCTAAGACCCAGTTGCAGTAGACTCCTTAAACGGTAAGCTGAAGTGCTGCTGATAGTAGCTACGTTCTATCGTACATCTTTACTTCCTGTTTTCGTGTTATTACATCAATTTCCTTTCCCGAAAGCTCCTTTATGCGCGTACCTACATATCGTATCGTGTATTACATTGTTACGTGCTGAGCTCAATCCTAACAATAATCCCCCACAATGCAACTTCCTGCTTCAGCGAGGTTACTCGGTTACCTACTCACAGATTTTGTAACATGTTTACAAAGTATTAAATGGGGGCTTGAAATAAAATTACCGGCTTTCCCGAAAACACTAAGCTCAACCTTTATAGTTTTCAAATATTTTTTGGGCGGATAAGTCCGTAAATTGAGCAACCATTCCCAAAAACATAGGTCCACCAAATACAGAATAAAAAAAATTTAGACCTCCCATTCAAAACATGTTGCCCGGTCGGCGGCAATTTGTATAACAGGGCCAAGTATTTTTTTTTATTTACTGTCTTATGATTCTTAGGGAAAATCGTTCAGTTGCTTAGATTTGTTTGTTTATCCCTCACATTTTTTTACCCTTTTAGGTACCCATATAAAGTTTTTGGCATAGACTGAGTTATGAAGTTGCCATTTCTTGTTAGGATCAGCGATTTTCGGTAGCACCGAATCAGAAAGATTTGAAACCCGAACCCGAAACTCTGAACACAAACTTTACTCCTCGTAATCGCAAATTAATGAGTGTTATTTAAAGCCTCGCCCTCCAGTTACCGCGGTGTAAGAGCGTTATACTAACGGCACAAAATAAAGAATTTACAGAAGGACAGCTCGCCCCTTCTGCCGATCTTTTATGCCTACACTCTTGGGTTGCTACTTTCTTCTTCTGAAATTTCAATATGTTGTACCTGGGTCTAACATACTTAGGTCGTTATTTACTTAAAATCAAACGTACAATATAACATACTAAACAAAAATATTGGCACTTGTGAGTCGTAATTTTGCCGTCCACCCGCATCGAACGCTATGACGCTCGCTACAAGCCGGTTCGATTATGTTCGAGATTGCGCGTAAACGACGGGGTGTGGATGTCAGTGTGAGTATGGCGGTGTTTCCTTGAAGCCGGCTCACTAGATTGTCGAACGTAACGAATACGTCGCGAACGCTCGGCGGAAGCGCAGCGAATTCGATTCGCAACGTTTCCAGCACAAATGTGCGATGAAAACGTGGCAAAACCTCCGCAGTCGCTTCCAAACCGCTAGTATGATAAGGCTCTAAGACAAACTCAACCAAAAGAGCCTCAACGACTTGCAGAGAAAAGTTCTCAAAGTTGAAGTAACTTTCTTAAAGGGCGAGTTATCGAGATACATAGAGCGATTTATAAAAACGAGTAAGAAAATTTATAATGTGGAAGTATTGTATGGAATTGAACAACTACAAAAATACAAACTTTTTACGGGTTAAACTACTACGGTTTTATGTATCCCCAAGGAACATAGGTAGGTATACATAAAAATTGGACCCATACAAAATGTATTGGCTGACCAGTCAGCATAGGCCCAGGCGTATCCATACTTAAACCTCGTATCTACATTACATCGAAGCGAAGATCAGATTTGGTATGCGGAAAATAAAAATTATTTTAATATTTCCTTTCACTATACATTGTTCGCAATGAAATTACTTTGCGTTTCTTTTTCATGCATAACACTCTTATGTTATGTTTAAATTATACCTACTTATTTATTAAATTCACTCCGGCCAAGAGGTTCAATCACAGTGTAGGGGCACATGGAGCACTATCACTTTGTTTTGTTACCAGTTTGGTTAGGGCATTGCAGGCTAAACCACCTGAAAAGAAACTTTTCTCCAATTTGCTCGGAAATGGCTTCATTACTTTAAAAAAAGAATACGTCAATGGGCTCATTTATGTAGTCAAGGCGAAGAGGACTGTAATAGAAATTGCCGGACTAGGCCGGTAATAAAAGGGTTCTTAAACTTCACACTTTCGTGTTTAGATGTTTTATGGAACACAATTTGTTTGAAGTTTGAAGGCTGAATGTGAATTTCCCGCGCATTCTTTATGAAACGGAACGTAACCAAAACCAGCGCATGCGCTTTGCGAACTTTAGAAGTTACGAAGTGTCAATTTTGTCACGATTAAATATTTATTATTTATGTTTCCTTGCAAATTGGAGAAAAGCACTATACGAACCTCGGCCGGTATAACAATTTCTGGTCTCGTTTACTTTAGAAGACCTCGACTTCGTCTCGGCCTTCCAATGCCACTCGACCAGAAATTGCTATATACTCGGCCTGTGACGTAATGTACTATTACTTTAACTTTTGCTAACCATCTTTCTTTTCAGGTCTGAAAAGAAAGATGGTTATATGTACTACGGAAGGAAGACGGCGAGAGAAACATTGATCATGCATTGATCATAATCGCCCTACGCGCCATCTCTCTAATTTGTGATACGGTGGTGCCGATAGTGATGCCCATTTGGAGGTTAATAGCCCATGATGCTTCAGAGGCAAAGCAATGCATTATTAGTCTTACGGCACTTTACACGTACGGTACAGTCCAGCAAAAAAGAGTAGACAACTAATGAGGGCGCCACTTTGTATGAAATTTCAAAATTAAATGGCAACAATTTAGTATGAATTTAGTTCCATTTTATTTAATTTCTACTCTTTTTTGCTGGACTGTAACCTTATAAAAAGTATTTAAGGCGTTTTAAATCGTAATTACCTAGCCTACCTGACCCCATTATCGACGTGTCAAATTGCCTCACGGATCATTTCATATTCAATTTGCTGTCCAGTATATAAAAGTGTAGATTTGTTCTTTCTATTACTAAAATCTCCACCATGAAAGTAACTTGTGCGTTGCTATTTCTCACCTTCTATTTACTATCAGCGGAAGGACGAAGTAAGTATTGGGTGAAATTTTACTAGTGACCGCTAGCGAAAACTCAGAACCAGCTGGTGATAAGTAGTAAATAGGAAAAATAAAATTGTACCTCCCATTCTAGCTGAAATCAGCTGATCGGCAATTTTGTATGCGAGGTCCAGATTTTTATTACTAGAAATTTATCTTCGAATAATAAAAAGAATCTCCTGAAATACGTGCGGACTCACATTTTCACGCTTTTTTCATATTTTTAAGAAAAGTTTCTTATAAAGTTGTTCAGTTTCGTAAGTAGAAAACACCCTTGAAATATGTGTACTTAATAAAATTAAACCCTATATGTACAGAAGAAAAGCAGTGATTATGTATCAGTATGCAAGTTATAGGTATTTTATCGTTTTCATGATAAAAAGTAATTTTAATTTGAAATCCAGCTTTAACCATAAGTCAGTATTTTCTCGAAAGGCTTTTCGCGTTTCTCTGTCTGTCTGTCATGGATTCTCCTACCTAGCCTCTTCTAAACCACACAACGGAATTTTATGCGTTTTAAAAAATAACATTGGGTGCTTTAAGAGGAAAGTTCATAATATGTTATACTTAGTTCTTGCTATGAAAATGACTTTTGCTCTATTCAAACCTGAGCGGGATCTACGCAGTATGTGGGTATCGGTATGCTGATTGGTAATGACGAAGCTATCAAGGCCAATCTACATATAATATCGAAATATATAGACATCAAAAATGAAATCACTCGAATGTGGAATCTAAATTATAGTCCTCTCCCCTCTCCCCAACTAGTGTAATACCATAACAGCTAAAAAATCCTTAAAATCAATACCTAGACCTACCGGAAAATACGTACACAACGATGCAAAAAACTGTATATAAACACCTGAAGATATACCGGATGCTGAGCGTCCAAATCAAAATAGTCTCGACCTACCAAATGCTCACTTGGCTTAGGCCCGTGAGCATTAGAATACGGGCAATATTAGCCGCGCTTATATAAAATGAAAGAAAAATAATAATAATTATTATTATTACATATTTATTCCTTCAGAGACGCGAGCAGCAGTAGCAGCAGCAGTCAACGATGCTATTATTATCTCATATTTTTACAGCTCCTATTCCCGGAACATGCATATCTCCTGCAGGCTTAATTTGTCAACGCGATTCTGATTGTTATGGCGTTATACCAAATTTTGGGGTCGGAAGCCGTCCAGGCTGTTACAAACCCTTCGGCCTTCCTCCAGTTTGCTGCAGGTTCACGATATACCGTCCAGATGATGCGAACAACTCCAACAACCAATACGATGGACCAAAACTACCCTTGTATCTCGGCTAAGGAATCATACGATGAAAACTACCTAGATGACACGGATCGTATCATATGGGGAGTACAGTCCTTTTAATTTGACATTCAAAATAAACATGGTTACATCGAAGTTGTAGTGTTTTACTGACACACCAAAATTGTTTATTAAATCCTACGACGGTTAAAATGTAACTGAAAAACGGAAAATTTTGATATTAATTAAATAGAGTAAGTCACTAGGATTTTTGTTAGACAATCTTCAAGTGTACTTACATAGATGGCACTAAGTTAAACTGAAAAAGTTGCTTTCCAAAGAAGTCTATTTTAACAAGTTGAGTATCAATAAAACGCAAATGACAGAATTTTACCATCTGGTACGTTATTCTAAAAAGGCGTAAAAACTGTCATACAGACAATTCCTCATTTTTTACATAAGCTTACCACGGAGAACTATTACTTTGTGAATTTGATTCCAGTTTGCTTAGGACATTGCAGGCTAACCATCTAACTGTCTGTAAAGAAAGATGGTTCCGTGTTATGGAGGGTATTTACCTCAAATACAACACAAAATACATATGAGAAGACGGTGCCACCAACGTTGATCATAAGGTGGTGGTGATGGTGATGATGACGATTTGGAGGTTAATAGCTCATGGAGCTTTAGAGCCTTATTTCTTACACAAGCGAGTCCCCGACAAAACTGCGCATCCGCGAGCGTCCACTCCGCTCCGCATCAGCTCAAAACTCGCTTGTGTGATAAGGCTCTTAGAGGCAAAAACCGCTTGTGTGATAAGGTTCTTATGGCATATTAGATACACGTGCAGTCACCTTATAAAGGTATTTAAGGTGTTTTAAATCATAATTACCTAACCTAACTAACCCCATATCAACGTATTAAATTGCCAAACGGACCATATCATTTTCAATTTGCTGTCCAGTATATAAAGGTCTAGATTTGTTCTTTCTATTACTAAAAACCTCCACCATGAAAGTACCTAACTTGTGCGTTGCTGTTTCTTGCCTTCTATATTTTGTCCGCGGAAGGACGGAGTAAGTAATATTTGTAAAGAATATAAGCACTGATTATCAGTATGTAAGTAATAGGTTATTTTTGGGCCATTTAACGTTAATTGAAAATGAGAAAATTGAAAAATTCACTAGCGACCGCCGGGACTTGAATCCGGGACTGTGGATCACCGTTCCACCGCTCTACCAACTGAGCTACGGGCGCCTAGCAGACCTTGGTGAATTCCTCAACCTCTTGATGCTCGTCTCGAAGCGACGATCCAGCGACATCTGTAGAAAGCCCATTTAACATTGGGCAATGTTGCAATCTCTCCATCATTGCGGGGTTGATAGCAGATATGTGAGTATCCTCCGTGAGCTTTATAGCTCTGCAACAATGCAAGTGCAGATGCACGATCTTATCAACCCTGTGTTGTTAGGCCGGTGTGTGCCAAGGATACATTCCCTCCCCGAAGCTCTTCGCAAATGTCATGGATGACGCAATGAAGATTCTGAATTGGGAAGAGAGAGGAGTCAATGTCAACGGCGCTAAGCTGACGCACTTGAGGTTTGCTGACGGCCTGGTACTCGTAAGAGTCAATGATCTCAGTAATATGCTTGAACAACTGCACGCAGCATCACTAAAAGTAGGCCTAGGGATGAAAATGTCAATGCTTTGGGGAAAGTTGTTCTATTTGTTGGGCTGATTTACCCCTTAAAATATTTGCAGCTGATTTTTTATGTCCTGTATTTCATATTATAATACTTATTCATTCCTTCGGGGACGCAGGTAGCAGCAGCAGTCAAAGATGCTATTATTATCTCAAATTGTTACAGCTCCTATTTTTGACACATGCGTACCTTCTGGAAACGTTTGGTGTCAACGTGATTCTGACTGTCAAGGCGTTATAAAAACTGTTGGATTTGGAACCTATGTAGGCTGTTACGTTGGCCCTTTGCTTCTACCTCCGCTTTGCTGCAAGTTCTATACCATACCATACGAAGAGAATAACCTCAATATCCAAGACGGGCGGCTAAGCAATCTGGGCTAAGATAGAGAAGACAGGCCTCATATTATGAGGAAAACTTGCCTTTTAATTTGAGACACCAAATAAACATGATTAGATTGAGGTTGTTGTGTTTTACTGACACACCCTATTTGGCTACATGCTTTCGGTTATTATGATTAAAACATAATTATTTTTTATACCTACGACGGTTACATACAATGTCAGAATGAAATAATTTAAAAACGGAAAATTTATGAATCTGCAAGTGTACCTACATAGATAGCGCTAAGTTAAACTGAAAAAGTTGCTTTCCAAGGAAATGTATTTTGACAAGTTGAGTATCAATAAAACTCAAATGGCATCATTATATATCTTGAGAGAACGCCATCTGATATGAAATTATAAAAAGGAGCAAAAACTTTGAATAGAAAATTTGCCATTTCTTACATACAATAAGACCTTATTCAAACTGCAGCGGTATATGCTACTGCCGTGGGTAGTGGTACTCAATGGTGGATAGCATACAGTTTTTATCATAGGTTGGTTATACTATAGTTAATTTTCTAGTTCACTAGCTAGATAAAATAAACTTTAGAGGTAGTCCAATAGATAAAAAGCATTTGAATTGAAATAATAAAAAAAAACCTCATGACAAATGAGAAGTCAAAGTTGATAATTAAGATCTGTCTTATCTAAGCAAAGCTGTCTCAGATTTTTTTTCTCAGTAGTATGGGAACTACACAACTGATATCTATTGAAACTTCTAAACTACTAGCGGCCCGTCAGCGGTGTTAGCCGCTGCAACTCATTGCCCACGAGGAAAAGCCGTTTTCCTGGCATGTATCATCCATATAAAATAAACATTCCTCTTGAAGTACTGTACGTATCTATGAAAAAAAAAACTCATCTCCTAAACCTCAACTCATCGATTTCAGGTTTAGGAGGAGTTAACGTATTCCACGGCAGGCAGACAGAAAAACGCTAAGATTTTATACTATGTATTTGATCACGATGATGGATGATGATCATTATGGCGTTAGTGACAGTCCAGAGGCGAAACAACGCCTTTTTCTTAACAATACATTACATGTGCGGTTACAATAACCTTCCTTCTGAATAAGTCGGGTAAAAGTACCTAGGTGTAGTCATCATTGTCATCATTATCTACCTGCCCTTATCCCAATTCGGTTAGGGTCGTCGCAACATGTTTTGTTACATGCAGCATAAGTGTAGTATTTAATTTTAAAGTAAACATTTATGTAATTTATTTAAATCATAATTAGTAATGGTTAAATTCGATGGTCTTAACCTGACCCCATTATCAACGAGTCAAATCGCATCACGGATCATGTCATATTCAATTATCTGATAAATATATTAAAAAGTGTAAATATTTATCACTCTGTGTTTTAAGAGCCATGAAAGAAACTTGTGCGTTGTTGGTTCTCACTTTGCATTTTCTTTCCTCGGAAGGACGAAGTAAGTTTATTTATTTATAGCACTTAATATTTTAGTAATACTTTTAACTTTTTTCATAACTCATCCAAAAGTTTATCAAAATTAATACGTCCTTTTTCTTCAATGCCTATTCAAGTCACTACCAGTACCAGTCACTTGCCATTTTTTTTTTCAATCAGTATACCGCTACCCTCGTTTCTAGGCAATTCCGCTCAAATTTGAATAGGGCTTTTAAAATCTGAAATATTATATCATTTTTATAAAATTACTTTATCGATTTACAAATTCTTGATACGAAAGTTACCTTGGTGCAATCTCCTATGAATATTCGTAAAAAATGTCTCAGTCTACGCAGCAGCAGTCGGTGATATAATTACTTCTTTTATTTTTACAGCCAATATTCCAGGAACATGCCAATTCGCGCTTTGCCAACAAGATTCTGATTGTATCGGCGTTATAAAAACTAGCGGATTTGATGGAACCTATCCAGGCTGTTACACCAAACATTACTTACCCTCGGCTTGCTGCCTTTATTACTATGACTCCCCGGACTCCCCTATGATTCCTCCACATGATCAGACCAACGAACAAGACGGCGGAGCAAACAGCAGGTTTAGGAGGCAATTCCCATATGATGATGATGATGATGATGATGAGCATTTCCGTAGCAAACGGGCAGCTCATAGCTTAATCTCCCCGATCCAAGATGATGAGGACAACCTTTATTTTACCAGGTTCGGAAGGCAGGTCTCAGATCATGAGAACAACAGACAAGGCGATGGGGCGCGTACCAGGGGAAATTGGGGAAGGCAAGCCTCAGATCATGAGACCAACCGTCAATTCGTCGATGAAGGGCCACGCACTAGGTGGGGAAGGCAGGTCTCAGAACATGAGATCAACCGACAAGGCGACGGGGCGCGTACCAGGGGAAATTGGGGAAAGCGGGCCTCAGATCATGAAATCAACCGACAAGGCGACGGGGCGCGCACTAGGGGAAATTGGGGAGGGAAATAAAGAGAAGGACCGTACCATAGTTGAGTTGTTGGGCTTCAGAATAAACATGATTGTATCGATATTGTCGTATTTTTATTTTATTGCCAATCACAATTTAGGTACATGTTTTAGTTGTAAATAAAAAAACAAAACGCATCTAATTATCATCTTACTTTATTCGCTGTAAAAATGCTGATGTTTAGTAGATTGATCATTATGATCATTTATTTATTTATTTATTTAACCATTTATTGTACACAAGAAACATAACAGAACAAAACATAAAGAAAAAAGACACAACAGGCTGAGACTGCTTATCTCTAAAAAAGAAATTTCTTACAGCAGACCTAACGGATCATTTACTTAAGTCCAAGGTTTGCTTGTGTGTGTATTCTTTTTCTTTTGTAACATTTCTGTGCAATAAAGTTTGTTTTTGTCTAATCTTAATAACCCGATATAGACCCAGTTTAAGCCCTATTCAAACTTCAGCGGTACCCGGAAGTGTTGGGTATGTTGGTAGTAGAACTCAACCGCTTGACAATTTATACCAATCAAAATACCGCGTATGTTTGATTAGGCCCTAAAACGCTTTTTGGGCATGCATTGTTTTTGTTACATTATGAACCTTTCTTTTGAATTGCTATCTATCTAAAAAGAATTAAGCAGGACATTATGTCTAAAAACAAATGAAAAAATTGTAAGTATGTTGAGCTTGTTTGTACCACTCTTTATTTACCCTCTACCCCCAACGGGGATAACTTTATAATTTAAAAATTTAAAAACGCGCCTGCTTTAATAGTGGAAAAAACAATATCCTATACAAAACATAGCCTATGACAATCGGGATAATGTAAGGATTCTTCTCACACAGTTCCCTATCGAATCTGTTCAGTGGTTAAAGAGTAACAGTAGTTTAAAGAAACGCACATACAAATCAGGGATGTTGCGAATATCCGCATCCGCATCCGCATACGCGGAACATCCGCATCAATTTAGACATCCGCATCCGCATCCGCAAAAAACGATGCGGAGCTGATGCGAATGCGGATGTGAAGCAGGTCGGGACAAGAAGGAAAGGGGCGGGTCCGGCGATTGGCGCGTGTCGCGCGCTCGTGCTAATTGACCAATAAGTAATCAATCATTTTAATTTCGGTGTCTGTTATTCGCCGGGGAAGCCCCGCGCCTCACTTTTGTTTTTGTGTTGTGTAGTGACAAGATTTGACGTGCTCGTTTGTTTTCTTCTTAATATCAAGTTTTTTGCTTTAATTATTGTATTTTTGCGTTGTAATTGTTTACGTAGGTAACAATTACGTCAAGTGAAGTGAGTGTTGCTTTTGTGTCAACTGAATTATGCCTCCACCAACGCAAAATGAAATAATATATGGACCTATTTTCAACCTGTTGAAAATGACAGAGATAACTCTCAGTGTAAAATTACCGTACTTTTACGGTAATTGACGCTCTGCCTACCCCGCAAGGGATAAAGGCGTGATGTATGTATGTATGTATGTAAAATATGTAGTAAATTTTTTTCTCCCAAAAGTTAAGTTTTTGTACACATCCGCATCCGCATCCGCATCCGCGGATGTGTGCCCCCAGAAATCCGCATCCGCATCCGCATCCGCGGATGTGAAAAAATCTGCATCCGCAACAACCCTGATACAAATAAATGAACCCTAAAAACATTACACTCCTTTTTTGTGGGCAGTCGTGTAAAAAGGCAGCAGACTGCGAAGTTACCTCGACCAACCGGGGGGGTAATCTTTTTGTAAGTAACAGCCGGCGTATACTCCAAACAAATCCGGTGGTATAAAATCTTGACAAACAGGATCTTCGCGACAAGCATGAACTATATGCGTGTTCCTTCAACAGGTGCTGCAATTGAAGAGAATACTTGTATTTTTTATTGAAATAGAATTACATTTATACACACTATATTACACTAGATTCTGATGCCTAGATTCTGATGCCTACGCCTAGCAGTGGACTGTAATAGGCTGTTATAGATAAATAGATCGATAGATATTTTCTGATTAATATTTTGTTTAATGCATGTCATGAATTCCTAAAGAAAACGAATTGGTAGACTAATTGAGCTTACAGTGGGGCCATTTGAATAGGCCACATTTGACAGCTGTCCAAATCAAGGTCAGGCTATGACATATGGTCTATTTTTCTTTGTTGACACGTCTTTTAGTATGGATATGACAGCTATCAAATATGGCCTATTCGAACATTCGTACTGTAGGAATATTAAGGATAAACGAAATATTAGTGCGCCCCCTAACAAGAAAAAAACTCTGGCTGAACACGCAGGTCACCTGGAAACCAATGTATAAATTAGCGACAATGCTGGCAATTTGGGAAATAGATTCTCATAACTTAGAAGAGAATAGGAGGTATATATGTCCTGTCATGTTTAAGTATGTAACTGGGTTCTTCGCAATTTCTAGTCAATTTAGTCACCATTGTTATCATATTAATCACCTTCACATTAATTGTCAGATAACGCGCATTTTGCGTCAAATTATGAGACAATTTTAGTCATTCATGATCATCTCCTATCTATTTCTAAACCTAACATTTGACAAAAGGCGACAGCGCTAATTTACGATAAGTTAAGAGAGTCTATGTACCTATTTCCCGTATTGCGGCCAACCTACTGCAATGATTACTTATAGTAAGAAAATAGATAGGAATTGGTATTAATGGTGACAAAAGCGCACAATCGTAACAATTTTTATTGATTTTAGTTAATATTTGCGCCTAATTCATGAATTCCGTCAATAAATTATTCACTGAGCGGATTCTGAAAAAAATATATGATGCTGTTGGTCGAGAATCTAAGAGTCGAATTCGATTTCAGTTACACAATCAGATGAAGTTCAATAGAAAAGAAGAAGAAGAAGAAACTCAATAGAAAAACAAAACAAAGTAACTTGTTTTGAAGTAATTAACAAAATTTTGATCCAAGAATTTAGAAAACAAATTATTTTAGTGCTAGGGTAATCACTGATTTAGATGTTGCAACATTGTTTTTCTGTGTCGAAAAAACCGTAAAATATTGCAAAAATTTTAGCTAAAAATTATTGGACCTACTTTTCAAGGGAACGGGCCCTGATTAGATAGGTATACCTACTTATTAATACACTTACTCCTACATTTGACTCCTTCCGATGATAGAAAAGAGAAGCTGTGCACAAATAAGGCACTTCTTTATTTTCATGATTGTAACAGACTCTTTACTAATGCAACCAAATCTGTTGGTAATATCTACATATCGATAGAATATTTTAGGTATCAGGCAGGACATAGCGCATCGAATACGATATAATTAAATGTATTGTTATCGCACATTTAGGTAAATCATGAATTTTACTTTTATCACGGTCATTCAAAATATTCAATCTCATCTCATGCTCTGAACGTAATTCATTTTACTACGGGCTCAAATGTCACTACAGCGCATTTCTTTTATTCATTTATTATCCTAAATTACATTAAACTTTTACATCTGCTAAAGTTCTATTATTTGATCTCATTCATTACACTAATATTATATTCATTTGTTTGTTTGTATTTAATTGATGTGATGATCTTCAAAACTACTTGGGGGCTGAATAAAAAAAAAACTTTCACCATTACGAAGCTTCAAATTCCCTGTGTAAAATTGGATACTTTTTACTACGGGATAATAATATCGGTTAACTGCGGGAAAACCGCTAGGCTGGCCGCAATACTATTCCATTGCGACTAGACCACTCAACCGATCTCCATGATATTTGGCTAAAGATTGCTAGCATATCACAGATGAACTTTGAACGTAGACTACCTTTTGGCCGTA
Organism: Phthorimaea operculella; assembly: GCA_024500475.1. Classification (NCBI taxonomy): domain Eukaryota; kingdom Metazoa; phylum Arthropoda; class Insecta; order Lepidoptera; family Gelechiidae; genus Phthorimaea; species Phthorimaea operculella. Next base: position 1,616,219 of record JANFCV010000113.1, on the reverse strand, counting down.
CTTGTGAATCTAAGGGCCAGGAATACTTGATGATCACCAGGATCCCATCTAAACTTTATAATCCATCACCATAATTAGCCCATAGCAGCCCACAGTCGCTACCAGTCGTCTCTTAAGTCATCCGTCCATCTGGCCGGAGGGCGCCTAACGCTACCTATAAGAGATACAGAAATGGCTCCATATCAAAAGTTGTTTAGCATGATGATGATGAGCCACTTCTCTGCCTCACGGACATCGTGGGTCTATGTAGTATAGTAGGTAATCGTTAGTAGGTATACAACGGGAAAAGATCCGATTCCCACGGGAAAACGGGCACCTAAGTGGCAACGGGTGAAACTGCTGGGCGGTCCGCTATTTAGTAATTAGAAATGGTTCAATCTAAGGGTTAAAGTCGATGGTCATATCCTGACCCAGTTTTCAATGTGGAAAATCGCATCACGGATCATGTCTTTTTCAATTTTCTGACAAATATAAATATTTAAAATGCAGATCTTTTATTTTATTGTTCGGTGTACTTGGCACCATGAAAGTAACTTGTGCGTTATTGTTTCTCACCTTTCATTTTCTATGCTCGGAAGGACTAGGTGAGTTTATTATGTTATTTATTTTATTTCGCTATATATGAAGCGACAGGCGAACAACTTATATTGTCTGTAAATCTTCCAAATACAAATAAATAAATAAATAAATTAACGTAGCTGTTTATTACTTAACCTTAAACATTGAACAAAAAATTAAATTAAATATTTGGATATCCTTTATCTAAAACGACACGAAAATTAAAGTACGCCTGCGCGTCAAAGCAAGTCGTTTAAGTCGCATTTTTACAAAAAATAAATATAATAATAGGGTTCATTGTTTTTAGACGGACCACCGGATCCTAGTAGATTTCCTAATAGATATGGAAGAGAGGCCTCATATGACCTAGAAGATACTCCGCCTGATATTAGGTATAGTAGAGAGGCCCCATATGATCTAGAAGATAAACCACCACGTACCAGATTTGGAAGAGAGGCCCCATATGATCTAGAAGATAAACCACCGCGTACCAGATTTGGAAGAGAGGCCCCATATGACTCCCCACCTCGTACTAGATTTGGAAGAGATATCCCATATGACCTTGAAGATTCCCCGCCGCGTACCAGATTTGGAAGAGAGGCCCCATATGACTCCCCGCCGCGTACCAGATTTGGAAGAGAGGCCCCATATGACTCCCCGCCGCGTACCAGATTTGGAAGAGAGGCCCCATATGACTCCCCTCCGCGTACCAGATTTGGAAGAGAGGCCCCATATGACTCCCCGCCGCGTACCAGATTTGGAAGAGAGGCCCCATATGACTCCCCGCCGCGTACCAGATTTGGAAGAGAGGCCCCATATGACTCCCCGCCGCGTACCAGATTTGGAAGAGAAGCCCCATATGATTCCCCACCTCGTACCAGATTTGGAAGAGATTCTCCATATGACTCCCCACCTCGTACCAGATTTGGAAGAGAGGCTTTACGTGACTTAGATGACCACCCACCGTACACTTGGTCCTAAACTACTACACGCGTATGTAGTACTGATGCATCATAGTTAGGATTCAAAATAAAGATGATTGCATTGTGGTCGTAGTGTTTTACTGATACACATAATTTACATGTTTCGGTTACGCTTAAAAAGCACCATCCTGCCTGCCCTTATCCCAATTTATTTGGGGTCGGCGCGATATGTCTTTTTCTTCCATTCATCTCTATCAGCAGTTAAATCCTCACTTACGCTTTTTTTTCATATCTTCTTTTATACAATCCATCCAACTTTTTTAGCCTTTCCCTTCTTCTGCGTCCATCCTCTTAAAAAGCAAAACGCATTTAATTACTTATTTTATTAGGTAGGCGTTACAAGAATAGGTGTGGTGTATGTAAATAAAATTTAAATAAAAAATTGAAATTGTGTTAGCGGCGGCGGCCGGGACTTGGACGGTAGTAGTGGGACGGTACTCTACGGTCTCGGGTTCAGCTTCTGGCCAACACACAAAATACAAAAATAACTTAAGTTTAATTAAGGTACGGGCATAAGTTTATTTCTCTAAATATCTACCTCCGTAAGGCTCCATGAACAGTTATTTCCCTGAACGTCTAAAATCCTTGAAGATACTTCGAAACTTTGTCAACTTAACATCAGGTGAGATTGCGGACAAATGCTTACCCATTGTTTATAAAAAAAAACAATAAAAGAAGGTAGTATGCATACAGAGTGTTAGAAAAATCAATGAGTTTCTTTTATGGGATTAATTTGCCAATGAAATTAAACAATGTGAAATTGTGAACACCAGTCCACACCACAAAAAATAAATCAAATTTTTGAGAAAATGGATTCTGCCAAGTCAGCATAAAAGAACAAAAAGATACTGATATTTGAACAACAATTGGTAAGGAAATTGCCCTCTTAAACTGGCAAGAGTCTTAACACCCGGTACACTTAATACCTACCCATAAGATAAAAGTCGCCACGTGCAGTTCCACGTTAAATACTAAAATGTTATCATTTCAATCGATAATAGTAAATTTGCCTCGAATTAGTTACATGAACCAATTAAGATTTTCTAGATTGACTTACGCATGTCTTGTTATTTTATTTTACTATATAAAGTAGGTTTCTCTTGATTTAACAATAATTCGGCCATCATGAAAGTCTCTGGTGCACTGTTGGTTCTTGCCTTCGCTTTTCTATCTGCGGAAGGAGTTAAATGGAGGGGTAAGTGTTCTGTCTACTTTTTTATTTTTCCTAAATTTTCTGTTATCACTGAATTTTCTGATATTGTGTTTGTTTATTTGGCAATACCCCCTGAGAAAGGGAGGCTCATGTCCAGCAGTGGACTGTTGTGGCTGTAAAGGCACTTTTATCAATTCGTAAAAGCTTTTATATTAAGGCGTTCCGTTTTCCATACAAAAGTTCAATGGAGTTATGTATGTAAAGGAGACAAGAGTCGGTTTAAAAAACTTGATGGGGAGTCCCGTGGGTATATAAGATTGTCGCAAAACACTAAAAAGATTTTTTAAATCATCAGCTTTCCCCGTAAAAAGCGAGTCGCCACTTTACGAAAATAGATGGAGCTACTGCTGCAATAAATACGTTTAATTTTATTGTGCAGAAAATACTGATTATCTTTTAACTATAAGTAGTTTTGCGACAAATTTACGTGTGCCTTCATCATTCAGAATAAAGTTTCTTTAAAAAGAAACTCTACAGCTCATGTGTAACCCGACTGAAGTGCAGTTTTTCGTTTGTATGACGTAACGAACCACCTTAAATCAGTTCGCTTATCATAAGGTGATTACTATTCTAATAATATGTATACATATAAAACAAAATGATCGACTAGACTAACAAAAATATATGCCTATTTACTAAGCAGAAATGGTTATCAATCAGGATGCATCTTTCACTTTACGAAAGGTACGATGTGTTTGCCATTTCGTTCACATCCTTTTTTTTAAATTAAGCAGTTTATACACAAGAGAAATAATCTTAATACTATTTAATAAAAAAACCCTTTAAATTACAGCACCTGTTGACCATTCCTGCGTGGTACATGCCTGTGGCATAGACGACGATTGTGAATTCGTTGTTACACCTCCTGGACTGGGAACCTACTCTGGATGTTACTTGCAAAAAGACTTCCCCCCGGATGTGGACAATTCTCACATTCTGAAGGATGAAGCCACTAATAGCAACAGCAATGATGACAGTAAAAACGACTCCGCAACAATGTTGCCTCCGTTTTGCTGCCTTTTCCCCGTGGTGCCAGAGACTGAACAATATTGGGATGAAAATCACTATTAAATAGGATCTATCCACAAAACAATTTTATATCTACATCTAAAAAAAAAACTTCAGTATACATTACCGTATTAGTCAAGTGGTTTCAGAGATCTCTCGGTATTTTCTACCGTGGTAGCCCAGTCGGTTAGAGGCGTCGCTAGCTGTGATAGCGAAAGTCGTAGGTTCAAATCCTGCCCACGGTAGACAATTTCCAAGTTTCCTAATTTCATCCAAATTCTTCAGTTTACTTAAATACCTACTATTGCAATAACCTGGTTTAATGTTTGAAATGTGTGTCCGTCCGTCCATGCATATTTTTCAACCTATATCGTGGAAGAGTATTACTTAGATATCTATTGCATGGAAATAAAGTATCAGATTGCAATGTGATTGGAGTTTATTTTATTTTTTTCTTCATCTCGCTTGTTACCATTTAGTTTTGGATGAGTGGGGAACAAACAGCATAATTAAAGGTCAAATGTTCAGGTCTAATGATTAGTTTCCACCTATAACATTTTTCTCGCAGTCCACATCAATGGGTAGAAAGCCGTTTTACAAGGTTATTTTTACTTAGTACCAACTTAAACTTAGCAGGGTGGTATACCCATGATTCTGATCAATTTTAGTGTAGAGTCATAAATCATGAAAAAGAAAAACTGCTGTTCAAACACAAATACTTGCTCGACAAAAATATATGAGAACTTTATTTTCACAATTTAGCTGGTGGCCTCGTACTGAAAGTTGTTCTGAATGTAGGTAAAAGCACCTTGTGAAATATGCGAGCTGTCTTGATAACAACCCTGTTCATTTCCTTTATACGATCGAATTCTTTTCGTATTGATTCGACTGGAAATTTCATACTCATAGGTATGGAATGGCTCCACGGAATTCGATTAATATCTTGCTAGACCTGAAAGAATTTAAAACAATACGTGAGCGATACGCGGTATAAGGGATAGTAAAATCAATATCAATAGATAAAACGAAGTCGCTTTTTGCGTTTCTCTGTCTGTCTGTCTATCGTGGAATTAAGTAACTCCTCCTGATATCGAAAATATAGACTGTATAGAATTCTTAACTGACACAATTTGAAATGATTAGTGGTAATAGTGTAATGAGAACTTCACAGGCATGATTAGACCATAAAACTGATTTCTATACAAAGTACTCGATCAGCTAAACTCGACATATTTTTTATTCCCTACGAAATTAGTTTCGTGGCCTGATGACTCCTGCCAAGTACACCGTCCTTTTTACACCACCCGGTAAATCTTCTAAGTACCTATTAGAAATGCTATAATATTGCTAATGCTACCTATTAGAAATGCTTATTATGTTATTATGTAGCACAGTGGCATTTTTTTTCGGTACTGTATGACTGAAATTGTTCAAGTTGTACAATTCAATTTGGCAACAACTGCCCGATCGATGCCGATCCTAGTATCCGTATGTTCCACTAACAAACACATCAACCGACTTTACGATCTATTCGGTAGAGCACATAATGACGCCAGCCGATTTGCAATCCATTAATTACTTGTACAGTCGAGCTCACATGTCCGGCTAAACACTAAGTGATCATACACAGACCATCTTTCATTTCATGGAATTCATTTCACAACCATGTCAGAGGCCTGCTACTTGTAGTAGGCGGCTGAAATACACTGACATCAGGGTTCATCGGGGCGTTAAATGACTCAGTGTCCCACACGAAAAGAGAGCTAAACACTCGTACCACCTATATGTCTTAGACAAGAGGAATAGGAACGGTCGGTCTAAAGCCCAAACTGCCAAACCCAGCCTAAGGTTGACTGATCCACCTGGACAGTAGACATTTATCGAGGAGCAACGGAAAGCTATGTTTTCCGAGGCGTAGTCTCTACTTGAGAACCCGCTTACTTATGCGACAGCTAATTGAAAAAAAATTAGGCATACCTACCTCAGGCAGGTTTCGAACCGAAATAAGTATAAGAATTTTGCAAGTTTTCCTTAATGATGATCTTGTTTCTAAAGCAACTAAATGTGATAATCTTAATGGGACCGAAATAGCAAAAACATAATTATCTTCCCTTTCATAATCTTTTGTCTAAACACTATTTACTATTTTGCAGTGGCCTTATGGTGGTCTGTCCTATGTAGAGTTTACGTACATACAGAAAAAAAAACTCTGAACTTAACTCGCTCCCTGACCGTAGTTTAATCGACCGTCGTTTAAGTAATCAAGATAATGGGTTGCTAAAATGCTTGCCTGGATACCTACATTAAGCTTAGGTATCTTTAATACTTGTTACTTAGGTCATCTTCTTTCTGCCCTTATCCCAAATCAGACGGGGTCGCCACAACACGTTTTGTTGAAATACAAAATCATGTAGCAAAATGATTCGGCTATTTTTTTAATGATCGGCACTCTTTGGGAATGCTATTGTAGGTGGTGTCGCCGCCACTATGCGGCTGACCATAGTTGACAGATATGCAGCCGATGTCAAAAACTCTTCGTCACCTTTTAGGTACTAAACACCCTGAATGGACTACGGGTGGCAATATTCTTAGCTGCTACCACACGGAAAATACACAGGGATAATGATTTAGGTGCTTATGTGTGTTATGTTTATTTTCAACAGGTTCTGTTTGTTAAGGTGTGAATTAAAAGGTCGGGAAGAATCTTTTATCAAACATCTTCATCTTAACAGCTACAACAGTTCAATGCTGGTCATGGGCATATTGAATGCTCACCACGCGTATTTCCAGGAAACACTGTTGCAAATTCCCTGTATGAATTAATTCCTTGGTTGCTTCTCAGACGATAGACGATCAAATATGAATGTATCGAACTTTTGATTCGAAACATTTCAGTACGCTTCATATGCCGTAAACACGTGAGTAGGTACAAACACAGCTGCCTAACGTAAACAAAAAGTTCAAACTATTTCCACATTTCAGTACGAGCCAGTGTCTAGCTAGTGGCATAGTAGGAATGACCTAATGAATCATAAGGAACTGTCAAACAAACTGGTCAACCACTCTGTCTGCATGCTAGTCACTGGGAGGTTAGATTCGCTTTATGAGATTGCTGCTTCTTACAGAGCTGTACCAGGTAACAAGTTTTAACCTGAAAGTTTGACCTCTATTACATTCCATAATAAGTCATCTGGGAGACAAAATAAAGAGGTTTACAAGTTCATTCAAGAGTGTTGGAATAAATCAGTAAGAAATCACCGAAGGAAATCACCTAGGACACAAAATAAAGAGGTTTAAGAGTTCTTTCAAAAGTGTTGAAATAAACCAGTAAAAAGTCACCTAGGACACAAGATACAAGACGAGGTTTACAAGTTTATTTGCGAGTCTTGAATTAAAGCCCTAATAAATTAGGAAGAGTGTAACGTGTCCTTCAACATGCCAAGTTTAACAATAAAAATGAGGTGTTGCCTTTTAGCGGTATTGTCTTTCTGGTAATTTATTTTAACTTGGCAGATTTAAAACAAAGCAGGGTCAACTTGGCAACATTTCAAGACCCACATTGAGACTGAATTTAATTCACAGATAACCTACATGTACGACAGTTGGTCGTTTTGGATTTATGTTTTTTATTTCAGTTGTATCGCAAAATAAGTACCTACTTTCTTGTAATTTTGTACGATATTGATTGTTTGTGTGTTAGACAAATTAAGTACCATAAAGTACGTGTTCTATTAAAAACAACGAGCGAACGGAATACATATTTGTATAGTCAAATTCAGCTCAGGTTATTTATTTCGGACTTTGAACCGTGCCTGAATGACTCTCAAACTTTTGTCAGACGTGGTGTAACTACGTTACTTTTACTATTTTTACAGCCGTTTACGTTCTGCCTACCCCGCATGGAATAAAGGCGTGATATATGTATGTATGATCCATGATTATGCTATGGTTCTAACCTGGATTGGATAACCTGACAGGAGCTTGACTGTATCTCCTAATGTATTAAATTATTAAGACCTCAGTCAACCAGAAGACGTAATGTGCACTTAACCTCTATTATAAAATTATCTTCCACGATAATATCCTTACTAAAATGGGCCACCTTTAGCCCTCTACCAACCAAATAGCATTAGACCTAAAGGACTTATATACATAAAATTGAACCTAAATGCGGACCCTATTAATTTATGGATCTCGATATTAAGAGCAATGAAATTTATAGAACCTATTAAACGTTTAGGGATAAAGGATTGTTTATGTTTCATACATAAGATTATATTTTGAATCTAGTAGGTATAATAATGATTCTTTATTTCTTAAGAATCAGGACAAAAAAGTGGAATGTTTGGATGTACATAGATACTGTCTGGGTATTGATAATTTACAATACAATTAATTACTTGTACATATACATTACACATACGTATTTATTTTTGGAACTGCATTATTGTAGGTAAATCAATTTTTTTTTGCACTAGCTTTACTACTATAAACTGTTTACTGTTTACCTTGTACGTTATTTATATCAAAATCTCTTGGGGTAGTTTCTTGGGGCTTCGAAACCTAAGAGAGCATTTTGGCGATCAGCAAATACGTATTTGACCTTTAATAGATTTTTAATATAAATCGTGTTATGAAGTTTTCTTGTGGTGTAGTTATTAGAATAACCTATAAAGGGAGTAACAAAAAGGCTATAACATGCCGAAAGGAGGTTAAAGCACAGAATATATAATAGTCCTAGGTTAAAGTACTCATGAAACTGAACAAATTTCCTCATAGAACATGGGTCGAATAATGAAAAAATAATTTGGACCTCCCATAGTAAATTTATCAGCTGATCGCCAATTTAATTTCGTATCTCGACCCATGTTTCATGGGGAAAGTTGTTCAGTTTCATGAGTATCTTCACCTCCTTTCGGCTTGTTATACCCATTTTGTTACTCCCGGTATAAAAATAGTAATTCTCAAACATAGAAGTTTAATATTTCGTAATAAACAATTTGAACATGGCTCTATTCGTATGAAAATGGGTTTCTTCAAATCACTTTCTGATTAGATTGTCAGAACATGTCCAGGGAAATATCGGAATTGGTTCATTATTATGTCACGCACAGGGAATTGATGAAATCCCTAATGTTATCAAGTTCTACGCAACATTGTCTACTTCCGGTGGGAATGCCGCTGACGAAACATTTCAAAAAATAATAGTACATGATCCACTGACTTCTCTATATTACTTATACATTTGATTGGTTAGTTACAAAAATGTAACCGAGCGATAATCGCCATCAATCTTTTTAGTATGGCGAAAACTTTAAAATGATTTATCCTGTGCTTGCCAGTAGCTACTTAACATACATTTAGACCTCTTAGATAGGCTGCGATTATAATTTACTGTTCCATCATCTTCCTGCCACTATCAACAACTCTCTAATCCCTTAGTCGCTTCTTACGACACCCGAAAGATATAGACAGCGACCTAGTACAATAAAATTCTTTCGTACAAAGCTATCAGTCAGCCTAAATCTATCTGTTCTGTTTGTTTACGTGAACTCGAGTGTTTACGAGATGTAACATTCGGAACTGGATCGTTGAACTCGCGTAGGAAGTTATAGCAGTTCGTAGACCTAGCGGTTGTAAATAATTGTAAAACTATCAACAGCACCGCGAGGGATCAACTTTTATAAGTACAGGTTTTCATATAGCCATGACCAGAATATCCTATGTCGTGCCGCCGCCTTAGAATAGCATCGCCCCATATTATTCGGGTGCCGTATTAGAAGCAACTAAGGGAGCAGTTTGGGCTGGTCGGATCTTGACTTGTGAGGTGTCGTTAGTTTCGTCTTATTGCGTGAGTGACACTGGCTGTATTAAAAATTCATAAATTAATGATGGCGCATTTTTACCCAGTCGGGATTTTGTTTTTTAATACATCTGCTTGTAATTTCTTCTTCGTTATTGAATCTCTAGCAACCTGATAAACAGTCCTCAAATCAATTAACTTTTACTTACGAACTTTAATGGGTTGCTACGAGTAATACCAAATACTTTAAACTTTCAAAATCACTTTGATGATAGCATTAAAGGCTTAATTAAACTTCTTTGTCTTTACGTAACTTCGTCGTTCTATTTCGTGCGCTATCTTAATTTAATTTTTAATTAATTCTGTGTGGACGTGACTTAAATAAAATACCTACAGGGTGGACCATACAGTGACGTCAAAAGACAAAATTTAAGATCCGCCCAGCCGTTTGGGCTGTAGCTCGTGAAAACGAACAACTGGATACATACATACATTAATCGTATATACCTTCGAAAAACACAACCCATCTGAGGCAGTCAGGTAAAATATTTGGCCGTCCCATACAAACCGACCAACTAGTTTTTCATATTTTGTACCATGTTCCTACGGGTAAGTTGTTCAGTTTCGTGGACTGGTTAAAATATTTGCAGTTTTTTTACACCTTATACCTATATAGAAATGGAGCAAAATATCCACAAAAAGTAAAGTTAGCTTTACATTACACTGTTCCATTGCGCAATAGAACCATGTGTACTCGTAAGTAGGTCATATCATTTTGTTTACGTTTCGAGGTCGGCATGGCCCTTTCGTGCACCTGCTCGCGTAGGTAATTTAATACAGACAAAATCCGAGAAAGCCGTGTGGTGCCGGCAGAGTAGAATAGCACCACCCCCTCCACCACCACCACTTCCCGGGTGGTAAGAGGCGACCGAGGGATAAACCCGACCCAAACAGCCAGGGCCAACCGTATGGTGGCGGTTAATCCACCACAAACGCATTCCCAAGGAGGGTTGACGTCAGGCAGGCGGCCGCTCGTAAAATTAAGCCAAATCCTTTTGCAACACGATTTTGTGTTCAACGAAACGTGTTGCGCTGACCCCAAGTGATTGGGATAAGGGCAGAAAGATGACGAGGATCCTAGAAGGCTCTGTCCGCACAGCAAATAAATTGTATGAAATAACACGCGATATTTTTTCTGTCAGTACGGAATCTTGCATAAGATTGAGTGTGTTACAAAAAAGCCAGTATTTTGCGTGAAAAAAATATCATTGTGCGGACAGGGCCTAAAGAAAATTCCTATCTAATCTAGATACCTATGTGTGTAGCATTTCCAGAGTACCATGCCGTGCAATTATATACTGCTGTTTGGAAAATAATTATATACTTATTGTAAATAATTTACTGAAAATAATTAAGGGAGTCAGTCAACTCGTCTATCAAATCTTTTTGATCAACTTTGATATTTTGACAATAGTCATGGTCCTTAGCAAGAAAATACTGTTTTGCCGGCACAGTTGATGCCGCTTTGCTCAGCGATACTAGGGACCATTATAAATGATTCCATCCGAGGAAATGAAAAATCCATCCACTGGATTTCAAGATGGCGGACCTTCGTTTTTTTGTATGGCACTAAAAAAATTATTCTTCTGGAGCCCGTCGTGTGTGGTATCAAATGAAAGCGCTACACGAGACGATTTCAAAAATATATCTTTGTAATACATTTTAGTTACCCTTATCGAAAAAAATCAAGTTATATTTTTAAAAGTAGTCAAAACATGCCAAGTTTGAGGTCCAGTAGGTACAAAATTGCTGACGTAAAGTTTATTAAAAGTATGCCAAATGATCCACCATATCCTCAAAACTAACGTGACGAAAGGAATTTCGAAAATAATAAGATTTAATGTACTTATATTTTGCAGTAAAAAGTAGATCATTGGAAACTGCAGAAGGCTAGTAAGAACTGCTTGTGTGTGTGCTTCCAAAAATGTTTTAGAACCAATTCTTCTCATGATTGCTTGAAGCTAGATAATGATGTGCTGGATCATTTTGAATCTGCGGGCACGGTTGTACCCCCGCCAAGTCGAGTAAAAAGCGGATTTGCCATAGGTATCTACCATGTTTTTCCCTACTCGTAAAATCGTGAAATCTCACTTCTGTAGGCCTGCTGTAACAAATTTTGCCATTAAAATCTTTTAGTATGGGTTTGAAAGCTGTCAAATTTGGCCTATTGGAACTATTTGGAACGACAGTACTCTTGGTCAATATTTTATTTACGAAAATCTCACATTTTTTTACGGTAGAGGTAATGAGTGGTAACACTTTTTTAGTTATGTTTTAATGGTATCTCATATCTTCATTTAATGGTATCGAAATCACTTCATTCATATACCGGGAGTAACGGAAAGGGTATAACAAGCCATAAGGAGGTCAAGGTACTCATGAAACTGAACAACTTTCCCTATGGAACATGGGTCGAAGTATGAAAACAAAATTGGATCTCCCATACAAAATTGCCGATTAGCTGATCGATACACTATGGGAGGTCATTTTTTTTTCATATTTCGATCCATGTTCCATACGGAAAGTTGTTCAGTTTCATGAGTACCTTGGTCTCCTTTCGGCTTGTTATACCCTTTCCGTTACTCCCGGTAGATACATGTCTTCTTAAAGTGCTTTACAAGTTTGATGGTCGGTCTAATGAGCAATAGATTCAAAGGAATTTAATGAAATTTGAAATATGCGATGTTTATTTATTGTCTGTTTGGGTTTTCAAAACTGAGGATTCAAATGTTATCAAAAATATCATTATACAGGTGTTGAAATTGGCCTAAACTTTTTCTAGAGAAACATTTTTATTCAAGTTAACCATTCATCGTAGGTACACAAAAGCAAACACAGAATCACAGAACAAATACAAAAATAAAAATAACACAACAAGCACTACTAATTTCTAACAAGAAATTTGTTACAGCACTTGATGAAGTGAGATAGCATTAATGAGTAGAGAAAAACAAGGTAAATACTTGTGTCAAACCCGTTTTTTACTCGACTTGGCGGGGGCACAACCGTGCAACTGCAGGTTCGAAATGATCCGACACATCATAATCTAGCTTTGAGTATAAAAGCAATCATGAGAAGAATTGGATCTAAATCATTTTTGGAGGCGCACAAGCAGTTCTTACTAACCTACTACAGTCCACAATGATCTACTTTCTATTGCAAAATAAAATATACATTAAATCTTATTATTTTTGAAATTCCTTTCGTGACGTTAGTTTTGAGGATATGGTGGATCATTTGGCATACTTTTAACAAACTTTAAGTCAGCCATTTTGTACCTACTGGACCTCAAACTTGGCATGTTTTGACTACTTTTTAAAATATAACTTGGTTTTTTTCAAAAAGGGTAACTACAATGTATTACAACGATACATTTTTGAAATCGTCTCGCGTAACGCTTTCATTTGATACCCCACACGATCGGCTCCAGAAGAATATTTTTTTTAGTGCCATACAAAAAAACGAAGGTCCACCATCCGGTTCCGCCATCTTGAAATCCAGTGGATGGATTTTTCATTTCCTCGGATGGAATCATTCATAATGGTCTCTAGTATCACTGAGCAAAGCGGCATCAACTGTGCCGGCAAAACAGCTTTCGGGTGATATTTGACCGTAACCGCTTAGACTACAAGCTAGTTTATCAAAAGCAAATTCAAAGAGTTATTTTCAAGGGCTGGTTGACGACTTATTTTTTATTATCTAATTTGTATTTTGCATGGAATAACAACAAAGAGATGATGATGGATGGGTGTGCTCTTGCCTGCAGTCTAGAAAAACTATTACCTATTTGAATCTGAGAAATAGACTGTCATAAACAGACAACGAAACGAAGCCATTTTCTTGATAATACCTTTCATCAAGTTTGCCCATTCATTGATATTCCCTGAGTATTAGCCACTAGACTTCGTATAAATACATAAATATCCTGGTCATTTCCAACATGTATGGTTGGCTAGTTTTGATTCAATGAAATGGGATCTAACGATATAATTATTTGACAAGAGAATTGAGAAAGAAGAAACATCGCGGTGCGAGACCCCAAATCTCCAGCCACAAAGCCTCGACCGTAAATCAATGAATTTTCTTAGTTTTAACCATTTTGCAGTGTCGTGTGGTGCCGTCTTAGAATAGCATTACCCCATATCTATTTCGCGGGTGTCGTAAAAAGCGACTCAGGGATTTGAAAGCTATTGTGTATTGCAATTTTAGACGACAGCCTGTCATTGTGGTTATACACAGCCTTCTGAATGACTCTCAAACTTATGTCAGCCGTGGTGTAAAGCCATTTACGCTCTGCCTACCCCGCAAGGGATAAAAGCGCGATATATGTATGTATGTTAAACTTTTTCTGCTGTACTTTGGTACACTTTAAGTGCAGTATGTAAGTACTTAGTTAGGTACATACCTAGTTGTATCGGTGATTGGCCTGCAACATTCATCGTGACCTGAATTCCAGAGATCGATATTTAGTATAAGTTCCCTGTACCTGCTCTATGCAGTCACCCAATTTTAGGTATTAGCATTAAAATATAATACCGTTACAGACCTTTACGCAAAATAGGTGCATGTAGACGTCGAGTTGCGGAAAACAGCCCGTATAACCATACTATTACCTTTACAGATACGTCTTGTATAAGAATCGAACTTGTATGTGGAGTGACAGTTCACGCCACGCGTTTCCATGCCATAGCGCAACCATTCGCAGGGAAGGTATTTTATCATCGCCTTATATCAATAGAAAGCCTTATTTCTAACATTTATCTTTCTTTATTTTCCTTCAATTTTCCCAAGTCTCCATGGAATTCATAACAAATTCTTATGCCAGCTAAGTAACAATAAATAATAAATGCGAGGAGACGTTAAGGGACTTTGCCTTACGCAGTTTTAGAGAGTGTTCTTAAGTGTTCTTACATCATCGTCGGCATAATCTTATTTTATAATAGAAAATAAACAATATATTTATCACGCTGTTATATCACGAGCGGGGTAGGCAGATCGTTACGGCTGTAAAAATACAGACGCTTTCGGTAAGTAAATATGTCTGACAAATATTTGAGAGCCGTTTCAGAAAAATCGTGGATTTACAGTTTGTCAACTTGTCGCCTTAAATTGTAATACATATAAAACCTTCAAGTCCCTCAGTCGCCTCTTACGATATTCGCGGGAAGGAAATGGGGTGATACCTACTATTCTAAGTCGGCGTCACACGAAAAAGAAACGTTCCTCTATATTGCGTTTGTTTATGTTTTATGCGCTTATGTTCTCAATCAACCTTGATGAAAGTACGTTAAGAAGGTTTAAATAAACGCAATCAAAGTTCTAGCAAATAATGACGCCGAATTTTGAAGAGAAAGCTTTGACGGGCCGCATAATGGTATTACCGGAAGCAGACGGGCCGGGCAGGAAGTCCCGCCCAGCCCGACCAGCCGCGCCCTACTTAGTGAAAATGTGGTGAAAATTCACTTCATTTGTATCGTATCGGACTGAACTGAAAGGAAACTTCTGTGATAAATAAACGAACGCTTTTCATACGTAGATCATCGACCAACTGCTCCCTACTTAGTGAAAATGCTGTGAAAAATCAGTTCGTTTGTATCGTATCGCACTGAACTGAAGGGATGCCAACTTCTGAGAAAAAAAAAATTACTTGAAAAATAAACGAAAGGTTTTGATACATTAATTTTCAAACCAGGTACTTAGATCATCGACCAGCCGCGCCCTACTTAGTGAAAATGCGGTGAAAATTCAGTTCATTTGTATCGTATCGGGCTGAACTGAAGGGATGCCAAATTCTGAAAAAAAACTTAAGAAATAAACGCTTTTGATACGTTAATTTTCAAACCAGGTACTTAGATCATCGACCAGCCGCGGTGCCCTACTTAGTGAAAATGCGGTGAAAATTCAATTCGTTTGTATCGTAATTTTTAGTTGCTTTATGTGAAAAGTCTTAGATAAATGATTGCCTCGCTGCGCTCCTAGTGCTCGATCTACCGAGAGCAGTGAGGCAATCATTTGTTTATGGAAAAAGTTAAAGAAATTTTTTAATACTGCTATCCAAGTAACTGGCAAGCCAAGTAGATGATCGACCAACTGCGCCTTAATTAGTGAAAATGCGGTGAAAATTCAATACCTTTGTATCGCAAAGAGTGAAAAGGTTGCCAATATCACGTTGAAAATGGAATTTGATGTGAAAAGTAAACGGCACTTTTTGGTTAACAAATAAATAAAATATTTGTAAGTAACAAATTATGAGGAACGTGAAGCGATTTTCGACCAAGCAAATGACTATCCAAATACATCATTTGCCCAACTGCGCCCTATTCAGTAAAAATGCGGTTGAAATTCATTTGTATAAAAACGGAAAGGCTGCTAACCGCATACCGTGGTGGAAATTGGAAATTATCGTGTAAAAGTTTTACATAGGTTTTCGATTAATTAATTTACGTAAATGTGAAATGTAAAAGAGACACGGGCACCGATTGCCAACCAAGAAAAATGTCACGCAATTTCGTCAAAATGTATGAGCTTTTTTCCGCATCAATCTTCTTCGAACTTGGTCTCCCTCAAAGCATCTCTTATTTTCTTAGAATCCATTAGAAACCAGCATATATCAAAATGTTTATCATTCTGAAAATGTTAACTACGCAATAATAATGAACCGAATATGTGCTTCTTTTTAGTAGTCTGTTATTATACATGATGTAAAAAATAACAGCAAATATTGTCAGGGGTGAACCAGCCCATAAAACTGAACAACATTCCCCGAAAACATCGGTCGAAATATGAAAGAAAAATTTGGACCTCCCTCACAAAATGTACCAGCCGGGCGAGTCAATTCGTATGGGAGAAACAAATTTTTTTTAGAGAATGTTGTTCAGTTTATTGGACTGGTTCACCTCTTAAAGTATACGCAGTTGATTTTTTTACATCCTGTATAATGTTCTAATGTTTCGTGTTTTAAAGATGTATAATCCATCCCGCTTCATATATTGCGGGTCTATTCTGCGGTCCGCGGCGGGTCGTTATCTCCGGCAAGAGAAACAGTTGATGGCAGTTGACGGCGATGACAAAATGGCTTCCCGGGTACCAGCCACAAGCTTCCCGTCACTGGTTATTAATGAATTATTATTGTGTAACTGAAGCTGTGAAAAGTAAATATATTTGTATCGTATTGCACTGAACGGAAAAACTGCAACCGCACAACGTGCTGGTACAAAGTAGGTACCTAAGTTTTGACTGGGTACTGGAAAACCTTTTAACGACCAAAAAAGGTGAGTTATACTCGGTCAAGCACTCATACATAATAAAAAGGAACGTAAATTGATTGTCAACCAATCAGATACCATGCTAAGTAGATCATCGCAATGTGTAAGCTATATTCCACATCAATCTTCTACGAACTTGCTCTTAAAATTTCTCAGAAGCCATTACAAAGCCAGTGTAACAAAATATTTCAGTATTTTTAGAATGTAATACGCGTAAGAATGGTTATAAAAATTAAAAACCCCATTTTCTTCTCGTGTCGTTCGCTTTGCAAATCTAAATAATTTTGCACAATTACTCCGCCAGACGCACTGCGTTATAACTGACATTGTACAAGTGTTGTTCGTGCGTACTCGTACCTCATAACATAACCTACAGGGGGAAATTTTACTAGTAACCAATAGCGAAACTCAGAACCGGCTGGTGATAAGAACAATTTTCCTCAAGAAACATAGGTCGAAATACGAAAAATAAGTTTGCACCTCCCATGATTTAAGTTCCTAAGGAAGGTCCATATTCTTTTCATATTTCGGCCTATTTCCTTTTCACCGGCTGGTCCTGCATTTTCGCTATCGGGCACAAGTAAAATTTCACCTTATATAGTAAAGTTGGTTAAAACGTAAGAGAGTGTCACGTATATTAATAAACGCAAATGTATAAACTTTCCTTTTACATAATTGTTTAATCTAACGGGTCCACTGTGCGGTCTGAGGCGGGTCGTTATATCCGGCAAGAGACAGCTGACGGCGATGACAAAATGGCTTCCCGGGTACCAGCCTCAAGCTTCTTGTCACTGGTTATTAATGCATTATTATTGTGTTACTGAAGCTATGGAAAAGACATTGCCCAAAGTGGACCAAATAGCGACCAGCATTGAAACATAGTGCATAACGTTCCTAAGGCTAATACTAGTCTGAAACCCAAACCACATCAAAATCCGTCGCTGGAGTCTTGAGAAAAATGACATTATATTTCAGGTTTCCCATCAACGAAAAATCATAACCAACAGCTTATTTCTAAAATAAAAGACGGTAATCATTGAATCAATCAACCACTTTAATCAGTCTATTACTTCCTGAACAGCTATTACCACCGGTGTTACTCAGGGTGTCGTTTTATCCCCTTTTCTTTTGTACGCGTGTTGAACCAAATAGCGACCCGCATTGAGACATAGTGCACCATGTTCCTAAGACTTATACTAGTCTGAAACCCAAACCACATCAAAATCCGTCGCTGGAGTCTTGAGAAAAATGACATTATATTTTAGGTTTTCCATTAACGAAAAATCAAAGCCAAGAAATAACTTATTTCTATAATAAGAGATGGTACTTATTGAATCAATCAACCACTTTAATCAGTCTATTACTTCCTGAACAGCTATTACCACCGGTGTTACTCAGGGTGTCGTTTTATCCCCTTTTCTTTTGTACGGGCGTTGACATAAGAGTAAAAACACCTAGAGACGACACTCGCGCTCCAGACGCGCTCAAGGTCATTATATTTGCCTACCGTCTGGCGCTCTCAGAGAGACCAATTCGGTCGGGAGTGCGCTTCGCCGCGTAAGCGTACGTCGGGCGGGTCAAATTTTGATTTTTCAGAAATGTTTAGCCTTTCCTTATGAATATGGTGCTTATGGCTGTAAAAGTGATGCAAGCATGTATCTCAATCTTATTTTTTTTATTTGCCTAAAGATGAGCAAAGGTTCTAGGTACAGTAAATAGGTACCTACCATTCTTAATAGGTACGTATTGGTTTCGTGTTCTCTTATTTTTACTCACGTCGGTACCTACTACATAGTTTCAGTTTTCTAACCCGACATACCTACCTAAGTTAGGTAGGTGTCTAAGTTATTGTTAGCTGATTATGGTAACAAACAAATTCGTAGTCATCGCAAATATTTTAAAATAATTGCATTTGCACGATTTTTCATCCTATGGCGCGTAGGTGTGTACATACTATGCCGAAAGTCATGCAACTGCCTGGCGAGCCGCTAGTTTGGAATAAAACTAATAGCACGTGACAGCCCTGGCTTAAAGTGCGGGAGCGCTCGGGGCGTTACGGACTGAGGGGGGAAGTAGGTATTTAAAGCGCGGCTTTTCGGGCCCAGACAAAGGAGTTTCACTTCTACACGGTAGTGTTATTATTTATTCTTATGGCGTTGAACCAAATAGCGACCCGCATTGAGACATAGTGCATCATGTTCCTAAGACTAATACTAGTCTGAAACCCAAACCACATCGAAATCCGTCGCTGGGGTCTAGAGAAAATGACATTATGTTTCAGGTTTCCCATCAACGAAAAATCATAACCAACAGCTTATTTCTAAAATAAAAGACGGTAATCATTTAATCAATCAACCACTTTAATCAGTCTATTACTTCCTGAACAGCTATTACCACCGGTGTTACTCAGGGTGTCGTTTTATCCCCTTTTCTTTTGTACGGGCGTTGAACCAAATAGCGACCCGCATTGAGACATAGTGCATCATGTTCCTAAGACTTATACTAGTCTGAAACCCAAACCACATCAAAATCCGTCGCTGGAGTCTTGAGAAAAATGACATTACATTTTAGGTTTTCCATTAACGAAAAATCAAAGCCAACAAATAACTTATTTCTATAATAAGAGATGGTAGTTATTGAATCAATCAACCACTTTAATCAGTCTATTACTTCCTGAACAGCTATTACCACCGGTGTTACTCAGGGTGTCGTTTTATCCCCTTTTCTTTTGTACGGGCGTTGAACCAAAAAGCGACCCGCATTGAGACATAGTGCATCATGTTCCTAAGACTTATACTAGTCTGAAACACAAACCACATCGAAATCCGTCGCTGGGGTCTAGAAAAAATGACATTATATTTCAGGTTTCCCATCAACGAAAAATCATAACCAACAGCTTATTTCTAAAATAAAAGACTTCATTTGGGTTTCAGGCTAATATTAGTCTTAAGAACATTGTGCACTATGTTTCAATGCGGTTCGCTACTTGGTTCAATGCCCGTACAAAAGAAGAGGGGTCAAAACGACACCCTGAGTAACACCGGTGGTAATAGCTGTTCGTTCAGCAGGTAATAGACTGATTTAAATGGTTGATTGACTCAATGACTACCGTCTTTAATTTTAGTAATTAGCTGTTAGCTATGATTTTAGTTAATGGAAAAACTGTAATACAATGTCATTTTTCTCAAGACTCCAGCGACGGATTTTGATGTGGTTTGGGTTTCAGACTAGTATTAGTCTTAGAAACATGATGCACTTTGCCTCAATGCGGGTCGCTATTTGGTTCAACGCCCGTACAAAAGAAAAGGGGATAAAACGACACCCTGAGTAACACCGGTGGTAATAGTTGTTCAGGAAGTAATAGACTGGTTAAAGTGGTTGATTGATTCAATGACTACCATCTCTTATTATAGAAATAAGTTATTTGATGGCTTTGATTTTTCGTAAATTGAAAACCTGAAATATAATGTCATTTTTCTCAAGACTCCAGCAACGGATTTTGATGTGGTTTGGGTTTCAGCCTATTATTAGTCTTCGAAACTTTATACACTATGTCTCAATGCGGGTCACTATTTGGTTCAACGCGAGTACCAAAGAAAAGGGGATAAAACAACACCCTGAGTAACACCCGTGGCAGTAGCTGTTGAGGAAGTATAAGACTGATTAAAGTGGTTGATTGATTCAATGATTACCGTTTTTAATTTTAGAAATAAGCTGTTGGCTATGATTTTTCGTTAATGGAAAACTTGAAATATCATGTCATTTATCTCAAGACTCCAGCGACGGATTTTGATGTGGTTTGGGTTTCAGACTAGTATTAGTCTTAGGAACATTATGCACTATATCCCTATGCGGGTCTCTGTTTGGTCCAAGGTCCATACAGAAATGGGCAATCTCCTTTAATTCATTTGTATCGTATTGCACTGAACGAAAAGACTGTGCAATCGCACAACATAGACTTTATAACAACAAAAATAAGGTGAGTTATGCTCGGTCAACCAGGTACCTACAACATAATTAAAAGGAACGTAAATTGATTGTCAACAAGTAAAATACCATGCTAAGTAGATCATCGCAATGTGTAAGCTATATTCCGCATCAATCTTCTACGAACTGGGTGGGAAAAGACAGCTGACGGCGATGACAAAATGGCTTCCCGGGTACCAGCCACTAGCTCCTTGTCACTGGTTGTTAATGCATTAAACAATGTGGAATTTAAACTTGCAATGACTAAGAGGAAACTTGCTACTACAGTTGTGCAATATACTTTCATGATTTTATAGTTCAGTTGCAGATATAACAATAAAGATTTTCCCTGCAAGTTATCGCATGTCATACCATATAAAACTCCGCGACTAAACAAAACTCAGCCTATGAACAACCTCATTCTGTAATGTCGGTTAAAAAGTAATAGCGTGTCACGTATAAACACAAATGTATAAACTTTCCTTTCACACAATTGTTTAATCTAACGGGTCCATTGTGCGGTCTGAGGCGGTTCGTTATCTCCGGCAAGAGACAGTTGACGGCGATGACAAAATGGTTTCCCGGGTACCAGCCACTGGCTCCTTGTCACTGGTTATTAATGCATTAAATAATAATATGGCATTGAAACTTTCAATAACTGAGAGGAAACTTGCTACTACAGTTGTGTATGATAGGCTATTATTGTTTAGTTGCGGAATATCGGATTGTTTGAATATAATATTAAAGATTTTTCCCGCAAGATGTCGCACCTCATACCATACAACGTGTTACAGAACAACAATTAAAACACCAAGGTACTCATGAAACTGAAAAACTTTCTCCATAATAGATGTGTCGAAATATGAAATAAAAATTTGGACCTCACATAGCCATACCTAACTCAAATCAGCTGATCGGGAATTATGTCTGGAGGTTCAAAATTTCTTTTTCATATTTCGACCCATGTTCCATGGGGAAAGTTATTCAGATTCATGAGTACCTTGTCCTTTTTTCGGCTTTATTTGTTTGATTTGCAACAACCAGTATAAAACTCCGCGACAGAAATAAAATTTCTTATCCTGCAGTAAATTCAATATTATAATGCAGATGAATGAAACAATGGATCGAACCGCGAGTATTTTATATTCATAATCATTAAACCTCTTTTTCCTACCTCGGCCTCGTTGACTTTTCTGTATCGGGAAGCGAACAATGGTTAGCTAACGACGCATCAAGAGGAGTCAAGTAGAACTTCATCTTCATAAAATACTTTTAGCTCTTTTTGAAGTGCGCTAGTCTGGAAATAAGGTACTCCATTATTATTTCGCAATATCTACCGGGAGTAACAGAAAGGGTATAACAAGCCGAAAGGAGGTCAAGGTACTCATAAAACTGAACAACTTTCCCCATGGAACATGGGTCGAAATATGAAAAAAAAATTTGGACCTCCCATAGTAAATCAATCAGCTGACCGGAGATTTTGTATGGGAGGTCCAATTTTTTTTTTCATATTTTGACCCATGTTCCATGGGGAAAGTTGTTCAGTTTCATGAGTACCTTGACCTCCTTTCGGCTTGTTATACCCTTTCTGTTACTCCCTGTATACCAGGTGTAAGCGATGGTTCACTGAAAACTTTGCAGGCGTGATATGAAACTGATCAACTTTCCCTACCAATTTTCGCCCATACAAAATTCAGGATCAGCTAAAAATTCCAAAAACAATTTGTTTTCCAACTTAGACTCCATAGCTAAAGTTGTTGATTTTCATCTTTGATCGTTGCTGCAATTTTTTAAGCACACAGTCTCTTACACCCAGTATAAGCCAGGAGTTTATATTTGTCGATAAGATCTTTTATTTATTTGGTAGGTACAATCGCCAGCAAATCCACCTATCTATTTATGGGACCAACTTTTACAAACCTACATAAATACATAACTATAATTAAATTATAATATTAAAATTTATTAATTGACATGTAAAATATTATATAAGTTGACATAAGTACTTAACTTAGCTTGATTAAGTTGAACGTATTGTAACGAATATTAATTCGCACAGTTTTATAAAGTGGATTATTATATTTTCTACGCGGGACTGATAGAAGTCATCGTCTTAAGAATACGTACCCGCTTCAAGAATCGGCACCATTTACCAGTAAATAACACGTGCGTAGACGCACCCACCCGGGACAAAGGAATGCAATCGCATCTGGCTGGACCTTTTTGCTAGGGAATAAAGACTAAAACAGCCTACCTGCATGATTGCAATAATAATTTTTGTTTTGGGTTTGATGTCGCTAAGGGAAGCGAGGACAGTCAATCCCCGGCCTCGGTGACGATAGCGCGCGGAATCGTCTGAGGACATGGCGGAAAATTTTAATAAAGGACAACTCTCGCGCGCGCCAAATGTTGTCTTTAGTGAACTAATAAGATTATTATTTTTCAGGGTCATCTTCGTCGTCGTGCATCGGACCTGGGCGTCGTCGAACGGGTTTTGTTGCATTTTTAACAGCTGTCCAGCGAGGCGACGGACGGAGTTCCAACGATAGATTTGTGTTAGGCTCCTTAGAAAATTCCTGTCGTGTGGTTAACATTTTTCTATTGTTTCAACAGAACGCGAGGAAGCCGCCGGAGGTGTTTGGTTGGGTAGAAAGATTAGGGCCCCAGATTATCGCAGCTTAGGGTTTTAGGGAAGTGAACAGAGTTAATGTATGTGTTTGAATGTGACGGGTGAATCATTTGACCTTCTGTTATTTATTTATTTTATATCTTCCGTTCAATATTAAACGTAATTCTTTTGTACACTTTAACATTTGGTGCTGACACGTTAAAAAGGGCACTGAATATTAAAGTTGACGGTTTTCTTTCTGAATTATTTTCGACAACGATTTCTCGGATAGGAGTTAGAGACTGACCAATCGATGTATCACCATTTTGACATATGCATACAGACATCCGGCGAGCTGCGTTCATCCAGGTATGGGCATTCGCGACCCGATATGTTTTGGATAATCCGAATGTCCTTGCTCATTAATTTGGGCCCTGAGTGAGAGCGTAGTATCGATCAGATACATATGAGAATGGTTATGCATTGTTGCAAAGTCTAAAATCGTTCAATGGACTGGGTAATTGTTATGAAAGAGTACTCTGGAAGGATGAATGAAAGATTAGCGGAAAGATTGATGTGTTTTGAGGTGATCAGAATGTTTGACGAAGGTTTGAATGTTATAGAAAGAATAGGTATGGATTGGCTAGGCATAAACCTCTTAAGGTTTTGCGTGATGGCCGGGTTATTTAAGGTGTGCTGGGAGACCCGGGTATTCCTTATTGTTATCCCTTCTAGACCTAGAGGTCTCTATCAAAACCTAACCTTCCCTGGGAAGTCGTGTCATACCTACTCTTTTCTTACAGCACGCGTAACTTGCCGCCGTTCGAGTCGATCATCGCACAACCGTGATATTATTGTTTTCTTTTACCCTTAATAAAACAGGTAAAGCAGCCGTTCACGAAGAAAGGACCGCTAGGCCGGTTAAGACTACGAGCTAATCGAGTCAACGCTGCCAGCTCAGAACGAGACCCGCGATGGCTTCAGATCAATATGTGCGGTCTAGGACGTCTGGAGTTATTACAGCTAAGTGGACGCTTGTTTAATTTATAATAATGTTGTGTATTCCGTTCCAGCTTCCCTATTTTATGTTCTTTCCTTATGTAGAAACGCGCGTACTTATAATTGCACAACGTAGAGTCTGAACTAAATCCACTAGACTAGTTAGGTATCGAAGGCCAAGTTTTACACTATAAATCCTTTAAAGATTTTATTAGGTAGGTAGAACTTTAGCTACAGTATACTTTGTTTTTTGTTTTTGTAATTTATAGTAACATGAACTGTAATATGGGAATTTTCCTGGAATAAAACTCTTTTTATTTATTTATTATTTATTTATATGTCATGCCTATATCCCTTACGGGGTAGGCACAGCGCAAACGGCTTTTAAAACGACCATTTGTCTGAGAAAAGTTTGAGAGTCATTCAGAAGACTGTGTATCACCATAGTGACAGGTTGATAGCCTGTAGCCTAAAATATTGAAATACACATCAACTCTCATACCTATCCTTTATTCGCTTCTTACGACACCCACGGGAAAGATATGGGGTGGTTATAGTGGTTTGTTTTACAAATAATTATAAAAGTAGCCAGTATAATTTGATTGATCTCTTAAATTGGTTGGTGTATTTTCTGGCGAAATTGTTGAAATCCTATGGTACCCCGCTGGTACAAAGGGCCCTGAAAGTCCTTTGTTAGCGATAGTACACTTTATTTCCTCGCCCGGTGAAAATTTACCCAAACGCAACCTGACCGGGTCGACGTGCTCGTTTTGCCAATCATTCGGATTCATTGTTGTATGTACCTGCATTGTAGTGCTGTGTTGAGAGAAATATCGACACTTATTCCATTTTAGTCTATGGCAGCGTACAACGAACGCTATTTTGCGGTTTAGTTTCTCCAAAAAACGCCCATTGCATAATTATTATCTACATAATTACCTATCACTTTTATATTAGGTGCTCGTGAAACTAATATTTTTTTTCCCGAAGGAACACAAGTCGAAATATAAATGTTACCGGCCAAACCCGGTTTTAGGATAAACTAGTTTTTCCTAGGCCAAAGTAGTTTATCCTACATGCGGTTGGATAAACCGGTATAGACTAGGCTAAACTGGTCCATCCGATGGCCGATAGGAGAAACTAGTTAATCCTAGGCTGAACTAGTTGAGCCTAAAATTAATTAGTACATTTCAGGATAAACTGGTTTGGCTTAGTTAAAAATAGTTAAGGCTACAGTGACGTAGCTCTAGAAGAAAAAGGGTAACGTCGGACATCCTGGCGACATCGGACACCCTGGAGACTCGAACACCCTAGAGGGTGGGGTGAAGCATCGGACATCCTGAAGGCTCCGACGCCCTGGATGGACGCCCTAGAGTGATGAAGCTCTATATAGAGCGTAAAGTGAGGCTCGATTGCCCTGGAGGGTCGGGGTAGCGTCGGACACCCTGAAGGCTCAGACACCATGTAGGCCCTGATGCGAGCACTTGCAAAGTCGCTGTCGGCGATAGCTCTCACGAGCTGTCACATCACAGGTGTCTGTGGGAGTCCAGCCCACGGCAGGCAGCGTCCGAGCATTTAGGGTGTCCGACCCTACCCCGCATCCTCCAGGGTGTTCGAGCCTTATAGGTGTTTGATGCCTCCAGGGTGTACGTAGTGCCTCACTATAGGGCGTCCTTCCAGGGCTTCCGAGCCTTCAGTATCCAATGCTACACCCCACCCTCTAGGGTGTTCGAGTCTCCAGGGTGTCTGATGTCTCCAGGATGTCCAACTTTACCCTTTACCCTCTAGAGCTACGTCACTGTAGCCTTAACCATTTTTAACTACGCCAAACCAGTTTATCCTGAAGTGTACTTATTAATTTTAGGCTCAACTAATTCAGCCTAGGATTAACTAGTTTCTCCTATCAGCCATCGGACGGACCGGTTTAGCCTAGTCTATACCGGTTTATCCAACCGCATGTAGGATAAACTACTTTGGCCTAGGAAAAACTAGTTTATCCTAAAATCGGGTTTGGCCGGTAACATAAATAATGATTTGGACTATATTCAAAGTGACACAAATTTTTACACATTTCGACTTATGCCTACTTTCGAAAGATTATTTCGTTTTTACGACTAGAACACAATATTAAATTACTTACCTTATATTTCCACTCTCTCTGAATTTGATGTTAAACTAACTAACTCAATATTTTGTGCTTTTGTCAGTTAAACTTGTCTAAAGTTAGCCACGGGGTATTGTCATATCCTAAGATAACTTTCGGAAATTCAGGTCATCAGGAAGTTAAATGGCAAGTTACGAGTTGAACCGCACCCCGGCCATGGCATACTTACTGCAGAGAACCAAGAACTCAAGTTACCTAAGTTACGTCATAGGAACTAACTTAGTAACTTTCTGATAGTTTACTGCTTCAATACATCAATATCAATACATAGTCGCGTTTTTCTCTGTCTGTCGTGGAATTCGCTAACTCCTGATTTCCGTTTAATCCTAAATACTTTTGATACGATTTTTTGTAATAAATACATTATGGTGCGGTAAGGTAAAATGCATTGCAGCGGGTGAAACCGGTAACGGACCGCTAGTATTAGATAAAATAGGTATAGGGAGACATTTGTCTGCCACCTCATCTGATACGTGACGATCAAACTAACCAGGTATATTGTAGCACGTCATGCCAAGCCATATCATAATTCATAACTTTCATAAGTCATAACGTACCAGTCAATTAATAATAGGATATATTATATCTACTTACTATTTGTAGAATGAGAAGTATTCGGACATCAATCCACGCGATTTGGTAAATTCTTTGATTTATTATTTTTTGGATTTACATTCTCTTATATTTTATACAATTAATGATTTTACTGTATATTAATTAATGTCTTACAATAGGCATTTTTTTACATAAGCTAGTTAAGTTAGCTGCGACAGCACACAGAGCTATCCAGCCCTACTTGTTCTTCAAAATGGCTTCGACATATTTCCTGCACTATTGGCAGCACTGGCTGTCATTTACGGCTAAGCGAACCTGCTGAATTGGCACTGTGGAGTCTACAAACCGCCTCGTCGTGAAAAGCCGCTAACGACCCGAGGGACTGCGCTCGCTCTTTATTCGTAGTAAATACCAAAGCTCAATACTGGACACAATTCCTGGTGTCATTTGCTAAGTGTGCCTTAATGGTGTGTGATGTACCTACGCAGACTATAGAACATGTTCAGGAGTACACGGGCTCTACTCGCCCGGGTCGCAGGCCTGACTATGACTGACTATGTCCTACGCGAAATACGTTTTTACGTTTCTACACTTCTTCTCGATTCTGCTGAATACTTTCTTAGCTACTGGCATATCATGCTAAAAGTTTCGGTGTGATCTATGCACCCCTTTGAAAATATACACGAGGTGTTAATAGAGAATAAACGCTCTTGCTCTTTGGACCCACCGTCCAAACAATTCCAGTGTTTTAACATCCTTTATTATCTCTTGTTCTTTTATGCTAGTAATAGGGTAAAGTACGGATAGATGCGCCGATGGGATAGTTGCGCAGGTTTCGAAAACACTATGTTCTAGTCAATTTCAGCACTAATTGCTTATTAAAACATAGTAGTCTTCCACCTGAAACCCCATGTACTACATAAATTATTGGACTACTTGTACAATTTACGTCAGTTTAAGCAAAAATCTTCGGTAGCGTGGTCAAACCGGGCGTCGAAATTATTTTGGCACATTTTGTATTTCGGGTATTTTTTCGTACGCTTGCAGAATCGCTCACATTTTTATTTCCTCATATGCACTACTGTATAAAGTTTGTGACCATTTATTAATTATTGCAAAATATGAAATAATTATTTTTTTTATTAAATGCGCAACTATCCGTACCAAAAAGGATATTTGCGCAGGTTTTTTGGACGGATAGTTGCGCTTTGGGGGATAGTTGCGCAGATTGATATTTTTGTTTATTTTAGTATTTTGAAGATTAGCAAAATGCTTCTTAATTACAGTCTAGATATGAACGTTGTTCAACATACATTTTATGCTACCAACGCGTTAATACAATTTTTTTACTGAATTAATGACTTAGCACTCAATAACTTTAAAAATAATGATAATATTAAGGTTCGGAGGCATATTCGATTTTTTAAATAAGTTTTTAATCAAATTAATTTTTAATTACTTTGATTTAACTAAAGTACCAATTTCATAGTAAGTCACCTAGGTAATCTTCAAAGCGCAAATATCCCCCCACGATTTTTTAGAGCTGCGCAACTATCCGTGCGGGTGCGCGACTATCCCTTTTTCAAGAGGTCAAATAAAACTGGATTTACAACAAAACAATAAAAGTTAAATTCATGAATTAGGGTTTTAATGATAGATTAAAGATCAGTCCTCTAATCTGTAAAGATAATTTTGTAAATAAGTTCTTAATTATTGAGTTATAGAGCATTTTCCAAAAGGTGCGCATCTATCCGTACTTTACCCTATCGTGTTATGTCATGAAAAATAGAGACTAAAGTCCCACTAGTACATCCTATGAAGACCTTGGTAAATAATATAATTGGAAAAGAATATAAACGTCAGTTGAGGGAAATATGAACGTAGATCTCCTCAAACGTAAAGTAGTAGTTGGATGGATCGTAATCTAATAGCTATAAATGTCACAGTTTCACCAATTTTATGGGATAATTTAAAATTTTACGGTTTTCTCATAAACGCGATATAAAAGAAAGTAGGTACCTTTGGCAGGTGTATCATTAAAATACAATTTTCAGTATAGAAAGTGTATAGAGGGCATTGGAGGGTCATTATTATCGTTTTCATATTTTAACCCGTTATTTTCCATGGTCAATTTTCCCTTTACCTGAAAACTTATATGTTTGTTGGGTTTTCTATCAAAATGAAATATCAAGTCCGAATTCTGTTTTTAATATTGGTTGATAGTTAAACATCCAATGCGTAGTAGGTAGATATCAAGGAATACAATATTGTTTTTTGGAAAGGCCGAGAGTTACACCGAACTCTAGGTAGCTCTGGTATAATAACTCCTCCTGTTCAGGGCCAAACGATTAAAAATTTACAGCAAACAGGAGCATCGCAGCCTGACCTTTCGCCGGCTCGTTTGCAGGAATTGTTGCTGTAAATAAACAATGTCTAGGGATCATTGTACAGACAGACGTTGGTCACGCTTTAACATTCAGATCTTCTCGTAGTTAGTAAATTTTGTATGTGAAGAACTCACTACAAAAACCTATAATATTTTCTTTTCTTTGCACAACTATCACTAAATAATTACCTATAATGAAACAATTTAAACGGATTTAAGTTGTGTTATTTAGGGTTTTTAATTAGTCCTACTTTTTTTAACACCTTAGTCATCCGTTGACCACGGACACTAGAAAGTGTAGGTACGAAACGGCGGATTAAAGTACAAAAAATGATCAAGAAAAATATATGCCCAACATGAAAATACAGGCGTTTAAAATTATGGTACAGCCTGATTTCTATTTTGTCTAAAGGCTCTGCCATGCCTTGTATTTTATTAGTATTTATTATTAATGTAATAAAGGTAAATAAAGGTACAAAAATTGTACATGAATGCAAATAAATTAATCTGAATCTGAATCTGAATCTAAAGCTCTGGAAACAAACCATAACTTTAGAAGAGAAAGTGGCCTAGCCTGACACTAGGAAAAAGAGGTACTTGTTTGAGGAATAAATGAGAATTTATCAATGTGTGTCGTGTCCCTAGAAATAGGAAGAGAGAAATAGATTTTGTTGTGGCGTTTATAGTATATCCCTGTCAGTGTTGGTTCATTTTACTTTATGCTGTCGTAAAATATTTTATAGCCGTCAAGATACTTTACTGGAAGACAAAATATTTTTACGAGAGTCACAATATCTAAATTCTAAATTACATATAAGTAGGTTATCCAAGGATTAAAATGCTTTTGTGTCCAGCATAAAAGAAAGGAATTCAGTCATGTCACCCCTGCGAGAATGATGAGAGTCCGTTCTGATGTCGTTTCTTACATTTGCCTATGTATTTCGGTGACAAGTACCTACCTAGTAATGGTACTAAAGTAAGCCTTCAGTTACTTACTTATGTAGATTCAAAAGATGAGGTCTTATCCTGACTACTGTAACTACGTTTGTATTGAATCAAGAGATTCAAATAATGGGCATAAAATATAGTCACCTTATTAATAGAAATATTGTCTTTTGAAAACCGCAAATAATAGAAGAGGGAAGATCATTGGTACTTGCTACGACACGACCAATTTATAAAGAACATTGTTGAAGATATAACAGTTGGAAAGAAAGGTAAAGGAAGACTCGGACCAGACGCTTTTAGGTATTTCCCAAATTAAGAAAAAAGTCAATTCCATCAGGTCAGGAAGTCAAGACACTGACGGAGAAGAGGAAGGATTGGGAATTGCTCAATAGACAACAGAATTTAAAAGATAGGTAAATAAATTGTAATGTCCCGCTAAAATGAAGGCCTCATATTTAAGAATTACGAAACTGTATGAATAAAACATACGAACTGTCTCGTATGGTTTGGGCAAATGGCGGAAAGTTTGTTTAGGATTAGAGTACCAGAACGTGTCATATTTTAGCCATTAATGTAGATTAGTAACAGTAAAATTGATGACGCACCTTACTGCGTAGTAAACCTGTATTGCGTAGGTAAGTACTTTGCGTAGGCACTAAAACAATGAGGTACCTAAACCTTAATCATCTTTATGATACCCATGGTTAGAAACTAGGTGACGCTTTACTATTCCGTAACACCGCGTTAAACTAGCCAATACTTACTTTGTGTTAAAAGTGTGTAACACTTTTCCTACAAATTGTGGCTCTATTGTGCAGGTCATTGGTTCATTTGCCGCAGAGTTCGATTCGGCGTACATCGCTGGCTATCTTAAGTTGGTTTTCGACGCCCATATAAAATAACCAGCAATGTACGCCAAACGGGGCTGCATCGTCAGGGTAGTATAGTTAGGTACCACTCTTAGATATATAAGCAAGCTATAGAGTGCGCCCAAAAAGTTAGAACGGGTTGCAGTAGTCTGCACACAACCTCTCTATCTATCAGTAGCAAAACGTCAGTGACAGTACTATTGCACCTCTATAAATTCTCATACATTTAACGTCTGTATCTAGGGAGCAACTGCTTACGCTTTGACAGTACGGCGAGGAGCCTTATGCGCACTATACAGCTTGCTTATTTATATTCTAAGGTAGCACTCCTGCAAGTGGCAGTCTGACAGCGGTGACTAATATATGTGTTCGCTTCATCCCGGTAGCAACGCACGCTTCGTCACGGGTTAATGGACCACGGGTGACTAAGGACTTGTCAAGCCGAACCCTTAAGTGCTAAGAATAGTCGAATAACAACACTTGAGCCCTTCTCGTGGGTGGCGCTAAAGTCCAAAGGTTAGGTTTAAATTCAGGGAAAGGGTATGAGGAGCCCTTGCCTGTGAATAAATTTGGTGAATAAAGTGTCTCACGGCAATACAAGCTTGCCCATTTATAAACAAGTTGAGTATGAAAGAGAATAGATGTATGCTAGCTAGGTAAGCACTTAAAGTGAATGCTAATCATGACATCGCAAATTATTACAGGCCGTTAACATAGATGGGTACAGTTGTATTATGAGTAACGTATTGTATATTAACGTAACTAACGTAACGTAATTTTAGTAACGTATTATGCCATTAATATAAAAAATTGTATTATTTTGCTTCTTTTCTCTACAATCTTAGATTAACTTAAGAAGATCCGATGCCAGAATTATGCTAGATCAAGCGTGCAGTAAAATTCCAATTCAATCAACAAATCAAAAATGTTGGCAGTAGGTCCAACGGAGGTGGTTACGTAAAAATACTGGATTGAATATTCGGTTGCAAATGGATAGATTTTTGTCGCATTGCAGCCCGCCGGAAGTTTATTAGCATATTATTTATTCCCCGCAGTTTTATTTGCCAAAATGTATCGTGAAACTTGGAAACTGCCCAGTCCACAGAGAGCCCAACTTGGAACTAAGTTGTTGTCAATGGTAATTAGATTAGTTTGCTCAATTCCTAGGTGAAATAAATAAAAGTATCAAGATTTCCGGCAAGGAGGCCACGCCTTGGCAAACTTAGTGCTGAACGTCCACCAGCCAGATGACGGATGATTTGAACAAAACGGCTGGTAGTGATGGAATGGCGAAAACGTTAGAGGCGTAGCCTGGGGGAGGCTTACATCCAGCAGTAAATAGCAATAGGCTTATGCTCATGCGACGTATGTAACAAAATTTTATTCTTAATTCAAGCATTTGTCTAGGTTAATTTATTCGTATCCTATTTAGGCTCCCCTCTTTAAGGCTTAAAATAGCTGTTAGGCTTTATTGTATTAAATTACTTATACAATCTTAGTTTCGTGGCTGGAATACTTACGAAGGTAGAATCTACACCGTTAAGGATTCGCGCACAAAGCGTTGAATTAACTTAGGGTTGAATTGCCACAGTGTCGGTTAGTCCACACTAATAACAAAGATAAATATTTGTTTGTTTTTGTTTATGTAATCGATTAACTCTCGATTACCGACGGGACAGATTTAATTTTCTTTTTCACAATTAAAAAGATAGTTCTTCTTACCACGGGAAAATACCTTATCCCTGTCCCGAGGCGGGACATAGAAATAAAGTTACAAAATATAGGTACTCATTACTGAATGTGACGAACAGAGACTCTTTACAAGGATACATTTTTGACGAACTGGCATTTTGGCAAGCCGGGAATACAGCGTAGAATTTCCACCAGGGTAGGTGCAGTGGTAAAATTTACGGAAGAACAATCAGACGAGACGCGAGTCTACTCTACCTTACCTACCTAACTACTCTTTATAATAGAGCGGTAATACTAAACACTGATATGTTTAGTATTACTTCGGGAGCAGTTTCAACTAAGTCTATAAAAAAAACGCGTCTAGGTATTTGGCTATATAACTTTTTCCGGTTTCCTTTATCGTAATACTTAAGCACTGATGTGTTTAGTAGGTATTATTTTGGGAGCAGTTTCAACTAAGTCTATAAAAAAACTTATGTGACTATTTGACTTTACAACTTTTTCCGGTTTCCTTTATCGATACTTCATCCCCTCTTATGCTATGATACGCAATCAAATAAACATCCTGTATGATAAAGCATCAAAACAAGTATTTTGCTTTTCAAACCAGGTGCGCTTTATTATATTTACTTTTTGGACTTATATTGCCTAAGAATACTAACTTATTGTTTTTATTGAAAACCTCCACGCCCTCTAAAAGCCCACATCCGCTGTAAGTTGTTGACTCGGCCCACTACGGTGAAGGCCACGCCCATGCGCAATGCCAAGGCCACTACGCAACGCCCTTGGAACTACGTGCGTGAACCACCGTGAACTGCCAATAACTGGGTTCTCGTATTTATTTACGTGGTTTGTTTTAAATACGCTATTTTTGGCAATGTATCCTTATATTTGTTGTGTTTATTGAAAACCTCCACGCCTTCTAAAAGCCCACATCCACTGTAAGTTGTTGGCTCGGCCCACTACGGCGAAGGCCACGCCCACGCGCAATGCCAAGGCCACTACGCAACGCCCTTGGAACTACGCGCGTGAACTGCCAATAACTGGGTTGTCGTATTTATTTACGTGGTTTGCTTTAAATACGCCGGTTTTTGGTAATGTATCCTTATATTTTTTTGTGTTTATTGGAAACATCCACGCTCTCTAAAAGCCCACATCCGCTGTAAGTTGTTGGCTCGGCCCTCTACGGCGAAGGCCAGGCCCACGCGCAATGCCAAGGCCACTACGCAACGCCCTTGGAACTACGTGCGTGAACTGCCAATAATTGGGTTGTCGTATTTATTTACGTGGTTTGTTTTAAATACGCTTGTTTTTAGGCAGTGTATCCTTATATTGGTTGTGTTTATTGAAAACTTCCACGCCCTCTAACAGCGCACATCCGCTGTAAGTTGTTGGCTCGGCCCACTACGGCGAAGGCCACGCCCACGCGCAATGCCAAGGCCACTACGCAACGCCCTTGGAACTACGCGCGTGAACTGCCAATAACTAGGTTCTCGTATTCATTTACGTGCCTTGTTTTAAATACGCTGTTTTTAGCAATGTATCCTTATATTTATTGTGTTTATTGAAAACCTCCACGCCCTCTAACTGCCCACATCCGCTGTAAGTTGTTGACTCGGCCCACTACGGCGAAGGCCACGCCCACGCGCAATGCCAAGGCCACTACGCAAGGCCCTTGGAACTACGTGCGTGAACTACCAATAACTGGGTTGTCGTATTTATTTACGTGGTTTGTTTAAATACGCTAGTTTTCGCTGCCAATAACTAGGTTCTCGTATTTATTTACGTGGTTTGTTTTCAATACGCTGTTTTTTTGGTAATATATCCTTATATTTGTTGTGTTTATTGAAAACCTCCACGCCCTCTAAAAGCCCACATCCGCTGTAAGTTGTTGACTCGGCCCACTCCGGCGAAGGCCACGCCCACGCGCAATGCCAAGGCCACTACGCAACGCCCTTCAAACTACGTGCGTGAATTGCCAATAACTGGGTTGTCGTATTTATTCACGTGGTTTGTTTTCAATACGCTGTTTTTTTGGTAATATATCCTTATATTTGTTGTGTTTATTGAAAACCTGCACGCCCTCTAAAAGCCCACATCCGCTGTAAATTGTTGACTCGGCCCACTCCGGCGAAGGCCACGCCCACGCGCAATGCCAAGGCCACTACGCAACGCCCTTGGAACTACGCGCGTGAACTGCCAATAACTGGGTTGTCGAATTTATTTACGTGGTTTGTTTTAAATACGCTGGTTTTGGCAATGTATTCTTATATTTGTTGTATTTATTGTAAACTTCCATGCCCTATAAAAACCCTCATCCACTGTAAGTTGTTGACTCGGCCCACTACGGCGAAGGCCACGCCCACGCGCAATGCCAAGGCCACTACGCAACGCCCTTGGAACTACGTGCGTGAACTGCCAATAACTAGGTTCTCGTATTTATTTACGTGGTTTGTTTTAAATACGCTGGTTTTTTGCAATACTTAGTCAGGCACATTTTATCGCCACGTCTGGCGATAAACGAACGCTTTATTGATACTACACCCACTCATAAGCTATGGTACGCATTTAAATAAACATCCTTTGTGATTGATAAAGCATCAAAACAAGTTTTTTGCTTTTCAAACCAGGTGCGCTTTTTTATATTTACTTTTTGGATTTATATTGCCTAACAAGACTAACTTTTTGTTTTTATTCGAAACCTCCACGCCCTCTATCAGCCCACATCCGCTGTAAGTTGTTGACTCGGCCCACTACGGCGAAGGCCACGCCCACGCGCAATGCCAAGGCCACTACGCAACGCCCTTGGAACTACGCGCGTGAACTGCCAATAACTTGGTTGTCGTATTTATTTACGTGGTTGGTTTAAATACGCTGTTTTTGGCAATGTATCCTTATATTTGTTGTGTTTAATCAGAACCTCCACGCCCTCTAACTGCCCACATCCGCTGTAAGTTGTTGACTCGGCCCACTACGGCGAAGGCCACGCCCACGCGCAATGCCAAGGCCACTACGCAACGCCCTTGGAACTACGTGCGTGAACTGCCAATAACTAGGTTGTCGTATTTATTTACGTGGTTTGTTTTAAATACGCTGGTTTTTATTGGCAATGTATCCTTACATTTGTTGTGTTTATTGAAAATTTCCACGCCCTCTAACAGCCCACATCCGCTGTAAGTTGTTGACTCGGCCCACTACGGCGAAGGCCACGCCCACGCGCAATGCCAAGGCCACTACGCAACGCCCTTGGAACTACGTGCGTGAACTGCCAATAACTAGGTTGTCGTATTTATTTACGTGGTTTGTTTTAAATACGCTGGTTTTGGCAGTGTATCCTTATATTTGTTGTGATTATTGAAAACTTCCATGCCCTCTAACAGCCCACATCCGCTGTAAGTTGTTGACTCGGCCCACTACGGCGAAGGCCACGCCCACGCGCAATGCCAAGGCCACTACGCAACGCCCTTGGAACTACGCGCGTGAACTGCCAATACCTAGGTTCTCGTGTTTATTTACGTGGTTTGTTTTAATACGCTAGTTTTTGGCAATGTATCCTTATGTTTGTTGTGTTTATTAAAAACCTCCTCGCCCTCTAAAAGCCCACATCCGCTGTGAGTTGTTGGCTCGGCCCACTACGGCGAAGGCCACGCCCACGCGCAATGCCAAGGCCACTACGCAACGCCCTTGGAACTACGCGCGTGAACTGCCAATAACTGAGTTGTCGTATTTATTTACGTGGTTTGTTTTAAATACGCTGGTTTTTGACAATACCCCAATTTAGATTTTGATTAATATTGAGATTGTACTAACTTTCATTTTGACAATAAATAATAAAATGTTAGTATTTATTTAAAGTGCTATCTCCACATGTAAGAATACGAGCGACGAGAGACAGTGCGACGATTGAAACTGTTTCCATATAACTAATAACTCCGCTGACTCAGCGACCCAAAGAAGATCTTGGCCTCCGAAACGAGCCCTCTCCACTGATTCCAGTCTAGCGCGATCTCCTGCCAGTTGCTGACTCAAAGGTCGCACAGGTTTATCTTTTTATCTCTTTATCTGGGACGCCCCACAGGACGTCTTGTGGGACAACCCACGTACGCTCTTTTTGCTCCCCCATCCTCCCCATCCAATCTACGCGGCCGAGCCAACGGAGTCAGTGAGCCTTAGTCTCCCCGATTATACCTACCTAATTTAAAATTTATGAAACAAAGGAGACGCCATCTACACCTGTGAGTCGCGTCGGTGTCACAGTCTCACGTCTCATGTGTGTAGATAGTGCCAAACGGGCCAAAAAGCAGTAATTAAAAGTTTATTGCCTAATTAAACTCTTAATGCCCATTATAGGACTGTTAAACAGAAAATTAAATTAGCTAACGGAGAGAGAAAATTGTTTTAGGCAGTGACTGGCTATTATAATACACAGGACATAAAGTACATTGTATTGTAGCAGAGTGCAAACTCTGCATGGACATCCTCCCTAAGCCACCCTCACATCTCCCTTTTTCGAATCATTTTATAACTTAAATTTGGAACACGGCACCGAAACGTCACCGTTCTTGGCCTTTTTGACGCATTCAATCCTTGGGAGCCACACTGGAAGCCCCAGATTTGTTAATATTTATTTATTCTTAGTGTACAAATAGTCCGCTTTCATTTTATACCTGATATGTGTGGTGTTACGTTGTGATACCTAGTTCTGTTTAAAATTGTATATACTGTGTCGTGTTGGTTCAAGGTTACGTTGTGATACCTAGTTCTGTTTAAAATTGTATATACTGTGTCGTGTTAGTTCAAGGAAACCCGCAAGGTAATGATCTTCTATCAAATATTCACCATATCATCATCACCGCACCATCAAAACTAATTACTAATCTGTACCATAATTTTTAGGGTTTCCTACGCTCTATAAAAGAAGTCCCGTACCAAGCTAGTCTTATTATTTATGGCCATCACGGCCATACTGGCGCCAACGCGGTAGAAGCCCCGGTTACTTCAAGACCCACTGCCACCCTGAGATCCTCTACCCAACAAGAACAACTCAAGACAGAAGATACCCACCTCAAGACCACCTCAACATCAAGATATTTTATTTATTTTGTTTCAATTAATTGTGTTACCTTTTTTTGTGTTCATCATCATCATCATCAAATTCATACACTACCAAAAAATTCAAAATTATCCTATCTTATTTTCGGACCCATTTGGCAAATAAAAAAGAATCCAAATAATCACATTCATTTATTAGGTAATTTAATAGGCAAAATAGTACAAGTTAGTAAAACTCTGCAGTCCTCCAATTTCAATTCCAATCTTATAATAATAAGCGTCAGCCACCCAGAACCGCGACGTCCAACTCTGTAAATAAATAAATAAATCTGTAAATAAATTCCCATTATCATCCTCATCATTATCTACAGTACACCTACAGTACACAAATCAAATCGTTACACCCCATAATACAGACAATAGACACTATCACGGCTACCCATTGGTAGCTAACAATATCTTTCGAGTGTAGGATTTAGACGAAAGTCATCTTTCACTCGGAGATATAATTCACACCAATACCTAGGACAATATCCTAGGAATTGGACATACGAGTAGTTAGCGGGGCTCTGCAGGTCTTCGAGACCGACAGCCAGACCCCAACTCCACAACTCAATACATACCCCATCTCATACCCCATCAACTAGCTTATTTTTCAAAATTCTAAAACGGGCATCGGCACCCCTGACCTAATTTCGGCAAAGTAATTCGGCATAAAACTTTCACCCTTTCCCACACCCCAAAAACTAAATTACACATCAAACACAACACACACACTATCCTTGATAAGTACACCCACTCTGTTTCCCTTAGCTGTACAGAGCGACCCTTATTTCATAAAACTGAATGTCCAACAGTGGACAATACGTCCACTAAATAACACGATAAAATTTTAAAAGCTAATACCAATTTCATTTTTGATTACAGTACCTACTCACTTACCTTTCCGCTGATTTCACTTTACACCACACATAAATAATTAGACTAAATTTAATTCAGAAACTAAATAAACATTCCAAAATAATTAAATAATTTACAAAATAAACAAACGTAGAATAAATTAGATTGACAAGTTTGACACGCTTGACACTGCCCAGAGATACGATCAAACAAACAAGTGTCAAGTCAAACACTCATTGTCATTGCCACTCAGTTGACACCAAAGTTGTCATTTCATTTCTCCCCTATTTTTTTTTTTTTTTGGCATCTGCTAAAAGAACTTAGCCAGTGTCAGTAACCAAAGATAGTCATTGGACTTCTTTTAATTTTTGGCTCCGACCAAACGGATTTTGCCAACGTCAAGTATTAGTTAATAACTTAGACTTTTGCCTACGAGCAATTCAGCTAGTGTCAATTTTATTTCAAAACTTACTTCAAAGTTTTTAAATACAAACTTTGTTTCTTTTCCTTCATAATAAAACACTACAATGGAAAACTATAATTACCTAAATAAACCTGAACTCCAATACGAATTAAAAATAAGAAACGTTGAAATCAACCAGAACCAAACTGTAGAAACTCTCCAACAATTATTAGCCCAAGCAATAACTTCCAATCAACCAATAAACCAAACTAGCCCAAACAATCTCGATACCGATATCCGAGATATAACTAAATGCCTTAACCTAATAGAAGCTAGCCTACTAAGTTTTCCTAATAGGAAAAATAAAATACCACCTTACATTACACACACTAAGCTCAGATTCAACCTTATTAACCTTGAATCTGAAGACATTACAAACGAACAACTAACTACTCATAACGACCTATTCAAACGATTAAGAGAGCTAGAAACACAATACAACAACTTGATTAACCCACCTTCCTCCACATACTGCTCGGCACAAACCAGCAGCGTAAATCTTAACCCCGCAAACACCTATTTCGAAACACTTACCGAAAAATTGAACACAATAGCAAACAACAATAATAAATACCAAACAGACCTTAAAAGATTCATCTTTAAGGGTCAAGGCTGCCCACGAGACTTCATAGTCCGTGTGGAAGAATACGCCCAAGTTAGAGGACTAACTGAACACACTCTATACAACCACATCTACGACATTCTCTCTGGACCGGCACTAGACTGGTTCAGAACACACAAAGACACACTCACAAACTGGCAAACATTCAAATCAGCAAT
Source organism: Phthorimaea operculella (assembly GCA_024500475.1). Lineage (NCBI taxonomy): Eukaryota > Metazoa > Arthropoda > Insecta > Lepidoptera > Gelechiidae > Phthorimaea > Phthorimaea operculella. The sequence continues at coordinate 1,575,947 of JANFCV010000113.1, read as the reverse complement.
CATAAATGATTTTGAAATTGGAAATCATGATTATAATCTAAAAAAGCTAATAGAAAATAGAAAACAACACCCTAACGAACGCGTCATAATCTACTTCTCCACTATGGAATCCCTTTTCAATAAACTTCATAATCAATTGTCCGAAAACGAAAAAATCGATATTCTATTACGCAACCTACAACCCCAATATAGTTTGCGAGTAACCCAACCAGACCTTCTTTCCATTCCTACCCTCCTAGAATCATGCAAATTCACTGAAAAGTTACTTCACGTCAACAATCACTCCCAAGATTACTTCAATACTACTCCTTCTCCGTCTAACCCAAATAAAAACACTACCAATCCCAACTATCAACCATATATCCCCCCTTTCCCTTACGCCATTAATGCCGTAAATACTAATAAACCATCCCCAACCAACAGCCAATCCCAATTTTCATGCCCCCATTGGACAAATTGGTTAAACTCACTTTCGATATTTTTCAAGTCTTACCACGTAAACCTTCTCTTATTCGATGATAACGATCACGAGCGACCATTTGTCACAATAAAAATTAATAGCTTACATCTGAACGGCCTCCTCGACAGCGGCAGTACTATTACAATATTAGGTAAGGATTCTTACAAAATACTACTAAAACAAGGCCTCAAATTAAACAAAAACATACGGATAACAGGTACAGTAGCCAATAACCAAAAAATAAATTCTATCGGACTAATCACTCTTCCCGTAACCTATAACAATAAATTTTCACTAATATCAGCTCACGTTATACCTGAGGTATCACAAAATTTAATTTTAGAAATCGACTTTTGGAAAGCATTCAACATTGCCCCAAATGTCTTACACAAAATAGCCTCCTTCCAATCTCCTAAAACCACTACATTCCTAATAAATAAAACCCCAGAATCAAAAATTGTCAACTCCTTCAAAACCTTACTGAATCCCAACAAATTACAGCAAACCTAATAATAGAAAAATTCAAAAATATTTCTACGGACACAAAACCACTAGGTAGGACACACCTGGTAGAACACCGCATCGACACTGGTGATCACCCACCAATAAAGCAGCGATGCTATCGTTTATCCCCTGAAAAACAAAAGGCCCTTCACAAGGAAGTTGATGACATGGTACGCCTAGACGTAATTGAACCTTGTGAAAGCCCATGGCTTAACCCAGTATTAATTACCCCTAAGAAGGACAATACCTGGAGATTTTGCGTCGACAGCCGTAAGCTCAACGCAATAACAAAAAAAGATGCCTACAAACTACCACTCATTTCTGATATCATAGATAACCTACGCGATTCTAAATACCTTTCATCCATAGACATCGCCAAAGCCTATTGGGAAATCCTTTGCGTGTTGTGGATAGACACAAAACCGCTTTTACGTACCCGGTCGTGGAATGTATCAATTTAAAGTGATGCCTTTCGGTCTCACCAACGCCCCCGCTACCCAACAAAGATTTCTGGATAGCTTACTATCAGATCTCATGTGCGACAACTCAGTATTCTGCTACCTCGACGATATAGTCATAGCCACCTCAACCTTCGAACGTCATGTTGAAATACTCAACAAACTTCTCACTAAACTTACAGATGCCAACATAACTATCAACTTCCCAAAATGCTCATTCTTCCGTAACGAATTAAAGTATCTCGGTTTCATCGTCAACAGTCAAGGTCTCCAAACAGACCCAGACAAAGTCAAAGCTATCCTGGACATTCCGGTACCTAAAACAGCAAAGGATGTCAAGAAATTCCTTGGCACCGTAAGCTGGTACAGACGTTTCGTCCCAAACCTAAGCACACTAGCTACACCCTTAAACAAACTAACCTCTACCCACAAAAAAGCACCACCCTTCAAATGGACACCAGAAGCTGAATCAGCTTTCAACTCCATTAAACAAGCCTTAGTTAGCACCCCCATCCTCGCCTGCCCTGATTTCACGAAGCCTTTCGCCGTCCATTGCGATGCCTCGTCCTTCGGAATCGGAGCGATGCTCACACAAGAATTTGACGGCATAGAAAAGCCAATTGCTTATATGAGCAAATCGCTCACCCACCCCCAGCGAAATTACTCGATCACAGAACGAGAACTTCTAAGTGTCATTACAGCACTAGAGCACTGGCGCTGCTATCTAGATAATGGCCACAAATTCACCATCTACACCGACCACTCAGCACTACAATGGTTTCTCCGCCTAGACAACCCCACAGGTAGACTGGCACGTTGGTGCATACGCCTATCTATGTTTAATTTCGAAATAAAACATAAAAAAGGCTCCGAAAATCTAGTACCCGACCTGCTTTCACGAAACATCCCCAATGTTAATATTATCAATTCCAGTAGTACCAAGGACGAATGGTACATCTCCATTTTTAATAAATGTAAAAATAATCCTCATCTACTCCCGACTACACAATTAAAGATAACAAACTTTATAAATACACTAATTCGCTAACCCCATTCAACTCACAATACAGCTGGAAATTGGTCGTCCCTCAGAACACCGAAACTCCATAATTGCACAAAATCATTGCACACCAACCGCAGCTCACTTCGGTACCTTCAAAACCTACCATCGTATTAAACTAAACTATTTCTGGCCTGGCATGTACAAAGATGTGGCAACATTTATCTCACGCTGCGACACATGTCTCGCATATAAACATCGTAACCAAAATGCTATCGGTCTAATGGGCGAACCTAAACAATGCTCACGACCATTTCAGTGCCTTTCAATCGATTTTATTGGCCCACTACCCATATCGCGTAAACTAAACAGATACATACTAGTAATAACCTGCTGCTTTTCTAAATACTGCCTATTATTCCCAATTAAACGCGCAACTTCCTCGGTCATCAAACATGTCCTAGAAGACTTAGTATTCATGAACTACGGTATTCCAGAAACAGTCATTTTAGACAACGGTCCCCAAATGACAAGCTCAGAATTAACGGACATGTTTCACTCATACAAAATACCACACATACACTTTACCCCTTCATTGCCCTCAGGTAAATACTGTTGAAAGATACAACAGAACCATTATTACGGCAGTGGCATCATTTGTTAATGACGACCACAGAACCTGGGACAAACACCTCCATAAAATACAATTCGCTATCAACTCGTCTGTTAACGAATCAACCAAGTTTACCCCAGCTTTCCTAGTATTCGGTCGCGAATTAGTACCGTGTGGTTCTACCTACTCCCAAAAGGACACCACGGACGACCTCATTTTGCTCCAAGAGATATATATGCAGAAAATCTCGGCCAGCTTATCATTTTTGATAAAGTACAATCACGACTACACTCCATTCACCAAAACAACGCATCCCACTACAACAAACATCGTCAAAACTTAGAGTTTGAACCTGGCGATATAGTTTGGAAACGCAATTATCCATAAGCTCTTCCGACAAAAACTTCTCAGCTAAATTAGCACCAAAATACATTAAATGCATCGTATCTCAAAGATTTCTCCTTTAGTATATAACCTAACCACCTTAGACGATATTTTTGCTCCTCGCTGCTTCCCAGCCAATCAATACACACTACAAATTCACAACTATCCCCACAACAAAAAATCACAAATACTACCACTTGATTTCATCCAAAATCAGCTCTCCCTAATAATTAATAAATTAATGCTATATTTGAGAACACCAACCTAAAACATGCATTTCTATTTGCATAAATCAAAGATAAGCCAACACTAAAGAAAATCAACGACTAAACCTAACAACTTTTATCTGATAATTAATTGGATAAAGCGTACTACACTAGAGAGTAGTCACGCACCCATTTTATTTTTTTTATAAACCTTTTTCACCTCATCACGCTTTTCGGCTTTACCATCAAACATTGACGGATGTCAAACATAACTTATGATAAATCATTTTATATTTAACTATTTTTCTTCTTCACTTGTTACAATTAATTATCTAATTAAAAAAAATTAGATACACCTTATCGACGAAGATAACGTCGTAATTACCCACTTTTCAATAATAACAATTTCTAATAAATTTATACTTCAATTTTAATTAAACTTGCTGCTAACCAAGTTTATATTAACTTAGCCTACCTTACGATTTCCACAATTTGAACTTAACGTATACGCCAACTATTTCTCGTATACAATTTTTTTTTCAATTACGATTCTCGTAATTATTTAATATTTTCTCTCAAACTTGTAAATACTACATCACCGTGCGGGTCTAGCGACACGATAAACAAGCCAAAAGCTAAGGATTACAGAGTCGGTTGTGACTTACAAACCGACACCACCCTGGTGGAAACTCTTCGAGAACAGTTAATACAAACAAAACTGCTCTCCATTTTGTAAGGGCCTGATTTCGTGTAATAGGAATCAGACACCTTGATCGATGATGAATGCTTGATATGACGTATGATTGACTTAGAATTCCACCATGTACATACTCACTGTAGATATCACATACACTCAAAATCTTTGATCACTCACGACCCATACTTACATTTAATATTAATTTTTAATTAACTTTAAAACACTTTCAATTAATTTATTTACACTAACATTACACTCACTAATTAACACACAATATTTCGGAACACACACCAAAATTTTACCAGCATCCTATACATATTGAAATACTTCTACATTAAAAAAAAAATTGATTATAGGACCATCAATTTTTTTTTTTCCCCCGGGTACTGTAGCAGAGTGCAAACTCTGCATGGACATCCTCCCTAAGCCACCCTCACATCTCCCTTTTTCGAATCATTTTATAACTTAAATTTGGAACACGGCACCGAAACGTCACCGTTCTTGGCCTTTTTGACGCATTCAATCCTTGGGAGCCACACTGGAAGCCCCAGATTTGTTAATATTTATTTATTCTTAGTGTACAAATAGTCCGCTTTCATTTTATACCTGATATGTGTGGTGTTACGTTGTGATACCTAGTTCTGTTTAAAATTGTATATACTGTGTCGTGTTGGTTCAAGGTTACGTTGTGATACCTAGTTCTGTTTAAAATTGTATATACTGTGTCGTGTTAGTTCAAGGAAACCCGCAAGGTAATGATCTTCTATCAAATATTCACCATATCATCATCACCGCACCATCAAAACTAATTACTAATCTGTACCATAATTTTTAGGGTTTCCTACGCTCAATAAAAGAAGTCCCGTACCAAGCTAGTCTTATTATTTATGGCCATCACGGCCATAGTATTGTACATGTACTCAGAGTCTCTGACAATACAACGCGAACAAAAGCTGTATTGATCGTGCGTCAACGTTCAAAACTAGACTCGCATAATAAATCATTCAATTATTTTATTTAGCCTCGTTTTGAATAGGAACAATAGGTTGACTAACAGTTTGTAGATATCATACATATACATACCTCTACATATCACGTCTATATGCCTTGAGGAGTAAATAGAGCACGCCGGCCGTTATCGTCACGGCTTACAAAAATTTGATGTTCATTTCAGAAAACAGTGTGTCACTTAGCTTCAACTTTTCTTAAAATACCTACACTTGAAACCCACGAATTTTTTAATTGCCTCTTGCAAATTCTCGTGTGAAAAGCTAATAAATTAACATGTTTTTTTAAATGCTTTCGCATAACATCTTAATCTAAGAATATAAAATATTTAATTATCTATTCTCTTTTTCTGTAGGGAATATAAAATCACAGCGGTATTTTAATTACGTATCAAGTAGGCGTACAATGTTTGCACCAAGTAAATTTCCTTGTTTTATTTTGTCTACAGAGTAGGTATGCCTACGTAAGAGGCAGATATTAAATAATAACAAATGAGCTAAACGTTTAAGCGCATGAAGAAGTAAGTAAGTAGGTAAGTACAAACGGAATACTGGCACATACTGGACTGGTAAACTCTACGTAAATGTATGTACCTACATTAAGATCATAAATATCATTCTTCGTTTGTGTGTATGTAACCGCTAATCAATTAACTTCAAAACACGGGACTTGAAAAAAAATCGGTATACTTACTAAAATTAGTACGAGAAAATATTTTATTCCCACTGAAAAATTATTAGGTAGCTGCGCGTGAAACCGCTGGGCTTGCATTTAATACATTACAATGTTAAGGAATCTTTTTTCGTTATTTTTCCATTCCCGAAATGTCGAGTCAATATTTGTACCTATATTTGTGTATGCGGTTGTTGACAAAGCTTTTTGCTTTCTCAAATACGAGATATCGTGGAAACGCCTCTTTTTAGGCTTTTAGGTTAGCAGTTAGCTACATAGCCATCTGGCCCAGTCTACAAACAAGACAAGTATTATTATAAGAACATTTTGTACTCAACTTTCAACTTGGTGGATGCCTTTTATTTTAGTTTAGTTTTTCAATTATTACTAGCGGCCCGTTAGTTTTCATTTTTGAATAGATTCACTCTATCTATTACAAAAAATCGCATCAAAATATGTTGCATGTTTTAGAGGGTGTTAGCAAATTTCAATGCAGACACGCTAATCGATAAACCTAAAAAATCATCAAAATTCAAAATTCAAAATTCAATTATTTATTTCTTTGTAGGAATGTACAAGATTCTCTTAAAGAAAGTCATATTCTAATACAATCTTAAAAAAGAGAAAATTTCTAATGCAAAATTTTCTCTTTTTTATAACAATTTGAGTTCCTACTCTAAACGCGGCTCAGGCGGGATAAAAAAATAAAAATAAAGGCACTGCCTCGGGGCTGGCCAGGCTAACCACACAGCATGCAACTTTATGCCTCAATGAATGACAATTAAATGGAGTAACATTCTGTCAAAATTTTAAAAAGGAGTTACATTTGTATGGTTAGCCGGACCCCCTGGACAGGAAAACCGCCCAAAAACCTGCCCAGAAGTGCACCTATTCTAAAATCTACAATATTCTTAGGCCCTAAGCTACCCTAGCTAACTTAGAAAATCAATTAATAGAATAGCCAAAAACGGCTCACAAAATAAAAATAAAAATTACAGTAGATTATTCTAACTGTTTTGTCCTTAAAATATACTTTAAACATTTGAGCAATTAAATAACATAGCAAAAAAAAGATAAAATAGTAGATTTACAGTAAATGTAAAAAATACATGTCAAAAAGATAATAAAATTAAAGAATAATATGAAAATGTCTTTAACCACTATACATGTCAATTTACATATCATAAAAGTAAAGGTATATCCACTAAAATATATGTCATGTTTATTCTTAAATAATGCCTATCCTCTTGCATTGCGTTGGAGCAACTGTTGCTACTGACCAGACATCTTTATCTTTCAAATAATGTTCTGTCTTATAATACGCTTTCGAACATAAAGTATTCTTTATTTTAAGTTTAAATTGCCTCTCATTTAACTTTAGAATTTCCTCTGGAATTTTATTATAGTAGCGTATACAGTTACCCATATATGATTTACTGATCTTACTTAATCTGGTTTGTGGCGGTACAATTTTATTTTTATTTCTCGTATTACGACAATGAATATCTGAGTTTCTTAAATATGAACTGGAATTCTTGCGCACATACATTATATTATCAAATATGTACTGCGAGGAAGCGTAAGAATGCCAATTTCTTTAAACAATTCTCTTAGGGATTCATGACTTCGCAGTTTATATATTGCTTTTATTGTACTTTTCTGTAACACAAAGATAGTTTCTATGTTAGCGGCTTGACCCCATAACAAAAGTCCGTAGGACATTATGCTGTAAAAGTAACTAAAAAACACAAGCCTGGCCGTAGCAACATCGGTCAATTGCCGAATTTTTCGAACAGCGTAAGCCGCAGAGCTAAGTTTACTAGCCAGTGCTAGTATATGTGGATCCCATTGAACTGTTGCGTCGAGTGTAATCCCCAAGAAAACTGTTTCAGTAACATAATCAAGCTTTTCATTCTTAAGAACAACATCGTGTTTAATACTTTTACATTAGGCAAAGAGAATTTAATACATTTAGTTTTTAGAATTCAGTACTAAATTGTTTGACGTAAACCATTTATTAACCTGATCTAGTGCGCCGTTTACTTCGTCAATATTTACAGCCTTTCTATCCACTTTAAATATTAAAGAAGTATCATCAGCAAAAAGCACTATCTTGGCTTGATTCTGTACCATGAAGGGCAAGTCGTTTATGTACACTAAAAATAGGAACGGTCCTAAAATTGATCCTTGCGGTACACCAATTTTGACAGTAGAACCCAGTGACTTCACACCATTTATCTGCACTCTCTGCGTCCTACCTCCGAGATAAGATTGAACCAAATCAAGTGCTTTTCCTCTTATACCGTAATGGTCCAGTTTCAACAACAGTGTCTCATGATCAACGCAATCAAACGCCTTGGACAAATCGCAGAACACCCCTATGACATCCTGCGACTCCTCCCAAGCACCATAAATATGTTGCAGGAGCTTAACAGCAGCGTCGGTTGTCGAGCGCCCTTTCGTAAAACCGAATTGTTGATCATGTAGTAATTTATTGAGATTGAAATGTAGGAGCATTTGATTAAGTATAATTTTCTCAAAAACTTTGCTCAAAACTGGTAGTACAGATACTGGCCTAAAGTTACTGGGATCGGTTTTATCGCCAGCTTTAAAAAGAGGTATAATTTTACTGTGCTTCATGAGATCAGGAAATACGCCATGATCAATGCAAGCATTAAATATACAGGCTAAGTATGGTGCTAATGTATCTATTAAGGAACTACATAGTCTTACTGACATGCCCCATAAATACTCTGTAGTTTTTATTTTTATTTCTTTAAAAGTTTTTAATATTACATTTGCATTAATGTAACTAAACTCAAATACATTATTACAAGTCTGAACATTCGTTTTAAGAAGATTTGACGCGATGATAGGCGAAGAGTTAAGTGACTCAGTAGTTTTAAATGGGATGTTACTGAAAAAACTTTCAAACTCATTAGCTACATCAGCGTCTGCAGTAACAATTCCCTGAGCAGTCTTTAACGAATGAGATTTTTCAATAGGTTTAGTTCGACCAGTCTCTGAATTAACAACTTTCCAAACAGTTTTAATAACATTTTCAGCAGAGTATATTTTATTTTTGGTGAAAATTGCTTTAGCTTGTATACAAACATTTTTGAATATTTTTGAATAATTTTTAACACGTTCAACGAATGTTTCACTATGATTATAAGACTTTTCATCATAGAGCTCAAATAACTTTTTCCTACTTGTTCGAATACCTACAGTCGCCCAGTCACTGAATTTAAATTTAGGATTAATTGTTAATTTCTTTACCTTGAATTTGGCTTCAAATTCATCACGTATCGTTATAAAAAGCTTTGAATAAAAGTTATTTGGATTATTAGTATCATAGTCTAGAACCGGTAGTTTTTCTGATAGTGCAGTATGGAATTTGTCTACTTGGTTGGAGCTTATAATTCTTTTACTAATGACAATCTTTTCATCTTTAGGACGACATGGAAAGAGCACGGATTGCCCATTGTGGTCTGATTTACAACAATTTACGATTTCCTGGTCTGAATAGACACAATCACAGTAGATATTGTCTAAACAAGAAGCTGTGGTTGCAGTTATTCGAGTAGGTTCTTTAAATATGTTGTCTAGATTAAACGACTTAAACAAACTGATAAAACGACTTCTAAAAGCAACATTTTCTAATAAGTTTATATTGAAATCTCCACAGACAATATGAAATTTATTCTTTGATTTTAATAATATCTTTAAAACATCTTCCATGATGAGTTCAAACCTCTCATAGTTACTATTTTTAGGTGGTCTGTATCATCATTGGCCTCATACGTCTGTGACAGACGATTTATTCAGTGTCTGAGGCAAGATTTTTCATGGCTGTATAAGCCGATACGGGAGCGGCATGACTTTCCGCACGCTCTACAAACGAAGGTGGAATTAGAGACTGGCACATGCATGTTTAGATGTCGTTTTTGCCTTTTGTTTGCGAGACCAGCGAACCAGGCATCATCGTGAGCTTTACGCCCATCAAACACACTCTTTCGCCATACATCCCTATTCTCAGCAAGCTGTCATACATCCCTATTCTCAGCAAGGTCTGTATACGCACACTATAATATGTTTCTCCAACTCAACGCATGAAAGTTCACACACACATTCAACCGAAAGTCCAACAATATCTTTCCGCTCTTTAGCTTTAATATTTTTATTAAGGCCGTGCCGTGATGCAAAAAGGGTTTTTTCAATTCAAAATACTTCCACTTGGAGACGACACCTGACTGTGGTTATTTTATATATGATTTTTGATAATATTTGCTAGATTCTCAACGTTCGCAAAACACGATTCGATTAAATTTTCTCGATAGATTTTTTTTCCAAAGATGACTCCACTTTTTTAGATTTTTTAACTTTATGCCGAAATGGTGCCGAGCTAATCAATGATTTTTCGTAAGCATAAGCACATTATACTTATCTAGTTCGTCAACGTTTGTTTTTTTATTTAAACCTTTTATTGCTGAGAAATCAATAATTTTAGATTTTCAACAATGGCTTGGTTTCAGCCATTTTGCGGACGGGTCGCTCTGTCCCTCTCTAACGCGTACGCGCGAATTGCAAACAGGCCACACCCAGCTCCGCTCTCATTCCACCGTGGCCACTGCCAGAGAGAGGTCATGTCGCACGCTACGCCGAAACTGACAGCTTTTGTCGTAATTTCAGTTATTTGTTTATTTGAAGATTGTGTAAATTTTTAGGCTTCTAAATATTTTGTAGTCAACTCTGAATAAGATACGTTACTAGAATAAGTGTATCTAGTTTTTTTACGCCAGTTTACGGTCTTGTGCCTCCATCATCCAGTGTACCCATAACGTAAATTTGAAAAATGGGCAACATATCAAAAACAATTATATCGAGGAAGCGCAAAAAAGATTTTTTCAACGCGAAAATAGCAAAATGCAAAAAAATAAGGAAATAGGTACATTTAGCATTACGTGAACGTTTTTTTGTTCATATTTATCAAGTACTATCTATTTATATGAAAAAGTAAATTATATGTATGTTAGTGAAGAAGAATAGTTAGCTTTTTTACCAATGTAACGCGTACACATTATGTAGACACCTTATTGGTAGAGAGAAGTGTTGATGCATGGAATCTCCTCTAATCAATCGCATTACTTTGAACGAGTTTGCCGATACCTACTCTAAATTTTGATACCTCTCTTGGATGTGACATTGGCTTAGTGGCTAGAGTGAGTGAATTCTTTTGCATACTAATAAACTTTGGGTACTCGGATCAAATCCCCGAGATATAGTTTTTTTGTATTTATTTTGTTGGATATTTTTAGGTTTTCTCTTTTTACACTCTTACTTTAATCATAAATACTTAATACTTACTTATTACTTATTCTTTCATGTTTTTTTTTAACTTGATGAAAGATTATTGGATTATTATTTATTGCTTATTATCAATGAAAACCATCATAATTACATGAACATATTCACAAAATAATTTTTATATTTACCTATAGATTAGATTAGATATTTACAGATTTTTAAATTGCGATAATATCTGCCACAGACGTCACAGAGACTTTGGCACAGAGTAAATAGAGTCGCCAATACATTATTTAAATTTGATGACCAAACAATGTACGTACCTATCAAAAAATTTTTTTTACTTGGTATTATTAGTAATGGCTTACACAGATAGTCAATTTTTAAATATATTTATAGGTACTAAAATTTATATACAATGAAATTTGACTAGTGACCGACACCTCAGGACGGGCTGGTGATAAGGTTCAGCTTTCCTCAAGGAACAAAGGTCGAAATATAAAAAAAAAAATTGATCTCCACTAGTAACTCAAAATATCAGCTGATTGGCAACTTTGTTTGTATGGGAGGTACATTTTTTTCATATTTCGACCCATGTTCGCTGGACAAAGTTGATTCTTATACCAGCCCGATCTGAGATTTCACTATCAGCCACTAGTAAAATTTCACCTAATATAATTTGGCATTGAATTCTAACACTACTTCCAGTACCTAGATACTTACATATTTTTTTAGCAATATTGCAAACCCGACCTTCAGTTGAGAAATGTCAATTATTACAAAAAGGGACAATGATAATGACATAAGTGTGAATATACAGCAGTGCAGATGCCGAAGGTCGCATGTTCAAATCCTGTCAGCTGTGGAAATTTTATTGTCTATCTGGGGGCACGGCAGTGCCCCCGCCGAGTCGAGCGCAAAGCAAACACTACCGTACCATCCTTTACTGGAACAATTTCGCCGCATTTTCAGGCCCCGCTATCTCGTTGTAAGCTATAATCACATACTAAAAGCCAAAATTTCAAGTCCGTAGGTCATTTAGTTTCGAAGTTAAGCAAAGGCAAAGTTTCAGATTTTAGACGGACACTCACTCACTCATGATCATCAAAATAGAACTAGTGCTTCCCATAAACTCAGAGAGCTGAAATTTAGTACGGAGTTAGATTTTAATGACCACATAAAGGAAAACTTTAAAAACTAGGATAATCGAAGGCCAGGCACACCTCTAGGAGCCCAGCTACACCAAAGGAGATACAGATATGACTTTAAAGCAAAAGTTGTTCACCTTGATGGGATTCTTCTATAAAATAAGTGAAATCTCACCAAAAACATTCTGTAAAAAAGTAGCCAAGTCTCGATGAAGCTGCTTGTTTATCTCTAAAAAGTAATCAAATCTAGACAAAGTCATGCCAAGTCTAAGGTTCCTTGATACTATATCTTTAATACGACTGGCCGTTGAACGTTACGTTTACATACGATTTGTGGATACAATTTAACGGCCAGTCGTATAAATTTAACTATATGAATAAAGAAATAGCATCAAGGAACCTTAGACCTGGCATGACTTTGCCTAGATTTGACTTTGGCTAATATCTCATCAAATATATTTTTCTTATTAATAATAAATAAACTAGCCTGATGAGGTACAGAGCAGACTGGAAAAATGGCGGGAAAAGCTGGAGAGTGTTGGCCTGAGAAACGGCAGAACGGAGACTGAATAAAAGAAATGTTTTGTGATTTCGGCGGTCTCTCCGGCTATGCTCCGGTAGCGCTAAATGGCGTTACCTTACCAGTCTGCTCCGACTTCAGGTACCTCGGTTCACTTTTACAAGGCGATGGTGAGATAGACCGGACTATCAAGCACAGAATAAATGCAGGATGGATGAAATGGCGACAGGTCACGGGCACAGTGTGTGACCCCCGAATGCCCCCTCAAACTGAAGGGCAAGATTTACAAGACGGTGGTCAGACCTGTCGTCATGTATGGATCTGAGTCTTGGCCTACAAAAGTGACGGATGAAAGACGATTACATGTATCTGAAATGAGAATGTTGAGATGGATGTGTGGTGTTACAAGAGTGGATAAAAAAAGGAATGAGTATATTAGAGGAAGTTTAAAAGTTGCACCTGTGACAGAAAAGTTAAGAGCTAGCCGTGAGGAGGGATGGAAATCATGTGACGAAAAAGGCAATGAATATGAATGTGGATGGACGCAGAAGGAGAGGAAGGCCTAAAAAAGTTTGGATGGATTGTGTAAAAGATGATATGAATCACAAAGGTGTAAACGAAGATTTGACGGCTGATGAATGTAACAGAAAGACATGTTGCGGCAACCCCAAATAAATTGGGATAAGGGCAGGCAGATGATGAGTAGAAACCCTACAAAACCCTAAAAATGGCTATGCCAGTCGGTATCTTTTCAATAAGACTACTTTAAAATATTTTTTTTTATAACTCGGACATTAATGCCTAGTCCTCTGATATGATTGCCTAGGCATTTATGACGTTGTGGCGTAGACATCTGACATCGTTGCGTAGGTCTCCGTCTCATTGATTTATGTCTAGTGACGTCACACATGCGAGCCCGGTCGAGCGTTGCTAGCCTATTTAAAAAAAATTATATAGAAACATAGGAACTAATAAACGTATACAAGTAAATTTATTTCAGTGAATTTTAACTCATTTTAAAAACTATACGACAAAAACCTACACCTACTGAAATTTAGTGTAGGTTTTGAGTGTTGATCACTAGCGAAATATCATTTTACAATAAAGAAAATCTACTCCGTGCCATAACCCCATTCAGATAATTTTAAAAGCAAGTTCTAGGTTTTTAGTATTGTTCACTAGCAAAATTGAATGTTACAAGTAAAAGAAAATATCGACTCCATTCCATCTCAATTCTCACTTTTTGTTACATGAATTCAGAGTTGCAAAGCTGTGTATAGTTAAAAGTACCTACTTATACCCGCACACCCGAAACGCACTCACCGAATTTTGGATGCTTTGTATGAAAATCTATGGAACCTCGAAAATATTGCCGTACCGCACGCGCCGAATCGAACGGATTCCCCAGCCAGTGCTGATCATAGACTATAATGATGATGACTATGACGTTGTTGATGCACAAAATTATATACAAGTTTAACTTGAAATTATAACTTTCCGCATGTAATAGTTGAGTGTAAACACTGTAATCGGGGTTTGGTTGATATTTTGGATCCATTTCATGAAGAATCTAATGCTATATAAGGAAATAAAACGAAAAAGAAAACACGGACGTATAAACTAAACTTTGTATGCTGACTGTAGCAGCGCTGTCAGCTGTCAAGTGCCGCCATTTATATTCCCCTTCTTTAGTGGAACGGATTATACTTTATATCCTCGTTACAATTTGCCAGCAAAAACACCTCGTTATGCTGAACAATTTTTACTTTGAAGCCATTACAATAACTACATGAACAATAGTAAAATTCAATTACTTGACATTCTGTTACCTTAACATTTACACATTTGGACAAAATGTTTTTTGCTTCTTCTTTACATTTTATCACGTTTACATTCTAGCAATTTGACATTCTGCTACTTTGACGTTTTGTCATTTTGCCTTTCTGCACATTCTACTTCCTTGAACAATAATATTTTTAAAACGTTGAACTAGTGGCACCTATGATATGCTCACAAGTTTTGTTCCACCGTAGAACCAGTGGGCAAAAATATTTCCACCTATTGTTGCCTGCCGCATGCAACTTTCCGAAAAGTACACATACATGGCAAAATTATCCATTAAACTGGGAGGAAAGTACTTACTTGGCAACACCGATTCGATTCGATGCAGCTGTGCTTGCTGCTAAGTGTGCTAAGCCATCCGCATTATTCGGCGCGTACGGTGAGTGCGTTGCCTTGCGGGTGTTCGGGTATATTTACTTTCACCTGTTTTAGAAGTGTATTTGTTCAAAGCTTTTCCCCTAGGTGGCATTGCACTACTTTGTTCCACAATTGATCAACAGATGGCAAATTATTGTGAATTTACTTGGAAAGAAAAGTTTTGACATCTTGACCCCCGCAAAGGGAGCACCCCCTGGGGGCGTGGCTAAAACGGTGCTGGCGGCTTCGATGCAGCACCTTAACAAGAATAAATGTCCCCCCGCGAATAGTGGGGTTATCATCACTTGGTTAACGTAAAGAACAGTGTTCTAATTGCAGCTATGAAGTTCTTTTTTTCTTATTTGCGTGCCATTGTTGTTCAAATTAATATTTAAAATGAAACACAACTCCTGCCTCGTAATTTTGCTGCAGCAACATTGTAATTTTAATCCCTATTGCCTGTGAAAGAATTACAAAGTATTTTATATCCAAGTTTCAGTTAACGAGCGTCCTCTCTGGATGAATAAGGTCCGGCTTAGGTATAATATCTTGCACCATTTAATGAGTACCGCCGTGTGGTGCCGGCAGAGTAGAATAGCACCATCCCCTCTCTTCCCGTGGGGGTCGTAAGAGGTGACCGAGGGATAAACCCTACCCAAACAGCCAGGGCCAACCGTATGATGGCGGTTAATCTACCACAAAAGCATTCCCAAGGAGGGTTGAAGTCTGGTAGGCGGCCGGTCGTAAAATTCAGCCAAATCCTTTTGCAACACGATTTTGTGTTCAACGAAACGTGTTGCGCCGACCCCAAGTAATTGGGATAAGGGCAGGAAGATGATGATGATGATTTAATGAGTGCTGCTTACAGAAGGAAATTGTAAAATTCTCTGCTTTCTGCACCTTAATCAATATTGGGAATGAGCAGCAGCATTCGCTGTGACATAGGTTAACATCTTGCACTGCCCTCGCCAATCCGCCTGCCAAGCACGGAGATTCAGCATCAGCAGTGATTTTGTCCTTCCCGCGACAAGGCCAACCAAAGTGAACTTAAAGTTTGAATTGCTCTTCATTTTGTGTGAGCATGGTCTACTGACCTAGTGGCCAACAACATGCCAGCATTGCCACTAGATTCCAGCAATTATTTTGACCACAGAACTAGTAACGTACTTGTAATTACCGTATGTAAATATTCGATTGAACATTAACTGATCCATATGTCACAATCAAGATTATTTGAATATTTGCTTAGCACGATCAAGCATTTACGCCTGAAATTACGTAATTTCGTTGCGAAATCTAAACAAATTAGGTTCACAATCAGGGCTCTCAATTTCTACTTAATCATCAGCCAAGGAGTCTCAACCACTTTTTCATGTCTCCTGACTTCTTTCCTGATACGACTCGACACTTTGGTTGGATTTAAATTTATTCCAGTTAATATATTAATTAAATGAGAATTAATTTAATGTTTGGTAAGCATGATAAGGCATTACCGGCATTACACTACAACTTAGTATGTAATTTCGTTTCGATAGCTCAGCAAATTATCTCTACATACATCCATCATCCTCTGTTTGAATAAATCCTGAATTTGGGCGAATATGAATTGATCCTGATATTGCAATGCGGATTAATTGGATATTTGCTACGGGTATCTAATTTCATTGCGAGGAGGGGCTGAACAAATTATCTGCACAATCAGGATTTCCGACCGCTACGCTCCTATTTCTATCACTCGGCTCGGGTGACTCCCATTATTTCTATTGAAATTAACTGTTGAGTACTTATAGTATAGTGGTACTAACTTTCCCATAATACTCTATATCCCCATATACTATTTTCAACCTGCAATTCTGATTTAATGAGACTGTTTTGAGTTTTACTACTTATGTCCCAGTTTTACCACTGCAGTAATGGGAAATGTGCAATCTACCAGTCATTTCGGTGAGGTGAATAATTATTTGCCAAGAATCGGCTTGGGTAATTTTCATTATTTCCATTAACAATAACTTTTAATCATAATGGCACAATCTTTCCCATAATACCTAATTCTCCATTTTTCCTTATATTTTCATCCGTCATAACTTATATCAATGGGTTTGGTGGGACTGCTTTGAGGAAAATATGATGTCCCGGTATTACCACTACAAAGGGTAATGGAAAAAATGGGACATACCCAGCGGCTCGGCGAGGTGAGTAATTATCCGCCGAGAATGCCGAACATTGCCGAGATGTTGAATATCGACGTCTCGGCATTTACCGCAGCAGCCAATGTTCGATATAACGTGGTAATTTAATTAATATATGTGGGCTGCGGTTCCTGCCTGTGGCTTGTGGTAATAGACGTAATATATACCTACCTACTTATTCATCAATACATCGTCATCGAAACGAAATAATAATCATCAAAATTCAGTGCGTTTCGAAAAGTTGACATATAACGACAAGCGCCATGTTACGAAATCATCGTAAATTTGATAAAAGCTCACAACCTTTCACTTTAGTGATACACAGTCATCAGAATGACTCTCAAACCTTTGGCAGATGTGGTGTAAATGGCCGTTTTTAACTATCTGCCTACAACCTGCCTACCTGGCAAGGGACATAGGTATGATACTTGTATGTATGTATGCAGTCAAACTTGCAATACTTACATTATTGAGGAACATTATGAAATCACTAATATATTAACTTCCTCGATCGCTACATTCATGATTTAACAAGTTACTTACTAAGTAGAAAGGTGGAAGTTCATGAAAGAAAAAGGATCGAAGTGAAAGTTCGTTCGGCGAGTTCATTATTCAAAGCCCCCACCATTCATTTTACCTTTTGTTCAGTAGCAACTTGGAAACAATAGAGTTATCGAGAATCTCTGTTCGTTTTATTTCGCCAGGAGTTGGTTATGTCAGTAGCATCTCGATTTACTACACTAATTTTATACACTTAAGGAATCGACATTTCCTTTTGTATTATAAATAACTCATCATCATCTTTCTGTCCATATCCCAATTACTTGGGGTCGGCGCAACACGTTTTGTTGAACACAAAATCGTGTTGCAAAAGGATTTGGCTTAATTTTACGACCGGCCGCCTGCCTAACATCAACCCTCCTTGGGAACGCTTTTGTGGTGGATTAACCGCCACCATACGGTTGGCCCTGGCTGTTTGGGTCGGGTTAATCAACGGAAGCCCTTTATCGCCTCTTACGATACCCACGGGCAGATTTGGGGTGGTGAGATTCTACTCTGCCGACACCACACGGCTATTATAAATAAGTATGCTTTATAAATCTTTGTATACTTTCGTCGGACACTTTATGAGTCCTTGGTATCAACAGTAACAGGCTTAAAACTGCATTACGCGTAACGCTTTTCTTCATATTCTTCCAAAAGACCATTTTAAAAATTAGCGTTCCGCCCAGCGGCTGCATGCGCTACTAACAGTTTTCCTGTGGGAATAGGAATATTTACAAACCTATTACACACATAAATCAATCTCTTGAATCACTCTTCTATATATATAACAAAACGCGCGTCAAAATTCGTTACATTGTGTAGAAGGAATTAGCGGGGTCCATGACAGACAGACAGAGAAGCGACTTCATTTAATTTGTACCCTGCAATAGGTAGGTAAACATGACGCTGATATGTACGAGTAAAATACCGTGTTAAGTCTTAACTAAGCTCCGACAAAAGGGGTAAAAACCTCGCACCTGCAAAATAGGTAAAAAACGTATAAACGGTTCGCACATAGGTACTTTGCGGAAAGGGCAAAGGTCGTGTAAAAAATTGCGGCTAAGCTTTTTGTATGTAGCGGCAATTTTCCGAGTTTAGTCCACTTTGCCACAATACCGGTTCGCCACAAATAATAAAAGTATCCTAATTCGTCACACATTTAAAATCTTAGTCTCGGTTGTTAAAACAACGGTTGCAGATTTTGCATAATATGCTGCTAATAACTCGTTTTCCCGACATGTATTATACATACAAACCTTACTCTTGAATATTTCTATCTATAAACAAATCATCTAATTCAGTTAGGTGGGTTTTAAGGAGTTAGCGATGTCCATTCCAAGACAAACAGACATAGAAGCAAAAAAATGTATTTTATTCTATATTCTTATTGAATGTTACCGTGTGGTAACGGCTAAGAATACTGCAACCCTAGTTCACTCAGGGTGTTTCATAAAAGGCGAAGTAGAGTTTTTGACCTCGGCTGATTTTCTGCCGACTATTTTCAACCGCATGGTAGCGTTGATTGATACAACCTACAATAGCATTCCCAAAGAAGATTACCGTCAGGCAGGCGGCCGGGCATAGCACATAATGAGCCAAATCCTTTAATAGATTTGGGATAAGGGCAGGAAAATGATAAATGTGACGAATCGGGACTTATAATATTTTCAATGCCAAATTGGCACCAACACTGGGCAATTTTCCTCTGCAGCTTAATTGCAAAACACTTGTGTTTGGCATGGCGATAAAATTTCACTTCGTTTGGCAAAAGCAACCAGTTGAAAAGTTTTAATAGTTTAGTGCTTTGGGGACCTGCTCAAAAAGGGGAACTAGTTATTTTCTGGTTGCTGACATCTATTGAACGGTATTAACCTCCGAAGTTTTCATGGTTGAGGTTTGAGCTCTGATTAATTTTGGGTGTGTATTAAACAAAGTGATGAATTTGACAGCCTATGTGGCACAGTGGTCGTGTGAGTGCATGCGACGCAGAAGGTTCCGCGTTAGATTATCGGTGGGTCACTCACAAAGTTGATATTTATCACATTCTGAATTTTCTCCTAGTGTGGTTAGGATATTGCAGGTTCAACTGCTTGATTTTTCGAAAACAAGATCACGTCAAGCCTTCGGCTCGGGTTGCTGTCTACGATTACTTAGACGGCGGTTGTTACTCAAGCATGTCAGAGGCCTGCTACTTGTAATAGGCGGTTGAAAACCTCTGACAACAGCGTTCATCGGATCGTCGGACAGTTATATACGAGAAAGGAGTGGCGTAGCGTTACATTCACATTAGCTTCATTTCGTTGATCCACGTAGCTAATGTCTACGCATTGTTGGAGCAGTCGTCTACGAGAAAAGAGTGGCGTAGCGTTACATTCAAATTGCCCATGATTCATTGATCCACGTAGCTAATGTCTACGCATTATTGGAGCAGTTGTCTACGAGAAGGGAGTGGCGTAGCGTTACATTCTCATTGCCCACGTTTCGTTGCTCGTCGTAACTAATGTCTACGCATTGTTGGAGCAGTTGTCTACGAGAAAGGAGTGGCGTAGCGTTACATTCACATTGCCCACGTTTCGTTGCTCCTCGTAGCTAATGTCTACGCATTGTTAGAGCAGTTGTCTACGAGAAAGGAGTGGCGTAGCGGAACATTTACATTGCCCGCCACGTTTTGATGCTCCTCGTAGCTAATGTCTACGCATTGTTGGAGCAGTCGTCTACGAGAAAGGAGTGGCGTAGCGTTGCTCCTCGTAGCTAAAGTCTACGCATTATTGGAGCAGTTGTCTACGAGAAAGGAGTGACGTAGCGTTACATTCACTCTAGTAGCGTTACATTACGCTTATTTATTTCCAACCCGTAGCAAATGTCTACGCATTGTGTAGCAGTTGTGTACGAGTTTCGTATAAATTACAAAATTTTGTGTAAAACAGTTTGCTAGTTAAAGATGGTGATCAGACTACCCTAGACCTACAAAAATCAGACTTTACACTTATTTCCTTAATACCCTTCAAAAATTCCTTGTCAAATTGAAGACGATACGCAAGACCAGTGAGAGTATAGTATTCTTTGCGCAAGACAGTATCTAAATTCAAAATTCAAAGTTTAATTAATGACATGCCACAAAAGTAAAAGATAAGCTTCTTAAGAACAAATTGTGTGAGTTTCGCTGCGTATGATACCGTGTCACATCACAGAGTTGAGTATAAAATAAACAAGCGGCGACATGTTGTAAAGTGTTCTTCGCAAAGTCATGATTATGTGTCGCCTCTGCGAGGGATTAATGTGTTATGTTACGCAACACTTGTACTTGTTATGTTGTACGGAGATGTAGAACCTACTTAGTGATCTACCTACACTGTGAGATGACATGAATCACGACTATAGTGCGTTTCATCTTATAATTCCTCTGGCGTCATGTTGTTAGAATGCCGCATGTAATATTATGGCCGCCGTACAATATTTATAATACTACAACCATAACGCCAGAGGAACTATAAGATGAAACGCACTCTATAACAAGAGACGACAAAGAGCAAGAAGTAAGTATGAATGAGGAACTATACAGAACCTCGAATTTGATAATAAAATTATAGATGGCGCTCTTGAGATGCTTATTTGTTATTACAATGTTATCTCTTTTATAGGACCGTTTTTGTGAATCGGTATCGGTATGCGCTTAAAGTATATAAGGTTACTTTTAATTAAGTACAGATATTTTAAGGACGTGTACTACACGCAAAACTGAACAAATTTAATGAGAAACTTTTCATCGTAATATGAAAAGAAAAATATTACCTATATTACATACCTATACTATGTGATGAACTTTTTCAACATGTTTGTATGCAAGTCTAAAAGTAAAGAGTGGAAGGAACAGCTGCTGCTGTAATTACTTTATGTGTGTAGCTACACTAAGCTACTAAGCTAAGCTATAAATCGATGAAGATTAATGTGTATCGCTGAATGATTTCGTAGCATACATGGAACTTAATGGCGATCGATCAATCATGCTACTGACGGCGGTTGCCCTAGCCCTGATCCAATTAATCAAATACTATTGAAACATGTTTCGGTTTGATCTTTTAGGTTAGCTGCCTCCTCAGAGCGACTGATAACCTAGTTAAAAATAGCAAGAGCGCTCCCCATTTCTCTAATGTTTAAAATTTCGTGAATGGATCTTCTTGTTCTTCTTCGAGTCGGACACCAAGTCGACTAACGACCCGATGAACCCTGGTGTCAGAGTTTTTCAACCGCCTACTACATGGACCAGGCCTCTGACAGGTTACAAGAAAACTGATAATTAGATGATAAGTAAAAATAAATTAGGCGATAGACAGACGCCTGATTACTGGTGACGCAATTTGCGAAGTCAGCGAATGAATCTCAAATACGGCTCCTAAGCAACCAACTTGTATTTTCTACGACGGCTAGAAAATCGGGTGTGATGCCTTTTTCATAGACTTTATTTACATACATAATTACATAGACAGAGCGTAAACGGTTGTAAAAAATGAGCATTTACACCACGTCTGACAAAAGTTTGAGAATCAAAGACTGTGTATTACCATAGAGACAGGTTGTCAGCTTGTCGTCTAAAATTGCAATACACATCAACTGTCAAATCCCTTAGTCGCTTCCTATGACACGCACGGGAAAGAAATGTGGTGATGCTATTCTCAGCCGGCACCACACGGCCTAACACACCAACCACTAAATAATAATCTTTACCTAGAATTAAACGTTAAAGCGCTTATCTCCACGGCCCGCCTGGGACGTCAGGGTAGATTGTATATTTTTTACAGCACTATCCAGTTTGTTAGCCGTTTTTCAGCTGTTTTAAACTTCTAATCATTTGTCTCTGGGCGCTACATGATGAGGCCTTTAGCGTTTCAGCGTTCTATACAGAACCTTCGAATACAAGCCTGAAAGCCGTAAGGAACTCAGAAGAATAGGCAATCAGAAGAACTCAGAAGAGTGGGGCTTCTCTCAAGATGGTATGTGCGAGTGTATCGCCTTACAGTCTATGCCACATCTCATGTCATGCCCTACCTGTCCTGCTGCTTGCACACAGGAAGACCTCCTCAAAGCCCACCAAAATGCCATTGACGTGGCCACTTTTTGACACAAAAGCTGAGTTTTTATTGCTATTGACTCGAAAAGAAGAAAAGAAGTAAAAAAGTTATCATTAGGTAATGAAAATAAGAAATTGAAAAAATGTCATACATCGACCGCTTGAACCCGGGCCGGGAAAGAGTCTCGAACCCTTAACCCTCATTTCTTATCTTTATTTATGAAAATAATATAGCACTGTGAGTGCATTTAAATGCCAGTAGAATGCTATAATTTATCTTATCACACATTTAAAGAATCTAGTAACATAATCTCGTTGAGTAGTAACTAGCCCATTTACTTCCACCTGTCACCGCTATGTCCATTCTTTCGAGAATATCTCTTTTGATTGTCACTCACAAAACTTTTGGTCGGATCCCCGAATGGGCCCTTTGTTGACCCTCAGATTAGCGACCCCGAAACTTGGAGATAACTATTTACCGCTCGAAGAGAGCCAAGCCTTTGATCCGTCGGCTTTTGCAAATTATCTAGTGCCCCCGGCGTGTGTGGAACTGGCAGGTTGTACAACTCATTTGGAGCCAAACTTTATCCAAGTTAAGGCTGCGTTTGTGTGAAAGCGACCCTCTCGCACGAACTGTAAATAGCTTGTTATTATGATGTGTGATATTGTGATTTCATAAAAGTACACTTAAAACAATAAAAACTTAGAAAGAGTTAGTATTACCAATTACTAAACTTGCCTTTAGGCATGGATAGAGTATTGCTTAGATAATAATTAACGTACGTAAATCACAAAAACTTTCTTGACAGCCGATGTGGCGCAGTGGTTAGTATGACTGCCCGCGACGCAGAAGGTTCCGGTTTCCATTCCCGGTGGGGTCACTTAGTGAATATGTTCCCAGTCTGGTCAACATTGCAGGCTGAACCACCTGATTGTCCGAAAAGCAAGATATGGTTTTGTGCTTCGGAGGGCACTTTTGGCCGTCGGTCCTGGTTGCTGTCTATGATCACTTAGACGGCGGTCGTTACACAAACATGTCATAGGCTTGCTACTTGCAGTAGGCGGTTACAAAGCTCTGACACCAGGGATCATCGGGTCGTTGGACGACTTGGTGTCCCAGTCAAAGAAGAAAAAGACAAAGAGTGATCTCTTAAATGAGTAGGTTAATATGTTGCTGATAGTACTTACATGTACGTAAATCAGCTTTGTAGCGTTTTTATTTTAATTTCCAAAGCGTTGTTATAATTTTATTCGTCCTTAAACTGAAATATCGTTACTTATTCACATCGCAGGATAGATACTTTGTAGCTGTTGCTTTTAAAAGCTTATTTAAAATGCTCTCAGTATAATAAAAGTACGTAGTTTTACTGTAATTTTCCGTTTATCTACTGTAATAGAATATTTCTAAGAAATACGGGGTGTTAGGGACGGTGTAACGAAAACTTTGCAGGCATGATCAGACCATCAAACTGAACAACTTTTACTATGGAGCCAATAATGGGAAACGAAAAAAAATTTCCGACCTCCCATACAAAATTCACGATCAGCTGACTGACTTTGTATGGGAGGTCGAAAAATTTTTTTCGTTTCCCACCGTTGGCTCCATAGTAAAAGTTGTTCAGTTTGATGGTCTGATCATGCCTGCAAAGTTTTCGGTACACCGTCCCTAACACCCTGTATAATATTCAATGTTGCGTAACTGTATGTTAAATGTAAAAAAATGTAAAAAAGTTATAATTCATACTAATATTTTAAAAAACAGTGCGTTTGTTTGTTTGTCCTTCTTTCACGTTGCAAAGCGATATAATTTATTTTTTGCGTGGGAAGAGTACATAGTCTACTTTTTGTACTGGAAAATCATCTTCCCCCATTGTAAAATTCTTTATATTGTTTAGCATTAAGTTACATCTATTCTTAGGTACAACACGCTGAGGTATACGTGTATTAGAATGTTTTTTTTTTTTCTAGTTTTCAAATGAACGCCTTATGATGCGTTGTTATAACTATAATACGCAACTAATTGACAATTCCTTATGAGCACGCGGGTAAAGCCGCGGGTAAAACAGCTAGTGAATCATATTGCTTTTATAAAATGTGCTTTTGTAATAATATCAAATGGAGAAAGGAGGTAAAAGTGGGTTTTAAATATCATTGAACGTTTGAAAACAGCTGTTCTCGAGTTGAAAATGTCAAGAACAGTACCATTCCCTTATCTGCCTCGGGTTAAACCAGTTGAATATAACTTTTTATTTTTATGTTTTGTGTTTCTAATAAGTGGCTAGGAGTGTGTTTTTCTGACAATGATATTAATTTTTTTGTTCGTGTGTTTTGTTTTATCTAACAACAAATAAGGTAACCTCATTATTACAAAGTCAAATAATAGTGTTTTGTGTTTTAAAAGTCCCAACTTTTGCTGTGTCCAGTGTTTTGCATCTATACATTTTTTAAATAAACACATTATGTGGCGTTGGTTGCTTGGATTCCTATAGAATTGAAATACGTAGTTAGGTATGAAAATAAGATACAAACTGTATTATAACTAGTAAAATAATATAGGTACACATTCTTATGAAACTTTTTGTAGGTACCTATTCTTTACTACAGGTGTAAGTAAAAGTAGCAAAACAGAAATGTGCGTTTATTTCAAAGGGCGGACCAGGCCTAAAACTTTCCCCAAGGAACGTAGATTGTAATAAAGGTACGCAATACTTTTCTAAGGCGAGATACACACATAACGTCCGTTTGTGCGTTATTTTTGCGCTGCGTAACGAAAATACGAAATTCTACCTTATTTTCATACAATACAATACAATACAATACAATATACTTTATTGCACAAAGGAAAACAGTATAATAAAAAGTGAAATTAAACAATTGTACAATTGGCGGCCTTATTGCTCAAGTAGCAATATCTTCCAGGCAACCAGGTAGAAAGGAGTAGGCAAAAAAAAGAAGTTGATGCGGGATAGTGCAACAAAAAAAAATACAAATTGTAAATATACTTAATATTTATATGTAAATAAATAAATAAAATATATACCATTATATATAAAATATATAACTATATAAATATATACACACAACTACATTATATACCACACAAATGAAAGAAAAAGTAAGATGATATTACGACAAAATCACACCTTGAATTCACACTTTTGTTCATAGAATGAACGAACTTGATTTTTAAAACTGTCAATTGTCCTGGAGACTCGTATAGAGGAAGGTAGACTATTCCACAAGCGAACAGCATGCACGGCAAATGATTGGCTGACAAAATCTGTCTTGTGGGTGGGACACTCAAGGAGCATCTCAGTGCACGCCCGAGGTTGCCGTCCATGCTTATCAGCCCGAGTGCGGAATAGGTCCTTAAGGTAAAAGGGGGTTTTAGGATTATTAAGGACGTTGAAAAGAAGGGAGAGGATATGCAAATTACGCCGATGTCTTATAGGAAGCCATTTAAGCTTGGAACGATACTCAGTGACATGGTCATACTTACGTAAGCCAAAAGCGAAACGAATAGCGGCATTCTGTAGTCGCTCCAGCTTATTTAGAAGGTCTTCGTTCAGATCTAGGTAACAGACATCATACAAATATGGTTTATATGAAATTTCAAATAAACCCTATTTGTATGAAAACAAGGTGGAATATCGTATGTTTCAAACGCAACTGATAGCGCTGCGCAATAATAACGCACCAACGGCAGTTATGTGTGTAGCCTGCGTATAGTAACAGTAAGCTTCAATCGTAATAAAGATACCGCAGAATATTGCACATGGAGATTGCGTCGCTCGTAAAGATTTACTGCTACCCCCCGCGCCCCGCCCTCCACGTTTCAATGTTATTACTACTATCCCTATTACAAAAACAGAATATGCCTAGAACAATTTCAGAAACAAGCTATTATTCTACATCTACCCACAAGAACTATAGGAACTGAAAATTTTGCAATAAGGAAGATTATATCCGGTCTTTGAGCGTGGGTATCAGTCAGAAAACTTACACACAGTTTAATGTAACTTTTTAAGCACTCGCGATTATTTACTTTTACACGTAATAGTTACTTTAACCGTTAAAGTTTAACGGGTCTTATCGCGATAGTTTTTTAGGTAAATAAGCTATTTACCTGGGAACCCGATGTTTCGATTGAGTTTTATCATTACACACATCACAGTTATTTAAAAAAAGTAGTTTTATGAAAAGCAATGTTTGACTTGACTAGCTCTATACATCTAAAAGTAATCTCTACATTGTGTTTCTATTTTAAATACCTTATACAATCTCGTTTTACGACCAATTCAATATGAACTATAAACACAACCGTTCATGGAATACTTATTTATTACTGTACTGGTAGAGCCATTTTTGATTGTTTTCTAATATTTCCTTTTCCTTGTTCACAGAGTCAACTTTGGGACGAGTGCGAGCTAGAAGAGGCCACCTTCGCCGAATGCAGCACCAGCACCGCTCACCACAGCTTTGAGGTACTATAAATAAACTCTGTTACTAAGTTTGGCATATCATCGCACATTGAAAACAATAGTGTCACTATCCGAAATTTGCATGATTTTGACTAAAAGCGCCATCGCTTTACGTTCATTTCAAGGAATATAATACAAAAACACCTATTTTTCTATTTATCTTACAAATTTCTCGGTAAAGTAGTGATGGTATGCAGTTTTTATCATTTTGACGTTTCGTTAAGTGTAATAGTGTCATATTTATCTTAGTAACGCGTATGCCAACCAACGACGCGTATATTCTGAAAGGTAAAACGTCATATTTTGTATAATGACACTATATCATTTATTTTATCTTGACGATGTGATAGAGATTCTCTAAAATAATCCATAAAGTGACAGTTTAACATTTAAATTTTGTTCAGAAATGAAGTTAAGAGTTAAAGATAAAGCGTCATTTTGATTATAGTGTCTTCGTTACAAATTTATGCTAAACATTTGAAACAAAGTGTAATTTTCGACTTAGTGCCACTTTTTCTTTTATTATTTTATTAGAATTGGAAAATGCATTACAAACTAAAAAGAAATTTTACGTTTAGTGTATTTTTGAAATATTACAAAATTATATTTCGCTTTCAAAATTTCATATTTACCTTCGGGATGTTGTTATCATCTAACACTTCCTCATCTTTCGTCAAAGACTCGCTCCATTTTGTCGGCCTACTAAGAGAGACGAAGGACAGGACCGCATGGTAAGCTTTGATGTGGAGTCTCTATTTACCAGCGTGCAACGGCCGAATGCCAGAAATCTGTTATTTAAGATTTTATGCCTTCTTTTCAAAAACATGACAACAATGGGCACAGTAATCTATTCTTTTGTGGTTTTTGCATAGATAAGTTTACTTTATTGTTATTTTATTAGCCTTGCGTCGCATAGTGGCTGTGTAAGGGAGAGCAGGATCTCCTGATACAGATATTTCTTTACTTAAACTTTACAAGAACAGGAAATAAAAACAAGCTTCTGGAAATAAAGACACATTTAAATAAACGAAATCGTCGTCATGACATGGTAAATTTTCGAACAACTCGTAAGTTAGAAAATGAAACTATTAAAAAGAGAGTTGTTGAATTCAAAATGATAATAATGATTCTTTTTTGAACACACAAATGTTGATAAAACCAGCTGATACCTAGGACACTTTGATTTAAGGCGCAAGCTCCATAGAGTAGACGTGAGACGTAAGATGACATCTGTCAGACAAGAAATCGTCACCCGTCATCGATGCGAGGCGCGTCTTATTTACGTGTGTAGCTTTGGCTCTTTTGTTTCATACATTTTAGGTATATGAAAACGGTTTCAAGCGTCGCGAAGTCGCACGTCTCACGTCTCATGTCTCACATCTAATGTGTGGAGCTATTTCGGTCAAATAAATACTTTTAATTTACTAAGATAATATACATTATTGTTACACTCGTCTTACAAAAACAAGGCTTTTGAAACGATGAATAAGCAATCTTATCTTTATGAATATCTTTTGGACGTTAGATCGAGATGCCAGTTTGCAAGTGACAGATCTTCAAAATACATAAATCTATGAATAAAACCGAGCAGAATGAAGGGGATGGCTTAAAAATGGATCTCAAGTTTAATTGCTTTTGCGAGTTGTAAACAGAATAATCTCGGCGAGTTGTAAACAAAAAAAAACTTAGTAGGTAGCTTGCTATTTTTGTGTTTCTGTATGCGAGTTAAGATACCCTTAAAATCCAAGCGTCGCAGTGTCGCGGCGGCGTCGTTGTCGCTGCCAAATGACTGGTTTGTATGGGGATACCAGAAAAACCGGGCGTCAGCGTCAACGACGCCGCCGTGTCGCCGCCAAGTTCACAGCGCGCTGAGAAGCTTAGGGTTTGTATGGCGATGCGGTCGGGTTTTCCTACAAGACCGCAGTGTCATTGGCGCCGTCAAATTTTGCCGGCGTCGTCGTTGTCGCAACGCTTGGTTAATAAGAGTAGTACCCTAACAAAATAATTAGTTTAACTTACAAGGTGTCAGCGAAAAGCAAAATGAAACATTTTATTTAACGATTTCGTAGTGAATTGCAAAAATAATTGTATTTTGTGCAAATTAGACCCGAGGAGGCAATGATCATTTCCTTAGACAAGGGATTACCCTATTTGTATTTTCAGAACCGAAATTATTCAATGTTACGAGCTTATTAAGCTTTCCAGAAATTTTGCGCTATTTTTACCCGACTGCCTCAGAAGGAGGGTTATGTTTTTCGAGAGTATGTATTTATGTGGACAAGATAATTCTTTTTCACGGGTAACAGCCCAAACGGATAGTTGGATTTTGCTATGTGAGGTGTCGTTAGATTCATCTCAATAGCGCTAGTAACACTGGCTATATTAAAAAATTATAGATTCAAGATGGCGGATTTTAACAGCAAAATACCACTTTAAAATTACCGCAGTCGGGTTTTTGTTTTTTAACACATTCACTTGTTTAACGCCCTGGATGTTTGTTCATTAAAACTGTGCTTAGTAAACACGGCCACAGCAACGTCAGCAACGTTCTCCGTGCGGTTTTTCTCATTACGTCCCGTGCTTAAAGCTCCTCATTTAAATGTAAAGCAAACTTCAGTTACACAATTAGCCTTCCTTTTACAAGGCACGTGTTTCCCAACAAAGCACGATTAATATGCAAGTTCCAGTCAACAAACGATTAGCTAACCACTTTTACAAAGTGCTTTTATAAGCACTAAAGAAAATAGGGCTCAAAACACTCCCCTGCGGAATGCCTAGAGAGCATTACGTTTAGAGCTTGGTCATTAGTGCGATTGCACACGCTTTACGACAATTTTATAGTGTCATTGGAATCTTAGTTTTATAGTCTTAAGAACAGTAGTATAAGTAACTGTAATCTAAAGTCTAGCAAAAGTGGTAACATGTTTGATCACCATGTAGCCAAGCGTACTTGGTACCTCGGTCTGTACCTAAGTTTGGGTAGTATGTAGACTTAAATTTTAATTTGGTTTAAAAAGTTTTACACAATTGGTTAGATTATCAAGGATTAGGAATATGGTGCAGGTAGGTAAATTCCTGACAAAAGTTAGTTTACGGCATGGCATGGTAGCTATTTCGTTTGATAATAAATTATAAGTAAAAAACATTTTTAAAACAAGCTTTTATTTGGGTGCGCTAAAAAGTATAAAATAATCTATTTACTAAAACTTTAACTTGTAACTTTTAATGGCATTAAATCTACGTCTTCACAATTTATACGATATAAAAGCTTGTCGCGAGATTTAAGTAGTACTCGTGTGGTGTGACTTAGTTTAAAAGTTTATTTAAGATCATTTACACTGGTTTTCTAATTTATTTATTGATTTAGACACGGGTCAAATCTCGCGACAAGCTTTTATATCGTATAAATTGTGAAGACGTAGATTTAATGCCATTAAAAGTTACAAGTTAAAGTTTTAGTAAATAGATTATTTTATACTTTTTAGCGCACCCAAATAAAAGCTTTTTTTAAAAATGTTTTTTACTTAATTTATTTTTTGCTTTTTAGTAACCTCTGGAAAAAAATTACAACATTCTTCATTGACTTTGAAACTGCGTCCATACGGACTACTAGTGCGAATCTGCGAGGCATCCGTCTCATGACTGTCTTACGACAACTTGGTATGAGTTTCGTCCTCTACGATAAGCTTCTTGTACCCAAGCGGGGCAATCGCTGAACTTTATGTTGCTTCTTCATTGACAGTGGCATGAACAGAAGACTAAAAACCCCAACACAACAACCATTCAACCCCTAAAAATCTGTGCAAAGCGACGTCATTTACCTCACACTAGTATTTATCTTTCATTTGTCTATGTTTTTCACCCATTTAGTAAGAAAACATAACAAACTTAATACGCCATCTAACCTTTAGTCTGTCATATCTGGTTTTATTTTGAGTGACGTAAACGTCACTTTATTTTTCGAGTTATTCTGAAAAATTCCTTTCATTTGATATCCTTATTGTAAAAAAGCATAAAAATTTTATTCTGCCATCTTAAGAAGTCCACCATAGTTACCACCATAGTTAGAATGACGTCAACTTGTAATTCGAATAGGTAATTCTCTGCAAGTCCTTTCATCTGACACTCATATTGTAAATTATCATAGGTGGCCATCTTTAGATGTCCGCCATATTATTTTCTAAATTGTACTCAGCAAGCCCTTTCATTTGACACCCATATTGTAGGAGTGCGTCAAAGATTACTTGTCGGCCATCTTGGATATTCCGCCATATTGGATTTAGAATAACCACACACAATCTAACATGCATTGTCATCTGAGTTAAACGTGTTTACAAAATTTCAGCTCAATCGGTTGAGAATATCTGCTTCAAAATTGAGTTGCAAGATTTGACCCGAACAAACATACATACTTAAATACACTGCAAGTTAAATAAAAGCTTTTAAAAATAGAAGCGCTTGATAAAAGGCCCGTCTGGTATCCCAACAAAATAAAATAATTGATCCCGCTAGCTACGTCGGATCAAAACACGCGAATGGAATTCGCGGAACTTTCCAATTTGTTTTCTAACAAAATGAGTTTTGTCAATTTTTCATGTCCACTTGTTTTGTCGATTCTCGTTTCAGCTCTGTTCGTAAGCGATTTTATTGTCCGGTAATAAAAAAATGTATTGTCGTGTTGAATTGAGAACCTACATTTTTAATATTGTTTGACAGAGTTCTGCGGTTTTTATCGCTATGAACAGATTCTGAATTACTTTTCGAAAGTGCTTGAAATAGGTATTTTGTGAATTTATTTTTGTGCACTCCATATTTCGTCAAGTTTGAAAACCTGGTTTTGTAGGTAGATCTATGTTATTTCGCGTATTCCATTTCGTAGCAAAAACAATTATATCTTGCATGTTTCACGTTAATTTGAAGAACTTGTTTTTTATTAGGTCCAACTTCTTCTTTATCATCATGACACTGAAGTACCCTAATGTAATGAAATGTTAATTTTTCGGTGTTTTGCCTATTATTGGCTACGGCTACTCTATTTAGATGGGTTGCTTTTAGTTTTACAAAAGGTAAAACTAGGTGAAACTCATCGCGTCACTTGAGTGGCGCTCTTCAAAATAATTGCTGTGACGAATCTGACACTTGTCGTGCATAAATTGCACAGCATGAGCAGCTCGCGAGGACAATCCTCACCATTAGCACGGGACCTTTTCAACTCGTCGTGGCTTTTGTGTCAAACTAGCTAGATCAAAATGTAACAAAAAGTTGTTTTCGTATGAAATGTGCATACAAAATACACAACGGGACTCGTCAACTCGTCGTAGCTCGAGTGGCATACTGGCGAGACTAAAATGTTATTAAAAAAATATGTTTCGAATGAAATGTGCATAAAAAAAGAACAACAGAACTGAGCAGCTTGCGAAGAATATCCTAAACATTAGCACGGGATCTTGTCAACTTGGCAAGAACAAAATGATACAAAAATTGTTTGTTTTCGTGTAAAATGTGCATAAAAAATGCACAACAGAACCGAGTGAGTAGCTTGCTAGGAAAATCCTCAGCATTAGCACGGAACATCGACTCGTTACAGCTCAAGTGACATATTGTTGTAAAAATTCTAGTTCTCTCATGGAATATGCTTTCAGAAATGCATACCTGTTTAAGACGCTAATAATAATAAAAATGTACTCACCCTTTTGAACAGAATTTGTGTTGTGTTTTGCAAGCTGAAAGCAGTAAGGTCACATATTTCGCATCCCATACTAACAGAATCAAACCGCTTTCCATACAGATTTATTGTAGGTACATACTTCCATTTAGTACCTATATACCTATTATACTTAATGGAAGTACCTATTTTACATCAAACCTGCAACAGTTATTAAAATACCAAAAATATAAACTTTTTACTTTGATGTTCGTAAAAATTTGAAACCTCTAATAAAAGAGTTGAGTAGTAAACCTTGTGCCGTGAAAAGGTCATGAAAGCTAACAATAGCGGATTTAATTGCACTTTTTTTACTTTCATTAGGCTTTTTATAACTGGGTCCATTAGGGTCAGCCATAAAAATACCTCGTCGAAGGAGATCAAAAGCTTTTTAAATAAATTAACAATACATCGCAGTAGCAGGTAAAATAGTTAATTACAGCTGAAAATATTTTAAGTATTTTGATTTTATAACGAAAGCGGTCCAAACTTAATCGGACTTGTCGCATCTTGACTAAATAATGGCAAAAAAAGATACTTCGAAAGCATGATTGATTGTTATATCATCTGCAAAAGTCATCATCATCATCATCTTCCTGCCCTTATCCTAAATCAGTTGGGGTCAATGCAACATGTAAACAAAATCATGTAGCAAAATGATTTGGTTATGTTTTATGAACGGCTGCCTGTCTGACGTCAACCCTATTTGGGAATGTTATTGCAGGTGGTTTCAACGCCACCATGTGGTTGACCATAGTCGACAAAAACTCTACGTCGCCTTTTACGAAACGTCCTGTGTGGACTAGGGGTGGCTGTGTATTAGCCGCTACCACACGGTAGAGCTATTAACTAT
Source organism: Phthorimaea operculella (assembly GCA_024500475.1). Taxonomy (NCBI): domain Eukaryota; kingdom Metazoa; phylum Arthropoda; class Insecta; order Lepidoptera; family Gelechiidae; genus Phthorimaea; species Phthorimaea operculella. The sequence goes on along the minus strand of JANFCV010000113.1, from coordinate 1,541,930 downwards.
TTTAATGAAAGCTGTTTTCCTTATTTCCTTGTTCCATTACAGAAATTATCTTTGAATAGAGCCAGCTGATCTAAGCTGTCGATAAGCTGAACAAACAGATTATGACTGTTAAACAATGCCAACAATACTAACTAGCTAGTTCGATTCATTACGGAAATGAGAATTAAATAATCAGTCTCACGACTTGGTTGCGAATGCAGAGGAAAACTCAAATCTTATTGAAAATTGCAGCAGACGCCAATGTACCTAGACGCACCAATAAAAAGTAGGTATGTAACTGAACTATTTTACATACATACATATATCACGCCTTTATCCCTTGCGGGGTAGGCAAAGCGCAAACGGCTGTAAAGACGGCCATGTACACCACATCAGACAAAAGTTTCAGAGTCTTTCTGAAGATTGTGTATCACCATTCCTACAGTTTGTCAGCCTGTCGCCTAAAATATTACAATAAGTACACATCGACTCTCAAATCCTGAGTCGCTTCTTACTACTTGCTATTCTATGCCGACATCGCACGGCATAGTAAAACTATTGAAAGGCTATCATTAACAACACGTCGTTAGGTCAACAAAGCCTTAATATACGTTCACTGTAAAAAGTAAACAAGAAACACATTAGGAGCACTAAAAAATTCAGTGGCCACGAAGTGCTACTAGGTTTTCAGGTTATTACCTACCTATTCCGAAATAATTACTTATTTCCAGGCACAGAATTTACTAACTAGGTGAATTTTTGCTAGTGACCGATAGTGAAAACCCAGAACCAGCTAGCCGCGGCTGGAGATAAGGAACAACTTTCCCTAAGAAACATTGGTCAAAATACGAAAAAAAAAATTTCGACCTCTCTTACGCCGACCCAAAATAAATCAAAAACTCTCATTGTGCAGAACACTAAAGCAGCTCCTATTCTGGAAAATGCTTTGGTTGGCCGAATTGAAACATTTTCTTCATTCCCCTCCAAACACAAACAAATTCCAGGGGCGGAGTGGGTATCAAGTTTCGGGGCTTCCGAGAAATTCATTCATTGGGGGCCCCAAAGTTTGTGAGCATAGAGTTTATAATAAACAAGCAACAGAGTGCGCCTAACTGCGTATGAACGGTTGGCACGGGTGAGACAACATCTCTGTCCATCAGTAGCAAAACGACAATGACAACACTTTTGTACATGTTTCTCCTACATTTGACGGTAGTAACTATAGAACTTTGCTTACGTCCGGAACAATAGCTCGGTGCGATACGCGCACTCTATAGCTTGCTTATGTATACTCTAAGTTTCTGAGTAACGGAAATGTCACTCACTGTCGCTGTATCTAAACGTCTGTAACATTCACAGATAAGATTGAATTGAGTAACGGTTGAATTTGGGCCTCTTGTCTCTAAATGTTTGAAATGTGACGTGTAGTGTTGCCGAACTTTTGTTAGTACTCTATCGATACTGCTATCGATAGTATTTAAAAATCCCAATGCAATTGAAAGGCACATCCATAGTTCAAAAAGTAATGTACTATTGACTATTGACAAATAAAATACTTTCGATAGTATCGTAGCTCATGATTTAAAACTATCGACACTTTCGATTAATTGATTTTAAACTAACGATACTATCACAAAAGAGAGAGTTTACATAAGGTTTACTCGGCCCTATTTCGGATTTTCGCGATTGGCATTTAGGCACCCTGCGCGCCGTTTCCCTAATTTGTGCTTAAACTATTATTTAACTATCGATAGAGATTCAATAGTCCACTATCAAGAGACATCACTATTGACTCAAATATGAGCAGATGGAAATTCTGATAGAACTATTTCAATTGTAAGCTTATTGTAAGGTTTTATTTGGCTGTAGGTGGATATCTTGTTGCTAAGACAGTAATTTTGGTGATTAATAATACTTAGGCATCTAAAAGTTACAATTAAATATTTAGTTATTTCAATAAACGCAAATCTATATTTTCTCTTTGTAGATTATTCATTCAATTATTCAGTCATTGATTCTTTTTCTTTTCACCTAGCCAGCGAACGACCCAGTAGGCCATAGTGACGTAGTTTTTCAGTCCATTTAATAAACTACTCGTAGATAACCAGCAGGCCTCTGACGTAGTGTAAAATGTATATTTCAAACCCTTGCCTACTTCGTTGGATTACATCCAATTCAAATTATACAACAGCCTTCTAAAATGAACCCTATATCTTCATCAAATTTATGACCAGAATAAATTAACTGGATCTAGCTAATTGCTAAAATGATCTACAGTCCAATTTCGGGGTATTTTCATAAAATATTCGCTGGCTTTTGCATATTTTTTAATTTATTTTATAATGAAAAAGTATGGCGTTATATTATCTTGTACAAAATACGTAAGAAATTAATTGGGATGAGGACAGGAAATGACTATGATGGGTACAAAGAAGTATCAAATTCTATCGAGGATTAAGTTAATTCTTGTTGTTAGATTTTGACAGGAAAGTGACAGGGTACTTTTCACTGCGTAAAAGCATCTCATTCCCACGGGAAAACGAAAACAGCCGAAACGGCGTGGCGGAAAGTATGTAAGAACTTAGGGATTACTATGGCTCTATATTACGGTTATAAATTACGTCAAAGGCTTATAAATGGTGACCTCAACTTAGTTGCAAAACTGTAAACTTAGTTTTAGTAGGTGCTTAGGTATAAACGTATAAACTTAACGGCACGTTACGGGCAGAAAGTTACGTAGGTTAGGTATATATCACGAACAAAACTAGCGTAAGTTTGTTTTAGAAAGTCTTTTCAGTGTGCCGTACCTAAAGGGTGAAAATGAAACTCTATTACTGAGACTTCGTCTATCACCAAGCTGTATGTCATAGGATCAAAAGTTAGATCAGGTAGAAAACTGATCATAAGTTAAGCCAAATCTATAGGTACCTACCTGTGAATACATATGTTGCGAATCATACATTACGCGTCTAAAGGTCAACTTCTGTAACATGCATGACCCACATTGCTTGAGATATCTCAATAAGACCCTACATTATCTGCACAATGCACATGCTCCATTCTCTTATCTTTGCGTTGGATCAAGTGGCGTATTCTCGTGGCTGTTGGCAAAAATGGCCAACATTTACTGGCATTTGCTTTCCGAATAGCGTTTCCTGCTCGTGAACGGAGATACGCTTATGCAACATCATATTTCCAAGCTTGCTTCGTGGAATATGTTTGAGGTAATGTTTATATTATTTTTATCTGTTCGTTGTCGGTACAAAATGGTTACAAAACTATTCTAGGCCTTCTAGACAACTTTTGAATGACTTCTATTCCTATTTATCAAAACCAATCCAAACCGTTATTATGATAATCCATTGCCTACTAAAATAACAACTTTCTAATTTGCATTTTATCAATAACTTACACTATTTTGTAAATTATGTCTTGTTGAGCTGTTTCAGATCAAGTTTGTTTCTATCCAAACAATCCCTAACAAAAAATTATCTTCAGATGGGTAAAATTTTCCATGACTAAGAAGTACCTACATCTTGAGACGTTTAGAAAACTCTTTCAAATATTAAAAGCTTCATGCCAGATAGAAGACGTTTCTCGTATCTTTGCGGCAGGTCGCGACCTACTTATGTCTGTTTAGGTAACGATCTCACGTGGTACTATAAGCTTCTCCGCTACCTAAACATTCAAAGGATCTTTTTGTACTGGTTAATCGTAGTAACTCTATGAGAAGCCAGAATGTGCTGGCCCGTTGAAGTGCTATTGTTGGTACTTATTATCAAAACGAACACATTAGCATGCGAGGCCGAAACTTCTGACTGCTGAAGGCTTTCTTGGAGATAATTCTCCATTTGGTTCAAATCCGGGCCGGAACGGGACGGAAGATCGAGTTGCTCGAAGGTTCAAATAATCTATTAAGTTGGTTTTTGATGGCTCCTCGCAACGTAATTTCTTTTAATAATAATAAATAAATAATAAATATCCCTGGACGAGACACACAGCGCCATCTAGCCCCAAACTAAGCAAAGCTTGTACTATGGGAACTAGACAACTGATATAATACATATATACTTTTTTTTTTTGTAAATAAATACATATTATACATAGAAAACACCCAGACTAAACACAAATATTTGGAAATTGACTTTACAAATTTTGTGTCTGGTGGGAATCGAACCCACGACCCTCGGCGTAGAAGGCAGGGGTACTATCCACTACGCCATCGGGACAGTCGAGTCGAGTTTTTCTTCAGTACTTTGCGAGAATAATTCCTTTAATATATTTGAAAAGAAATAAGATGCGGAAAATTCTCAGCTTCACGTAAAGCACCAAGACATTTTTTTGCTAGATTGAAATGTCCAGAATCTAGATTTTTCCTACCGCTTAAAAAAGGACACCCTGTATAGCTTCTGATAAAGCCATCGTCGACGCAAGCCACCCACGAAATTGCCATGTATCGATATTCGGTGAGGCGCAATCGGTAGGAAACCGGACCTTGGTGTGACAAACGACCTGCCAGCCGAGCATGAACTGGCCGGATATGACCTCTCACAGACGGCTGAAGCCATCACCGCAAGCTGCTATATTGACAGGAGTGTAGATATAGCTTTTTATAAGATACATTGATTGTGAGAAACCTGAATAATTTTACGCGCAGCCATCTGCTGATGGTTGATAAGGAGCAATCGGTTGGAAACCGGACCTTCGTGTGACAAACGACCTGCCAGCGGAGCATGAACTGACCGGATCTGATCTTTCACAGACGGCTGAAGCCATCACCGCAAGCTGCTATATTGGCAGGACTGTAGATATACCTTTTTATACAGTCATACAATGATGGTAGGCAGCCTGAGCAATTTCACATAAAGCCATCGCGTGATGGTCGATGACGCGCAATCGGTTGGAAACCGGACCTTGTTGTGACATATGACCTGCCAGCTGAGCATGATCTGATCGGATCTGATCTTTCACAGACGGCTGAAGCGATCACCGCAAACTGCTATATTGACAGGAGTGTAGATATACCTTTTTATACAGCCTTACATTGATAACGGGTAGCCTGATTTTACATGAAGACGGTTTCACAGACGGTTGAAGCGAGTGCTGCAATTTGTGAAGTAATGGAAGTCGTGTTTCCTATTATTTAGGAAGTCAGCTTCTAAGTATGGGTTTCTAGTCTGCCTATTTCCTCATCCAGCATTGGTTTTAGGAACGCATCAGATAGAATAATGACGCTTATATGCGAGGTATCTTATGTGCGCCATGACGATATCTCGTATTAGATTCTTCCACTACCGTATTACGCCACTCTGTACATAGCGTGCCGTGTGTCGGCGTAGAGTTGAATCCAGGAATTAGGCAGCAAACTTGTGATTACAACACCTTGCACTGCGCTCAGCTATCCGCCTGCCAAGAGGCCTTTGTTCAGTAGAGGAATGCAATTGGCCAATGTGATGTGATTGGACCCTAGCGGAGCAACAGCTACTTGGCTTGAAAGTCAACAGATGTAGATTGTTTCACCTTCTTCGGGTCATGAAGGGAAGTCTGATAATTTGGTTTTAGAAGCGCTCTCGATTTATTTCTATTTTCAAACAACTACAGTTAGATAGGTAGAGGTAGGCATCAATGGCATCTGTATGATTCAACTTGTCACAAATGTTATAATGAGCAATTAGGGATTAGTCGGGTACAGATGATTGCTTTGCGGTTAGCATGAATATTATACCATCCACATTCCTACGGGTTTAGATTTGGCTTTACTTAATTGTATTACCTATTAAATTATTCGTCTGACAGGCTCAAATCATACCTAAATGTTACGACATGATGATTATTCAAAATATTTACAATCTGATCACAATAAATTGTAATACTGTACTTGAAAGATGCGGTCCATGCGTGTATTTTTTTCAATTTCTTATTTTCATTTTTGTGAATATTTCTTTATATATCTTATTTTCATTGACGTGTGCATTCAAATCCCAATAGATTAAAATAAAAAGAATTAAATTATCTATTGTAACGGGTCTCGAAACTGCTGGACCGGAAATTCCATTTTTTTATTCTAACCTGCCATTGAGCCAATGTCATCGGATTAATAGAATGGACGTTCCCACGGGTCAGGCAGGAATCAGTGAACTAATCGGCTTGAAACTCACGTCCGGAAAGCTTTTATAAGGCTTTTATATGACAAACCGCTTGCCTTTTATAGGTCAAACCGTGACAAAATGAAAAGCTAGCCGATGACCACTATACTGGCCGGAAATATGACCTCTCCCTGATTGACGCGACTGTGTATAAGTAGGTATAGTGGTGCTGTCTGATTAAAGCATGACCTTAATGCTACTACATCGAATAGGGGTTTCAAACGTTCAGACGACCCAGAAAATCCACAATCTGTTTCGATTTGTAGGTGCTTTACAGGAAAAGGAAACGGCCATGCACAGCAGACAAAAATGATATTTAACTTAACACCGTATCTTGTTGATATCTAATCTAACTGTCGTAATACCAACTCAATATTTTGGGTACAACATAGACTCATAATATATGGGTATAACGGGTATTCTTGCTTAAGTATGAATGTACAAATAATAGTTTCTTCCTGTTGTTTACCCTACTTTCTCATGATTTATCATATAGTGACTTGTTACTACAACATCGTTCAAGAATTTTGTATTCGTGGTAACTAGTCCGTGAAGTAACAAATAAATGATACAAGAAGTGAAACGAAGGATGGGAAAATAAATTGCTATGATTTATGGTGATATGTTATGGCATTTTAGGTCACTAGAGAATAAACCAAGCCTCTAGATTCAGGTTCCATTAAATTTTATGAAAAAACGTCCATTATATTTTACTTTGTGCATCATTTTTTAATTTTCGTAGATGCCTATGCGAAAATTAAAACTACCATTTAGTTTTTACAGCCGTCGCCTAAAATTGCAATACACATAAACTCTCAAATCCTTAAGTCGCCCACCCACTATACTTGTAAATAGTACCTACCATACTTGTAAATATGATGTACTGTATTGTGATACTTGATGGCATTCCCTTGTCGAGGAGTAAAGCTGCTTCCGTTGATCGGATAACGAGTAGGAGGCGTGTTTTTGAGTCAGTAGAAATCGGATTTGCCATACGCCAGACTGCGACGACTAGTCTTCTCTCTTATCACACGGTTGCTTTACTAATCGAATCCATTCTTTTCATGGGTATGTGAGAGTGATGGACGGAGAGTAGGTACCTAGATCATGTGATACTTATGGTTAGGCCACTGGAGGTGTATTTTGATGTGTAGGTATGTGATACTTATGAATGGATAAGGGTAGATAATGTGTAAGTGGATTCGTATAGTGTAGCAGAACGTGACACAAGTGGATGGAGCACTCGGCGCAGACTTAGGCATTCGAAACTGGGACTCTATTGGTTAGACAATTCTTGGCTAACTTAAGCCCTCAAAACCAAGTTTCTACTGATTCAAGAATACGTCTCCAGACGCGTAATAAGCCGATTTCCTTTCATGGAAGTAAACGTTAACGTTTAAACGTCCCCGCGGCTTAGGGAACACGTCAATTACCAACAATCCCATTATATCCGCACAAAAGGACATTGTTGTCATCTTGTCATCGCTAAAAGGTTGGATCGTATCAAACTTTTCATGTTACGTCTGCTTTCGAAATTGCTATCAATTTCGGATTCAATCTCTCCTGGGAGCTCTCACAAGATTAAGCGACCTATAGATATACGTATCGGCCATAGACCACCACGCGCCACGACCAAATCTGATGGCAGCCAATCGCATTATTATAATTATTGTTATTATTCTTGATACACTAGCAGCTTAGTATATTGCCGGTTGATTATTTTGATTTTGTGTTTAGTAAATTTATAAGCTAGCGAAATATAATCTAGCACAGGCATATAGTTGTTGCCGCTCAGAAAGTATTGGAATGTTTTATTTCTACGGCTGTTTACTGTCTGCCTGTCCTGTAAAGGATAAAGCCGTGATGTGTGTGTATGTGTTCCGTTACTGTCTATGCTATGAGTATGCCTTACTTAGGTAGATAACGATTGTTACACGACAGTGATAGAGTTTACAAGAGCTATTTACAAATACTTAGATGATTTAAAAGTTATAACCTTAGAATTTACAAGTCATTCATTGGCTAGACCACACGAAAAAAGATAATACATACAAACATATATCACGCCCTACCGTTACGGGTAGGCAGAGTGTAAACGGCTGTAAAAAAGACCAAAAGTTCGAGAGTCATTCAGATGACTGTGTATCAGGTTGTCAGCCTGTCGCATAAAATTCCAATACACCTCAACTCTTATAGTAAATTATGCAACTGCCTAATAATGAGAGGCTTTAGGATGTGAGTGTCTGTTTATCACACGAGGTGCAGCCGAGTGTGATAATAGTTTGACACGAGCATTCTAAAGTCTAATTAAGTATATGCAGTTGCATACACTATTTTATCTACACTCTACAAGAAAAACTATGAAAAATAATTCAAACCTCCGCACTGCACTATGGCGATTGCAAGTCTGTCTACTGAACCACCAACTGAACGACTTTTGTACATATTAAGTAACTTTTTAACTAAACGTTAAAATGGAGGCTCATAAAAACTGAACAACTTTTAAAATTAAAAAGCATTTATCGGTGAATTATAATTCGAAAAATGATTTTGAAGCAAAGATTTAATAATAAATAAGTCCTCATAATTTCAAGTGTCGTCCCGCCCGGGTGACACTTGTTTTTTTTTTCATTTTACTTACTGTTGGCCAGTGTCAAATTGGAACAGATTACAATTTGGTACGCGGGTCAATTCGTTTAATTTTTTTTCAAATACTAGAAATCGAGTTACTTTATGTAGTTGCCAGTAGTATGAAAGTTTTTTTTTAAAGGCTGTATATTCGTAATGCAGTTTCATTACGTTCGTACTTTCGCTTCTGTAAAACGAATATTACGAAATGAGTGTAGATAAAATCCTTTAGTTGCTTCCCATGAAACCCACGGGAAAGATAAGGGGTAATGCTATTCTAAGCCGGCACTAAACGGCAATAATAAATGAAAGAATGGGTAATTTCACTTCATTAACCAAGTTTCTTATTTCCAGATAATAACTGAGAGCCGCTGCCTAGTCTTATCAGCCGACACGCGAAGCGAGATGGAGTCGTGGGCCGGGGCGATACAGGGCGCCCTGCACCGGGGCGCCGACGTGGCAGACCTGGTCGCCAGGCTGTCGTCCGGGGACCACCACTGGTGAGTGCAGTGTAACAAGTGCTCAGTGCTGTCTGATGGAGTCGTGGGCCGGGGCGATACAGGGCGCCCTGCACCGGGGCGCCGACGTGGCAGACCTGGTCGCCAGGCTGTCGTCCGGGGACCACCACTGGTGAGTGCAGTGTAACTAGTGCTCAGTGCTGTCTGATGGAGTCGTGGGCCGGGGCGATACAGGGCGCCCTGCACCGGGGCGCCGACGTGGCAGACCTGGTCGCCAGGCTGTCGTCCGGGGACCACCACTGGTGAGTGCAGTGTAACAAGTGCTCAGTGCTGTCTGATGGAGTCGTGGGCCGGGGCGATACAGGGCGCCCTGCACCGGGGCGATACAGGGCGCCCTGCACCGGGGCGCCGACGTGGCAGACCTGGTCGCCAGGCTGTCGTCCGGGGACCACCACTGGTGAGTGCAGTGTAACAAGTGCTCAGTGCTGTCTGATGGAGTCGTGGGCCGGGGCGATACAGGGCGCCCTGCACCGGGGCGCCGACGTGGCAGACCTGGTCGCCAGGCTGTCGTCCGGGGACCACCACTGGTGAGTGCAGTGTAACAAGTGCTCAGTGCTGTCTGATGGAGTCGTGGGCCGGGGCGATACAGGGCGCCCTGCACCGGGGCGCCGACGTGGCAGACCTGGTCGCCAGGCTGTCGTCCGGGGACCACCACTGGTGAGTGCAGTGTAACTAGTGCTCAGTGCTGTCTGATGGAGTCGTGGGCCGGGGCGATACAGGGCGCCCTGCACCGGGGCGATACAGGGCGCCCTGCACCGGGGCGATACAGGGCGCCCTGACCGGGGCGCCGACGTGGCAGACCTGGTCGCCAGGCTGTCGTCCGGGGACCACCACTGGTGAGTGCAGTGTAACTAGTGCTCAGTGCTGTCTGATGGAGTCGTGGGCCGGGGCGATACAGGGCGCCCTGCACCGGGGCGCCGACGTGGCAGACCTGGTTGCCAGGTCGTTAGGCGACTTGGTGTACCACTCGAAGACGAAGAAGTTCCCCCGAAATGCAAAAATGCCATAATACTAAACAAATCTAGGATTTCGACCAAAATCCTAGTTTATTGGCCAAAATCCTAGGTTTTTGGCCAAAAATCTGGATCAGCTTAGGACGATGGCCGAAAGAAGTCTACGATTTTGCCATATGCCAAAAACCTGATTCTGCCATCGTACTGCGACATATCCATCTTAACCGTGGTAGCCCAGTGGGTAGTGGCGTCGGCAGAACAGATGCCGAAACTCGCAGGTTCAAACCCTGCCAGCAGTGCAAAAATTTTGCAAGTTTTCCAAAAATATCTAACTCAGTAAGTCGGCGTGGTACATACAACGCTTGCGGAAATTACCTTGTGGCAAAAACAAGTAACTTGCCTAATTTTGAAACGATACAAAACTACTGAAACTATCATTTCTTTGATTCACGACAGCCGCAGCGTGGTCATGTGTCATGTCATGTGTTTTAGAAGAAAATAATCCACAACGCCAAAGTTTGCTTAGCCATCGCATCTTTAATCCATCTCTTTTACTCTTTCCATACTTTTCCTTTCATCTGGCTATTATTTTGATCATAATCTACATTAGGTGTATAACACTATCACTGTTAGATCAAATGATTCTACCTATCTCTCGCAACCATTTTATAAGTAAGAGCCTACGTCTACCTGCTAAATACCTATGTTGAGACTCTTGACTCCCACTCCATACAGCTCTCCAATTTCCTACCCTGTCAAGTCAAGTAGCCTATTTATTCACTTCAGTTTGCATAACTTAGTTTAGATTGCATAACTTCATCCGAAGTATAACTAACCTTTGCATACTAAAAAAGAACTGGAGACTAAAATATCCTGTTTTCCAGAACATTAACTATGTAGACAGTTCAAAATGTACGAGACCACGTCTGAAATTTATACCTTAGTCAGTGGGAGGTAGAGAAAAAGGATCGCTTGGCATTTTCTGTTTCAGGGACGTTAAACATGCCTGGGGTCTAAATTCAGGCAGCCGCCTAAATTTATTGCGTCATGCAGTTGTAGATATTCATAGACTTGGAATTTTCAAGTAAGGAACCGAATTTTCTTCGACCTTGATGTCGGGAATATTACAAATTAGAATAAAGTGATTCCGCAAATTTCGTTAGTCAGGCAATGAACTCTTGAAGTTTACCTGCAGGTGGAAAAGTTTGGCTGATTCCGTGGGTTAATAGTACGTGAAGTCAACCGTCAAATTCCATATTGTATACGCTGTGTGAAAATCAGCATATTGTGGTAGCATAACTATAATGATTTATGGCTTTCGTTCAGAGCTTTCATCGCAAGGACGAAAAAGCCCTTCTTTGCCCTGTGCTTTAGAAAAAATTAAGAATATCTCGCCAATGCCTGCCAAGCGTAGTGAGTATGGCAATAAAAGGGAGAGACCTATGTTCGGCAGTGGAATGTTGTGGCTGTTGAAGTTGGAGTGCGTTCGACCATGTCAGAGGCCTGCTAATAATAGTAGGCGGTTGAAGAACTTTTGACACCAGGGTTAATCATGTCATTAGACGACGCGCTGTCCAAAAAAAAAGCAAAGACAAAAATATGGACTAGGACGTGACTGGGACTATAGTACTTTGTTCTTTCTACACAGGTACGCAGCAACCCACGCGCGGCCTACCTTCTGCAACGTGTGCCGCGAGCCTTTAGGCGCACTGGGCACCGCGCACGCGCTCGCCTGCGAGTTGTGCAAGTTCAAGGCTCACAAGCGGTGCGCGTCGCGGGCGCCGCCATCTTGCAAGTGGAGCACGCTCGCTTCGCTCGGCCCGCACCTAGTAGAAGACACTGAAGGGGTAAGCTATTCCTGCTATTGTTATATAAGTTCATCAATCGCGAGCCTTTAGGCGCACTGGGCACCGCGCACGCGCTCGCCTGCGAGCTATGCAAGTTCAAGGCGCACAAGCGGTGCGCGTCGCGAGCGGCGCCATCTTGCAAGTGGAGCACGCTCGCTTGGCTCGGGCCGCATTTGGTAGAAGATACTGAAGGGGTAAGCTATTCTGTACCTGCTATTGTTCTTTATGTTCATCAATTGCGAGCCTTTAGGCGCACTGTGAGCTGTGCAAGTTCAAGGCGCACAAGCGGTGCGCGTCGCGAGCGCCGCCATCTTGCAAGTGGAGCACGCTCGCTTCGCTCGGCCCGCACCTAGTGGAGGACACTGAAGGGGTAAGTTATTCTGTACCTGCTATTGTTCTTTATGTTCATCAATCGCGAGCCTTTAGGCGCATGGTATAATAAGATACTCCGCCTGGTATTTCTTTCCGAGACTTGATAGAAAAAAATGAACATTAACATATGGAAATAGTGGTTTATTAATTATTCACAAGTATAAATTACACAGTAATTTACATAATCCATTTTATTAAACATAATTAAGCATGAAATATATTTTACAGAAACTTGCAAGGCAGAAAGCTCTATATATTTTAATTCCATACAGCAAAATCTCAAGCACATTAATATTTTAATCAGCAATAAATTATAGTAAAATAAGAATATACATAACTTAGTTTTGGTGATCCTGGACAGACTCTACTATGATGACTATCGTCAAGACGGACTCTTTAAACTGACTGTCGGCGCTCGTGGACAAAAACTGACTGTCCGCACCGCCCAACGCTTCCGCCCTAAGTGCGAATGCTGCGACCCCTTGTGGCGGACGTAGGAACTATTTGAACGACCAATCGGCGTGCGAGCATCACCCCACCAGACCCAGCCAGTGTTGCCAGGTTGAAATGGGCGATAACATTCGGCCGTCCTGCTCACGTATTCGTCCTCGAATGCGTAAAGTCTGATGAATGAGCTGAAAACAGACACTGCAGTTAGTATTATGATTACCTATCTATTAATTTGAAGCTTAATGGTGTCTATTCATGTCATCAAGTATGAATATCAACCAACGGCTTTCAAGAATGTTCGATCCACTTAGTGAAAATGCACAACATTGCGCACGACTGGGTGGAACCAAGGTTTAAGCCAAGTGATGTTCAGGATCACTGACCGTGTATCACCTTGCCCCCTTAATAGTGGTGTTCATCACAGATTTCCACTATTTGTCTTACACACATGCTGTACAATTACACTGTTGGAAGCGAATTCATTAGACTGATAAACTGTTACTGTATAAGTAGGTACATTTAAGCAATACAGCCTGCAAATAATAGAATGTTATTAAAAATAATGCTTGTGTTACTTTATTTTACACATACCTTTTAAGCGATAACATTCGGTCAATCTATTGGGTATCGTCGTTAATGTGGATCCAAGGTTTCATGTTCTCTACACATGAAACACCATTGTACCGTTTTGCACTCCTCTCTGCGCCTCTCATGTCAGCCACCCTGTACCTGTCGTGGCCAAGGACTTCGGTAATCTGAAAAGGACCTTTGAACAGTGGCAATAATTTCGTACTTTGACCATCGTTACTCTGACTTGGAATCTTAATCACCACCAAGTCTCCGACGTTGTAGGTAGGTGCTTCCTTCCTTTTGGCATCAAATACTGCCTTTTGTCGTTCCGCATCTTTCTTAATATTCGCGTCAACCGTTTTTCTCAGAGCCGTCAAGTCAATTTGACTCTCGACATTGTCATCGTCAGCGATTCCGTCAGTATCAGTCCGAATTCGATACCCAAATAACACTTCACTAGGTACTGCAGCGGTAGTTTTATTTATGGTACTGTTTATACCTTGTTGAATTTTAGTTATATGTTCATCCCATTTATTATTATCTGTATCTGCACCTAAACTTTTAGTGCGTCTAATATTGTCCTATTGTAACGTTCGACTTGTCCATTTGAACGTGGTACAGCGGTCGCAATAACATGAACCCTAATATTTAGGCGTTTGCAATAATCGGTATACAATTTTGAGGTAAATGCACTACCTGCATCACTAACTAGCCTTTTAGGGTTACCAAATATTTTAAATATTTTATCCAACTCGTTTATCACTACTTTTGCTTTTGTGTTTTTTACAGGCAAAATGAAAACGAATTTTGTAAAAGAGTCTACTAAAACCAGTAAGTAGGAATTGTTTCGGACTGTTTTGACAAAAGGACCCAGATGGTCCAAGTGCAAAGTATGAAATGGCCTAGCATATTTTGGAATAGGGTATAGTTGTCCTGGTTTTTTACCGTGCATCGTTTTATTATATATGCAATTAAGACAATTCTTTACATATTTTGTAACGACCTTCTTTAATCGTGGAAACCAGTATTTAGAGCGTATGCGTTCGACAGTTTATCTACGGCAAAGTGTCCCACATCATCGTGGTTTATCCGAATTATCTGCCATACGCACTGTTTTGGAACTACCCATCGCCTACCATATTCCGTCCTTCGATATACTTTGTTTCCAAGCAACTCGTATTCATTGAATATTTTCTTATTTTGTTCGGCCTCACCTGACTGCAAGATTTCGCGTATACTACAAATAGATGGATCGAGCAATTGAACAGATAACAACCAGTCACTTTCTGTAATTGTTATATTCATGACACTCGCGTTATTAGTTTCCAAGTTACCTTTTCCTTCTGACCTACAAATCGCCACATTGTCATCTTCGACTGGGTTGCGACTGAGCGCATCTACATGTTGCATCTGCGAACCCGCCCTATGCACAATATCAAAGGTAAATTCTTGTGTTTGAAGTACCCACCTACTAATACGGGGTATAATCTCTTTTTTAGCTAGCGTATGTCGAACTGCATTGCAATCAGTCGTAATATGAAACTTCGTACCTATTAAATAATGGCGAAACTTTTGCAAACCCGTTACGATAGCTAAGAGTTCTAACTCGAAGGAGTGGTACTTTTTCTCCTCGTCTGTAGTCTGCCTACTATAAAAATAGACGGGTCTTTCTCCAGTGTCTGTTTTTTGTGCCAATATACAGCCTAATCCGTCACGTGACGCGTCTGCATATAAATTTATGGGCAATTTCGGGTCAAAAATGTGTAAAACTGCGTTATTGACTAATGCAGTTTTGATCTCATTCATTGCACGATCTTGTTGAGGGCCCCATCTCCACACAACGTTTTTCTTTAATAGATGAGTCAAAGGGCTGCATAACAGAGCACAGTTTTTAATGAATTTCCTAAAATAGTTAATCAATCCCAAGAATTGACGCAATTGATGAACTGTGCGTGGTGTAGGAAATTCATTAATTGCTTTTAACTTGCGGGAACTTGGACGTATGCCTGACTCAGAGATTTCATATCCAAGAAAAGAGACCTGGTTTTGAAAAAATGAGCATTTGTCCAAATTTATTGTGAGACCATGCTTTTGAAGAATGGACAACACTTCTTCCAGACAAGCGACATTTTCTTCAAAAGTTGATGTTGCGATTAGTAAATCATCCATGAAACAAATAACTTTTCCAAACCGCAGATTGCCCAAAACTGTATCCATTAATCTTTGGAAAACCGCCGGACCGTTACATAAGCCAAATGGCATTCGAACATATTCAAAATGCCCGTCCGGGGTTATGAATGCAGTTTTGTGCACATCTTCAGCCTTAATGGGAATTTGATGATAACCGCTCTTTAGGTCTATTGAAGTGAAGTATTTACAACCCTTGAGACGGTCAATGAGGTCCTCAATAAGTGGCATCGGATATTTTTCCTTAACCGTAACTTTGTTCAGCTGCCTATAATCTACGCAGAGCCGCTTTGCACCTGAAGCTTTGTTTACAAGAAGCGCGGGACTGGCGTAGGGAGAATTGCTATGACGAATTATTCCGGCGTTTAATAATTCGTCAGTCAGTTCGCGTGTAATACTTCTTTCTGACTCTGACATCCTGTATGGGCGCTGGCAAATCGGTTTTGTAGATGTCAGTTCTATACCTAGCTCAACGCACTCGGTCTTACCTAAGCTAATTAGATCGGTCGAAATGCACTGTGGGTACTTCGAAAAAATGTTTGTCAACAAAGTTTGATGTTCACTAGAAACGTCATTCAAACGGGAATCGATATTTAAAACTGCAAGTTTTTCAACTGGCTGAAACGTTAATGTGTCACCTATTCGTATATACATTATTGACCTATCCTCTGTGAAGTTGCGGCCAATTAATACTTCAGATCCAGCAATTTTGTCAACAATGTACAAGGTTGTTATCAGTTCAACCGCGTCAACTTTTAGACGAACCGCGACGGCTTCAGTTACAGTTGCGATCTTATCATCTGTGACCCCAACTAAGTTGATAGGAGTGCTTAACTTGAATGGTGTGAGATTAAATTTTGTGACTAAATCCTGTGTGATCAGTGAGCAATCGCTTCCCATGTCAAAGAAAACTTCACATTCGATACCATGTAAGTAAGCTTGTTTAATAAATTTTTGTTTATGTTGAGACGTAATCATCTTCACTTCGGCCTCCTTCTCAACTTTTGGTGTCGATTTCAATTTTGTTCTACAAGCTGCCTCTAAATGTCCCAGTCGAGAGCAAGCTGTACATCGAACTGAATCCTGAACTCCACAGGCATTCCGACGATGTCCAGCTTCCCCGCAGCGGTAGCAAGTGATAGATTGTGTGCTCGCGGTGCTCACAGTGGGATTTGAGTTTTCGGATTTAATATTCTTCGGATTTTCATTTGATTGACCCGAGTAAGTTGGTCGAGAAGGGGGCTGTTTTGACGATGAAAACGTCTTGTTTTGATTTTGAGAAATTGATTTTTCTTGTGCAGGGTGTCGTTTGCCATGTAAAAATGAAGCTAGGTCCTCACATAATTTGAAGTTTCCTGCCTCCGCTGCGGTGCCAATATTCGCATCGCCTATAGATCCGACAATTATGGATATTATATCGCGCTCGCGAAAACCTAACTGCAGACGATCGATACGTGATTTTTGCTCAAAATAAAATTCATAAAGCGACTGATTAGGCCCCGGTTTCGCATCTAGTAGCTCTTTGAGTGAAGCAAACATGTTTCGCTTGGATTGGAAAGTATCGGATAACGTGTCGCGCCATTTTTTCCACTTCCAAGATGTCCATTTTGTTTCGTTCTTTTGTAGAGAATCTAACCAAGTCTTAGCCGTATTACGTAGTTTCTGTAACGCCTGATACTTAGTCATGTTGTTTGACCAACCAAAAGCACGTGCATTTGCCTCGACTACATTTAACCACATGTCAACATTATCTACCAATGGGTCGAATTCGGGAATCACTGAAGATAAGACAACGTTTTGACTCACGGTTGGTGACTTCTTGCGGCGACGCTTTCTTTTCCGGTCTTCAGAACTGCTACTGCTCGAGCTCGACGTACTTGAACTGCTCGAGCTCGTGGTTGAAGTAGAGTCGGATGAGCTCGTGGATGCGCGTCTGCGGCGGCGTGATGGCCGTGACTTTCTTTTCCGACCACGTGCCATTTTGTGGGCGTCGATGTGATACCAACTTCTGATGATAGAAAAAAATGAACATTAACATATGGAAATAGTGGTTTATTAATTATTCACAAGTATAAATTACACAGTAATTTACATAATCCATTTTATTAAACATAATTAAGCATGAAATATATTTTACAGAAACTTGCAAGGCAGAAAGCTCTATATATTTTAATTCCATACAGCAAAATCTCAAGCACATTAATATTTTAATCAGCAATAAATTATAGTAAAATAAGAATATACATAACTTAGTTTTGGTGATCCTGGACAGACTCTACTATGATGACTATCGTCAAGACGGACTCTTTAAACTGACTGTCGGCGCTCGTGGACAAAAACTGACTGTCCGCACCGCCCAACGCTTCCGCCCTAAGTGCGAATGCTGCGACCCCTTGTGGCGGACGTAGGAACTATTTGAACGACCAATCGGCGTGCGAGCATCACCCCACCAGACCCAGCCAGTGTTGCCAGGTTGAAATGGGCGATAACAGACTCGTGAACCACGTGACCAACACAAGACAACGTCATCATGTTTGTGGGTTAGCAGAATTACCCACTCTTATGATGTTTTTTGTAAATCATATAAGATACTGTTAACTAATAAATAAAATTTAAGTGTTGCTGTTTTTAAGTTTGAAATTATAAAATTATTAAGAAATGTTTTAACCCATTGTTCTGAGATTGAATTTACCCCATAACGTATTTTATTGAAATAAAGTGGCAATACTAAGTGACGTTGACTTGTGTTTCTTTGGGAAGGAAAGACCATGTTTTATTAGACTATGTTTAGGCGCACTGGGCACCGCGCACGCGCTCGCCTGCGAGTTGTGCAAGTTCAAAGCGCACAAGCGGTGCGCGTCGCGAGCGCCGCCATCTTGCAAGTGGAGCACGCTCGCTTCGCTCGGCCCGCACCTAGTGGAGGACACTGAGGGGGTGAGTACTGTGAGCTGTGCAAGTTCAAAGCGCACAAGCGGTGCGCGTCGCGAGCGCCGCCATCTTGCAAGTGGAGCACGCTCGCTTCGCTCGGCCCGCACCTAGTGGAGGACACTGAGGGGGTGAGTACTGCGAGCTGTGCAAGTTCAAGGCGCACAAGCGGAGCGAGCGCCGCCATCTTGCAAGTGGAGCACGCTCGCTTCGCTCGGCCTGCACCTGGTAGAGGACACTGAGGGGGTGAGTACTGCGAGCTGTGCAAGTTCAAGGCGCACAAGCGGAGCGAGCGCCGCCATCTTGCAAGTGGAGCACGCTCGCTTCGCTCGGCCCGCACCTAGTGGAAGATACTGAAGGGGTGAGTACTGCGAGCTGTGCAAGTTCAAGGCGCACAAGCGGTGCGCGTCGCGGGCGCCGCCATCTTGCAAGTGGAGCACGCTTGCTTCGCTCGGCCCGCACCTAGTGGAGGACACTGAAGGGGTGAGTACTGCGAGCTGTGCAAGTTCAAGGCGCACAAGCGGTGCGCGTCGCGGGCGCCGCCATCTTGCAAGTGGAGCACGCTTGCTTCGCTCGGCCCGCACCTAGTGGAAGATACTGAAGGGGTGAGTACTGCGAGCTGTGCAAGTTCAAGGCGCACAAGCGGAGCGAGCGCCGCCATCTTGCAAGTGGAGCACGCTCGCTTCGCTCGGCCCGCACCTAGTGGAGGACACTGAAGGGGTGAGTACTGCGAGCTGTGCAAGTTCAAGGCGCACAAGCGGTGCGCGTCGCGAGCGCCGCCATCTTGCAAGTGGAGCACGCTCGCTTCGCTCGGCCCGCATTTGGTAGAAGACACTGAAGGGGTAAGCTATTCCTGCTATTGTTATATAAGTTCACCGACCGCGAGCCTTTAGGCGCACTGGGCACTGCGCACGCGCTCGCCTGCGAGCTGTGCAAGTTCAAGGCGCACAAGCGGAGCGAGCGCCGCCATCTTGCAAGTGGAGCACGCTCGCTTCGCTCGGCCCGCATTTGGTAGAAGACACTGAAGGGGTAAGTTATTCTCTCAATATTATATTAGGGCCCTAACTACCTTATTTGTTAGCCATTTTAATGCCAGCGACACTTATCCGAAAGCGAAATACCTAGTGGAGGGCAATGAAGGGGTGAGTACTGCGAGCTGTGCAAGTTCAAGGCGCACAAGCGGAGCGAGCGCCACCATCTTGCAAGTGGAGCACGCTTGCTTCGCTCGGCCCGCACCTGGTAGAAGATACTGAAGGGGTAAGTTATTTTATTCCTGCTATTGTTATATATGTTCATCAATCGCGAGCCTTTAGGCGCACTGGGCACCGCGCATGCGCTCGCCTGCGAGCTGTGCAAGTTCAAGGCGCACAAGCGGTGTGCGTCGCGAGCGCCGCCATCTTGCAAGTGGAGCACGCTCGCTTCGCTCGGCCCGCATTTGGTAGAAGACACAGAAGCCTACCTACCTGCTACTGTTATTAATGTTCATCAATTGCGAGCCTTTAGGCGCACTGGGTACTGCTCACGCGCTCGCCTGCGAGCTGTGCAAGTTCAAGGCACACAAGCGGTGCGCGTCGCGGGCGCCGCCATCTTGCAAGTGGAGCACGCTCGCTTCGCTCGGCCCGCACCTAGTAGAAGATACTGAAGGGGTAAGTAGATTCTCTTATTTTTGCCATTGTAATGCCAAAATCAACTGTCATTCTTTGTCACTGTGTACTTGTTCCGTGCTTCAAAGTGTGAGCGGAATACGAAACGACCTAAATCATCCAACTTTCACGCTATCGAGACATAACTGAAACGTTTTGAAAATAGCAGAATTTGGTCCCTGTGGTTGTTCACATGTTGAATATTTTGATTCACTACCAAGATTTTGAAAACGTGTACTTTTGGTAGTATAAAAAACTGTCCTCTTTACTAAACTGTCTTCTGTCTTTGTCCTACATAATATCCTCATAAGTGTATGAAGAGAAGAACCAGTATAAGATTAATCGCTTTTCACACCCTATTACCCTCTCATATACCCCATGTGGAGATAAGTCTTGTGATTAATGGCGCTTATCACTCCTTCCCAGAGAAACAAGTAGATAGGTCTATCAGTAGCTCATCAGACCACCCATTTAAAAGATCGTCTATGACTCATCATCTTCCTGCCCTTATCCCAATTACTTGGGGTCGGCGCAACACGTTTCGTTGAACACAAAATCGTGTTGCAAAAGGATTTGGCTGAATTTTTTCGACCGGCCGCCTACCAGACGTCAACCCTTCTTGGGAATGCTTTTGTGGTAGATTAATCGCCACCATACGGTTGGCCCTGGCTGTTTGGGTCGGGTTATCCCTCGGTCGCCTCTTACGACCCCCACGGGAAGATAGGGGGTGGTGCTATTCTACTCTGCCGGCACCACACGGCACCGAGAGATTATCTTTGACTGACTTTCCGAAAAGTTACTAAAAGTAACCAGTGTGAGTTGGTCCCTTAAATGGACAGGTTTGATTTGCTACTGAAAGTACAATATTAATTAAGATTGAGTGGATTAGGGCCAAAAGCACTTCAAGGGTCGTTGGGTTGAGTGAATTGAATAGACCTTTTACCCCTTTTCATTGCATTAATAGGAAAAATTTCAAGTGATTATAGAAAATGGAGGTAAATACCAGATATTTGGTAACAATATTGCCTCACAAATTGGCTATAGCCACGTTTCAAATGGCTTGTTTCCTTAAAGCTTTTCAGTGGAACTATAACCAACCTGGTTCTTACAGTGTAAGCAAAGCTATTTAATTACTAAGTTTTAGGCATTCTAAAAGCTTTTACTACGCCTTAATACAATTTCATTTAAATGAATGGTATTGCCGTCTTGGGACTCTGAATGTGAAGTTTATCCTAAGTAATAAATAAAATTAACTGGTTTACACACTGTTTCTGTTTGCTATTTATTATAAATAACATAATACGTAGGTAAGTACTTACACCTATACAGGATGTTGGTAAGGGACAGTGAAGAAAAGTTGTTCAGATCATGCCTGCAAAGTTTTTGGTAGGTACAACTTCTTTTACGGTAGAGCTTGTCATGATGATCTATCAATGATCGAACATATAGGCCTCTCTAATTGCACACCAATGAGAATCTGACTGACCACAATGGATTGATTGGCCATATCTAGCTTTTACTAGCCATCCTGCGAAAATCTGCTTATTGTTTTACCGTGGGAATAAAGTATTTTCCCGGCATGTTTTATACATCTCTGATGCCTCGTCATCTGATTAGTTTGCCGTGTGGTGCCGGCGGAGTAGAATAGCGCCACCCCCTCTCTTCCCGTGGGGGTCGTAAAAGGCGACCGAGGGATAAACCCGACCCAAACAGCTAGGGCCAACCGTATGGTGGCGGTTAATCCACCACAAAAGCATTCCCAACGAGGGTTGACGTCTGGTAGTCGTAAAATTCAGCCAAATCCTTTTGCCACACGATTTTACGACCCCAAGTAATTGGGATAAGGGCGGCAGGAAGATGATGATGATGTTTTATACATCTCAATCACTAAATATCCGCATCAAATTCTTTTCGTGGTAAGGAGTTAGCGATTTCCACGACACGACAGAAAAACACAAAATGTGACTTCATTTTCTACTTCTTTATAAACAGCAAGATCTTCCCAGCAATATTCTGAATTCAACTACGTAGATAGTGAATAGTACTGCGCATCTGATCTCCTAGTTAGTCACGTTTCGCCTAACGAGGCCGCGGGATAGGAGCCTATACAAACACGTATAAAGGGGCCTATTCAAAAAGCTTCCTGCGTAGCAGATAGTTATTTATTATGTATTTTGTATATTAGTGTTGTATTTGAGGAATAAACAAGTAAAAACGCGAATGTAACATACAACCGTTTAATGGCTAGCGACAGACTGACAATCCATAAACGATATCAAAATACCCACATACATCATATCCCTCCACCAATATTTTAAAACTAATATTGACTTAGTTAGCCTAAACCTTATAATTAACGTTTTTGTTCCTTGTTGCTCTAACTGGTCTGTTTTGTTTCCCAATTAAGTTAGATGCATCAGTGACTGGATCGTTTGAACCACTCTCAGGGGCTACTACCGGCAACGTGTTTCCTGCATCCGCATCAGCTCTGTCTTCTGAAACCAATCCTTCCTCTCCCGTCTCTCCCTCTTCACTAGATTCCACAACTCGATTTTGTTCTTCTAAATTAGATGCATTGGATTCTTCTTCAGGCAATGATTCGAAAGATAAATCACTTCCTTGGTTATCTATTTCAGTTCTGTCACTGGGATCAATTTCATCTACTGATTGCCGTTCATTAGCACTATGAATGGTAACGTTATTGTCCTCCGTCTCTACTCCATCATCGTGGTAATCTCCAATATCACTGATGTCTTCCCAATCATACGATGTATTTTTACCTTTATATTCCAGTAATTGATCTACATGCTTATTAACATTAAGGTCCAATTCCGGAACAAAAACTTTGTACATCCGAGTACCGATTATGTCTTTGACGAAACCAACTTTCCAAGTATTTTTGGTACCATTTTTATAATAATGTCTTACTAAAACTTTATCGCCTATCTTAAATTTTGTACTCCTGCGTCCACCATACTGCTTATGCTGTAAGATCTGGTTTTCCAACACATTGTTATTAGCTGTGGTTGACAACGTAATCGATGAAGGTTGAACTTGTAAGCTTTTATCATTATTATCTCTACAATCAACACGCATCAGATCTAGTCTGCAACGCAAAGGACGACCTAACAACAATTGAGCAGGTGAAAATCCTGTAGTGCAATGTACACTATTTCTATAGTCAAATAAGAATTTATTTAATTTATTTTGAATAAATTTTTGTGTATTTTGTTCTGACACAATAATTTTTAATGCCTTTTTTACTGTCTTAACACTATTCTCCGCTTGTCCATTTGACTGAGGGTGGTAAGGTGCTATTTTTAAATGTTGTATACCATTACAAATGCAAAGTCTTCAAACTGTTTGGAACAAAAGTTTGTAGCATTGTCAGTCACAATTGTGCGCACTAAACCAAATCTACTGAAAACTTCGCATAGTTTTCCAATAACTGCTTCAGTATCAATATTTGACATTAAAAAACATTCTAGCCACTTAGAATGCGCATCAATAATAACTAGAAACTGTTTTCCTTCTAGAGACAACATATCGAGATGAATTCGCTCCCAGGGATGTTTCGGGTATGGCCAAGAAGCGAGCGGTGCACGTGGCGGAGTGTTACGTAATGTGGTACATATTGCACAAGAACCTATCTTTTGTTCGATATGTTTATCTATATTCGGCCACCACATACGTGCGCGTGCTTCCGTTTTTGTTTTTACCACACCGAAATGAGTGTTGTGCAACTCATCTAACAAACGTTCTCTAAAAACCGTTGGCACCACTACTCTATGACCACGCATTATACACCCGTTTTCCAATGCCAACTCTACACGACAATCATAATATGGTCTTATTTCAGGATCAGTAATTTTTTTTGTCCAACCATTGCTTATAAAATCTTTTACTTCTTTTAAAGTACTCTCTAATTCTGTTTCTTTTTTTATATCGTCAATGGTAATTGGTTTTAAAATCGAATTTGATATGAAATTTATATACAAAGACTTATCAACGTCCAAATCTATACCGTCCGACCCCTCATTAATAACTGTGGACCTCGATAAAAAATCTGCTACATTCATTTCACTTTTGATGTACTCTATATTAAAATTGTAAGCAGTTAAAAACAGCGCATACCTTTGTAACCTATTTGCTGCCATGTCTGGTACCCCTTTCTTACTACCAAAAATAGATAACAAGGGTTTATGATCCGTACGAAGTACAAAAGGAGTGGTGCGACCATACAAATAGTGGTGAAATTTTTTAACAGCAAAAATTATATCCGTTGCCTCCTTTTGTATTTGAGCGTAGTTACGCTCCGCTTTGGATAAAGAACGTGATGCATACGCAATTACCCGCTCTGTGCCGTCTGGTTGCCGCTGCGAGAGCACTGCTCCAAGTCCCAACGGCCCCGCGTCCGCCGTAACCACTGTAGGTAGATCCGGTGAGTAATGTGCCAATACCCGCTCTGAAGCCAGCTCCTCTTTTATTTTCTTAAACGCACTCTCTTCGGCCTGACCCCAATGCCATTTTGTTCCCTTTTTTAACAAATTAAAAAGCGGGCTAAGTACGCTAGAAGTATTAGGTACAAAACACCTGTAATAATTAACCATGCCTAAAAACGACTTAACTTCACTCACGTTTTTAGGGCTACTGCAATTTAAAATAGCATTTACTTTCTTTTGTGATTTGTGCAACCCTGTCTTATCTATTCGAAAACCTAAGTATTCGACTGAGTCTTTAAATAATTCACACTTGTCCGAACGGAGGCGTAAACCTGCGTCTTGCAGTCTGCTAAGTACTTCCTCTAACCTCTTTAAATGTATTTCTCTGTTTGGCCCTGTAATTAAGATATCGTCCAGGAAAATACTTACCCCATCTATTCCTTTTAATAACTGTTCGATTGTGCGTTGAAAAATAAACGGAGCGTTTGCTAAACCAAATACTAAACGGTTAAACCTGAATAAACCTTTATGTGTGTTGATACATGTTAAATGCTTAGTATCGTCCAACTCCAGCTGGTTGTATGCCCTTGAGAGATCTAACTTTGAAAACTCCTCTCCTCCGTGTAAGTTCGCAAATAGATCCTCTATTCGCGGAAGGGGATAATTATCTAAACAAAGCACTTTATTGAGAGTGACCGAGAAATCCCCACAGATCCTGATCTCCCCATCAGGCCTTAATACCGGCACTATAGGAGTAGCTATTTCCGAATACTCCACTTTCTCTAAAATACCTAGATCCAATAAACGATCTAATTCTTTCTCCACTTTTGCTTTTAGCGCTAAAGGAACCGTCCTATGTTTACAAAACTTTAACTGGGCATCCGATTTAATTCTCAGCGTAATTTTATGCTTATTAAACCTACCTAATTCATTTTTAAATAGGTCTGCATATTTATTTATCAACATACTATCCAAGCAATCCTTTTGTAAGTTATTGCATTCAATTCTACATAACTGTAAACCAAATGTACTAATAAAATCTCGGCCTAACAACACTGGACGCTCATCACTCGTTTCAATTACAAATAATCTTATAGTTTGAATGTGCCCCTCAAACGTGACTGACAAATCTACGTAACCAACCGGTATAATCTTGCTACCATTATAGCAATTTAATACCACTTTACACGGACCAAGCTTGTGTTTCGATTGAAAACATGATTGATAAGTACCTAACGGTAAAACCGAGACGGCACTACCGCTATCAATTTCGCATAATATATTTAATCCGTTCATAGTAACCACCTGACGCATAGGCTCGCCGTTCACACACTCAATGCTAAAAAGATCGTAATTACCTTCAACAATGTCGCTGTCAACCACATCTAAGAAAAATTGGTTTCGCATACCCGATTTATTACACATCCTCATTAGGTGTCCTTTACATAAACACTTTCGGCATACATAGTCAATATAACGGCACTTGTCTTTTGTATGCGAACGTAAACCGCACACTTCACATCGCATCGCGTTATTATTCCGTGATGAGTCACGCGTAGATCTGCCAGCGCTCGCACCCCCGCCGGAGTTGTTTACTGCTACACCGCCTACACCGCCAGCTGGCCGGGCGCGCATTGCGAAAACCGGTTGCGCCGACGACTCGCCGTTGTTAGATGATCCGCTCGGGCCTTGCAATGCTAAACGCGCATACCGCACGCTTTGAGCTAACTCCACCGCCTTACTAAAAGTTAACTTATCGATGTCCTCCGCAAACAACTTTTCTTTTTCTTTCGATGGTACTAAACCAAGTACAAAACGATCACGTAGCTGAACCTCGACGTTCTCCGTCTTATAACCACAATGTTGAGCTAGGTTTCGCACTCGCGCAGCCCAGTCGCTTATTTCTTCTCCTGGTCGTTGTTGCGCCAAGCTGAATTTTAGACGTTCACCGAACGAACTTTTCTTCCCTTTAAAGTTCGTATCTAATAAAGTCACCAAAGCATCATACTCCGTGTCTTCTATAGTCTTCGGAAAAACAAGGTCTCGCGTCACACGGTAGGTATCTTCCACAAGTGCAGTTAACAGTAAAGCCCTGCGTTTCACTCCAGCCTTGTCCGTATCCTTATTGACACCATTTGCCTCACAGTACTGGGTGAACCGACTTTTAAAAATATCCCACTCTTGCACTCTGTGATCGAACGTGAGACTGCCGCCTAGCATCGCGCTTCCTTGTACTGCCATTACTCCAATTAGATACTCGTAGGCACACTGTCGAAACTTCCAATAAGTGTACTGGTACTTTATTTACACGCGTAGGCTAGTTATCGTCGCCAAAATGTTGTATTTGAGGAATAAACAAGTAAAAACGCGAATGTAACATACAACCGTTTAATGGCTAGCGACAGACTGACAATCCATAAACGATATCAAAATACCCACATACATCATAATTAGGTAACGGGTTATATGATATTTGGAATTCTCCATACTTAAATCGTAATAGTATTGCCTACTTCAGAAAGCTAGTAAGAACACGATTATGGCAAAGTCACTATAGACAGAGCACTCAACAAAGGCGAGCTTTTCCCTGAGAGAGAAGAAACTTCCGCTTTAGCCTAAATTGTTTTAAGTCTCCTCAACCGAGATAGGTTTAGAGATTATTTTTAACCGTTTGCTGCCAGGTGGTATGCAGATGAGTGAGATCAGGGGCACATTTTGAACGAAGATGAAATATTTTATGTAGCGCTAAAAATACTAAGTTCTACGAGAATGTTGGGCTAGAATTGCTACGCTGCTACGCCGTAGCAAAGTAGTAAAGAAGTGAAGTTGTAGGCATAAAGTCAGAAGTCGGCAAACACGTCTACCTGCTATTAAAGAAACAAACAAAACGCAGTTTTTATTGCTATGTACATAATTCTATTCTTCAGTATAAATAGTTTCCACTTCCACGGTTCAAATAGCCTGAATAGACGCTCAATACAAGTTGGCTGGAGTGACATCGAGCGGATTAATAGAACGCCAACGCAACACGGATTGGGATCCAATACGAGAATCTAGTTTAGTTTCTCGCATTCCTACACATACCTATTTAGTTAGGGTGTGGCTTTGTTTAAAATCACCTTCACATATAGAAAGATAAAATTTTGCCGCATGGCTTATAAATAGCACCGGTTTATGTGCTTTTTAGACGGCTCGGTGTCTTACATGAAGAAAAAACACCGTATTTCGAATCTCATTTACATACTTAAAAATACTGATTCTACAAGAATGTGTAGCTTGAATTGCTACGCCGTACCTAAACTAATAAAGAGTTGACTAATCCAAAGTTACGTCTATCTGTTATAAAGAATCAAACAAACTTTTACTTTTATTTATTATTTATCTCTCCTTATTCTTTACTATAAATACATATGTTCTAGTTCCACGGTTCAAATAGCCTGAATAGGCGCTCAATACAAGTTGGCTGGAGTGACATCGAGCGGATTAATAGAACGCCAACGCAACACGGATTGGGATCCAATACGAGAATCTAGTTTAGTTTCTCGCATTCCTATCTTATCTAGTCAAGGTGTTTCTTTTTAAATAGTATTAGGAATTTTATACAGGGCGTAAGAGACAGCTATCCGAATACAACATAATCTTTTTTTAGGACTCGTAAAAGAACTTTTAAATTCCCATGCCGTCAGCTCATCGTGATTTTTTATATGAGGTCGAAGTATTTCCGGAATGGGTCTAGGAGAAAGTTGTTCAGTTTTATGGTCTGCATACACCCTATCAATATTCAGAGAGCTGTCCTTTATACCCCGTAGATATTTTGCCATAGGTTTGTTATCAGTTCGTAATACAGTACCACAAAATTGTGACGGGTGGGTGAAGCAAAAAGCGACTATATGACAGATGATTCTAGGGAATAGCCATCAGTGTTTCCTACAAACAAAATAGGTATGTTAAAAGGTAGGTATTTTTATTGTAAAACGAGTGATACAAGCAGCAGCCAGAAAATACTTACCGTAAACTTTCTGGTATCCCATACAAACCCATACGAACCAGTCACTTTGACAGCAGCGTGACGTGCGGCGCGCCCGAAGTTTGTTGGTAAAAGCCCGAGCAAAAGCTCTCTAGCTGTTTATTTATTTGCTACTCTAAATTGCTCGCGCCAAATGACGTTACTTGTGTGCCAGCCTCTACTTTACTCCCTACACATATTCCACTTACGAATGGACGTCTTGAGAGTTAATGTAATAAGAAATATTTGATATGAACGCCTTCCCAAGAATACTTTCGCGAGATTGAGCCAAGTTTTCGCGTGTTGACAATCAAGTTCTGCTATCAGAGTAGAGATGCACCGAGTATGGTTTTGGCGGACTACCGACTAATTGCCATCAAATCCGCTGAATAGTAACCGACTAACAAAATGGAAGACTATAGTCGGCTTTTCTTTTTCACGCCTATACTTTGGTCACCTTTAGCGACAATCATCTCTTGGTCGCTTTTTACGATAACCACGCATAGAATTTGGGTGAAGCTATTCGAAGCTGTCATCACACGGCGAACAGTTGTGGTTGTTCTAACATATTTTTCTCATAGTTTTATTAGGTAACTTATACTACCAGAATCTATCGGGTCGTTGGACGATTCGGTGTCCCACAAGAGAGAGGTAACTTTGAAAAATCATTCTCGTCCCAACAGTCGACTAATGGGTTGCTCAGCCGAATAGTATACAAAAACATCTTAAATTTTTTCGTTTGTCCTTTTTACGCCTATTGCGATTGATAGACAAATAAACGACTATTATTCGGTGCATCTCTCTCTACATGAGAGTGTGCCTCGGGCCAGGATATTGTAAAAGTTTCTGCGATCAACAACCGGTTTGTTTACTCCGTTTACTCCCAGTTGGTGCAACTCTGGCAGGTCAACGTACTTTTCTTCCATACAGTCCTACAACTTTTTACCCGACTGCCTCAGAAGGAGGGTTATGTCTTTCGAGATTATGTATGTATGTGGACAAGAAAATTCTTTTTCACGGGCTACAGCCCAAACGGATAGTTGGATTTTGACATATGATGTGTCGTTAGATTCGTCTCAGCAGCGCGAGTGACACTGGCTATATAAAAATTTCATAAATTCAAGATGGCGGATTTTTATCGCAAAATACAACTTTAAAATTGCCGCAGTCGGGTTTTTGTTTTTAACACATCTGCTTGTATGAAGGCTTGCTACACAAACAAGCGTTTGGTCGTGTCATGTGTTTTTTGTCGACTTTAATGTAACATTAACATTGCTGAGCTTGAGCCTCATCTGAGCCCTAACAACTTTCGCCTGATACATCAAAGCCCTAACAACTTTCGTTTGCAAGTAAGTCAGTAAGTCTAAGATGGCCCGAGTCCTGTCCTAGAACCTGGAGCTTTTCGCCTACCTATTGAGTTACCTGAGTTATTCTAAATTCTAATTCATCTTCAAGTTGTGGTATCGTCTATGAGAGTGGATGGTTATTTCACAGCTATCTCCCAAATATTTGCTAGAAAAGGCAACAAGTAGAAATAACTATGCTTATTCATTTGTCATACGTTATTAAACCAAAAAGGGGAATTGTGTACCCAACTCTCGTCAACCGAGACAATATTTGATCTGTCCTAATGGAACTTATTATACGAGGCACATCGTACCTTAGTATTGTGGAACATAGGTATCAACTAAGTGCCAGCGTAACTTATGTTGTGTAAGGATAATTCAGAAAGCTAAATACTTGATAATACTTGTCTCTAATGGATAGGTGAATAAAGAAAACTTATTTATTTATGCAATCATATCTCATATTTTATTCAAAATAAAATATTTACCTACAAACAATACCTATTATTATGTACTTACTAGCATGTGTTTCCATTTTACAAAATATTATAATACTACTATCTTGCAACTCTGTACTTACAACAACATGTAGACTTTCTACATTGAATCGGGATCTATTCTACATTGAAACTGGATCAATTTTGCATACTCGGGTTTCGCTTTGTCTTCGCTCTGTCTTTTGTATATTTTACTTGACTAAATAAGTTTTCTTCATCATCCTCTACATCATTTTCTTTTTTCTTCTCGGGTAGTGGCTCTGCAAGACAGAATCTAAAAATTATATTTAATATCCCACCGACAGAGTACGCCGGCCCGACTCGAGTCATTCGCGACCAGTAGTACGTATTCCAGTAGGACCTTTCCACGAGCCATAATCGGCTCAAAATCCTCGCCTTTGGCCTGTTATATAAATCTATGCCGTATATGAAAAATGGCGTGCTCAAAAGCTGTGCCACCATCGGACAAACCGTCTGGCTAGTGATTTTTGCTAAAGGGTAGACATGAACATATTTCTGTATTCTTTCTGCCACCGGTTCGATACAAATGAATGCGCCAACTATAGTGATCATGTCTCGTATAGCGTAACACACTAAGGTTCCTCTAGACACTGGTGTTCTTTTTGTTTTTGGCAAGCAGTACTTCTTGGTCATGTAAGTATCCTTGTGTAAATTTAACGTTATTTTCACTAGACTCACTGCACATAAAGTGGTTACATTCACGTTCAGGTCGAATAGCCTGGCTATCCTGTCGGCGCAGTTAGCGGTTACAAAAGTTGAAGCGTATACTAGGAAACACAACTTAAATGTACGTCTTCGAAAGAATTCCACTGGACTTATCAGAATCTGTTTAGCACATTCTTTGAAGGATGTGTTGTAGGGCATCTTTCCACTGGCGGCGGAGAACATGGCCTTTTCTACAATGGCTGCCATGGGGGCCACTGCCAATCCTGCTAGCACTCCGCTAAGGATGTCTCCTCCTAGAATGTCCTTCACTTTTTGCATCATTATGCCTTCGGTGCTTTTAAACTTATATTACGGGAATAAGGATGGTTACGAATATCTGTATATCCCACAGTTAGATCCTTGGAAATCACCATGTTTTATTATATTATTTTAATGCATTGCCTTTTATCGTAAAATATTTCGTACATCGTGAATATTTATTAAAAGTATTGTGTATGGGACAAGTAAATAAAACTAAAACGTGTTTTGAAAGCGATAGCCACTTTCACTGACACTGACAAACTAGATTTGTCAAAATCGTCAGGAACCAACTAGACCGTAGAGGTTTAATACGATATTCTTGCAATATTTTTGAACTCGTGTTATAAAAAAAATTGGTTCGCCGTTGTTTTGACTATGGTTTTGACCGTTGCCTCCAAAGAATACTATACTCTGGTTGCCTCAACCGTATGCCGATGGTGGGTTGGTCCTATATAGTCTTATTCTCAGAATGACCAGTGACTTAAAACATCTAAATAGCCATTGGACTGAATAGCTATCAGTCCAGATCGTTCATTGACTAAATAGTAACTAGTCTTAGTAGTAAACGGACTAGGTCGCAAAATGACTACATTGTGTTTTGTTTTTTGTTAGGTACAGTTGCAAACAAAAACTGGTATTCATAAAACATGTGTCCAATGTTTGTTAGCTTTTAACATAAAATTTAAATCTTTATATTCATTTGTGCAATTATTCCAAAAATGTATGCCACAGGAATAAAATCACGCCGTGTGGTGCCGGCAGAGTAGAATAACACCGTCCCCTCTCTTCCCGTGGGGGCCATAAGAGGCAACCGAGGGATAAGCCCGACCCAAACAGCCAGGGTCAACCATATGGTGGCGGTTAATCCACTACAAAAGCATTCCCAAGGAGGGTTGACGTCTGGTAGGCGCGGCTGGTCGTAAAATTCAGCCAATTATTTTTGCAACACGATTTTGTGTTCAACGAAACGTGTTGCGCCGGCCCCAAGTAATTGGGATAAGGGCAGAAAGATGATGACAGGAATACGTAAAATCACGGGAAGTGTTTTAAAAATTTGGTATTCAATTTATCGCAGATTTTCATCATTTTGAAAACCTATATCTTTATAGCCACAACTGTCCACTGCTGGACATGGATTACTTCTTTTCGGGGGATATTGCCATACTCGTATTGCCATACGCTTATAAAATGATACTGAGGAACCTAGGTTAGTGTAAAACTTTTGTACTTGATTATACTAGTCATTTTGCGACTTGGTCGTTTTCCTATTTAGTCGCTTTACGATCTAGTCTATGTAAAAACTTGTGTATTTTGAGATATGGACCGACTGATATTTGGTCGATATGATACATGGACAAACTACGACATAGTCTTTATTGGTCCTATATAGTCTTATTCTCAGAATGACCAGTGACTTAAAACATCTAAATAGCCATTGGACTGAATAGCTATCAGTCCAGATCGTTCATTGACTAAATAGTAACTAGTCTTAGTAGTAAACGGACTAGGTCGCAAAATGACTACATTGTGTTTTGTTTTTTGTTAGGTACAGTTGCAAACAAAAACTGGTATTCATAAAACATGTGTCCAATGTTTGTTAGCTTTTAACATAAAATTTAAATCTTTATATTCATTTGTGCAATTATTCCAAAAATGTATGCCACAGGAATAAAATCACGCCGTGTGGTGCCGGCAGAGTAGAATAACACCGTCCCCTCTCTTCCCGTGGGGGCCATAAGAGGCAACCGAGGGATAAGCCCGACCCAAACAGCCAGGGTCAACCATATGGTGGCGGTTAATCCACTACAAAAGCATTCCCAAGGAGGGTTGACGTCTGGTAGGCGCGGCTGGTCGTAAAATTCAGCCAATTATTTTTGCAACACGATTTTGTGTTCAACGAAACGTGTTGCGCCGGCCCCAAGTAATTGGGATAAGGGCAGAAAGATGATGACAGGAATACGTAAAATCACGGGAAGTGTTTTAAAAATTTGGTATTCAATTTATCGCAGATTTTCATCATTTTGAAAACCTATATCTTTATAGCCACAACTGTCCACTGCTGGACATGGATTACTTCTTTTCGGGGGATATTGCCATACTCGTATTGCCATACGCTTATAAAATGATACTGAGGAACCTAGGTTAGTGTAAAACTTTTGTACTTGATTATACTAGTCATTTTGCGACTTGGTCGTTTTCCTATTTAGTCGCTTTACGATCTAGTCTATGTAAAAACTTGTGTATTTTGAGATATGGACCGACTGATATTTGGTCGATATGATACATGGACAAACTACGACATAGTCTTTATGAGAATAAGACTATATAGGACCAACCCCCGATGGTTGCCCCATATGGGCCCTATGGGCCCAGGCGACAGTCCAAAGCAAACGCAGAGCAAACTTATCCAAATCATGAATATAAAAAACAATAGAGCATATTAGCAAAGAATTGTGAAAATTTCTCGCAAAGCACAAATTAATGAAGATCTTGTCCTCCGTTTCTTACGTAGAATATAAATAAGATGAGAAAGGTAAAAGATAAAAGGAATTTTAAACGAGCTAGCTGCCGGCACTTTAGATTAGAAGTAGGTACAAATTAATTGCACGTAGAAAAAACTGACCAAGAACGTGTCGGACACGCCTCAATATAGGGTTTCGTAGTCATTGAATATGAATTAGGAGTTACCTACAGCAGGAACATATTACTCGCTGAAACACGGTCTATTTCAAACCAAAAATATGTGGAAATATCCATTTAAATGACTTTTTCTTTTTCATAGAAACCTTCCCTTAGTTTTACAAGGACTTTTAACGATACCCTACTCAATATAATGAACGGAAAAATATATATTTGCGTACGTGTATTTCATACCCAAAGTTCTCAGTAGTAGAATCAGTAGTTAATAAGTGCAAAATTAACAAAGTCAGGCGAGTGGCGAGGCATACAGACGGATAGTTTAAACGAAAAAATAAGGGTTCTTAGCAGACTACGAAACCCTAAAAACATACTTAGCAATTAAATTTCTCGCTTGACTTCAGAAATAGAATCTTTATTTTAATGAATTTTAATAATGCAACGATAAGACTCGTGGACTCTAAGGATATACTACTTAGATACTATTCTTAATTGTTAAGGTATTACTTATTCTACACAAACATCTGTTGTACATTTATTCAGCATTTAAGCTGTAGCGATGAGTCCCTAAGTACCCAAATTCTCAAATTCTCACATGTTTATTTGCTTTACCGAAGATAAGGTCCAGGTAGGTGTGCTTCTACCATTCGGATCATTAGGTATTGAAGCGTCCAACCTTTTAGAATAGGTATAGTCCAGATGAACTCTTTATCTATTAAGCGTGCTTTATTTTAAGTTTAGTTTAGTTTTAGTTATTAAGTAGTTAGGCATTATCAAAGAAAATCAAATATAGCTACT
Organism: Phthorimaea operculella; assembly: GCA_024500475.1. Taxonomy (NCBI): domain Eukaryota; kingdom Metazoa; phylum Arthropoda; class Insecta; order Lepidoptera; family Gelechiidae; genus Phthorimaea; species Phthorimaea operculella. The sequence goes on along the minus strand of JANFCV010000113.1, from coordinate 1,506,999 downwards.
CGCTGTATTACCTACTATTATGCGTTCTGTCTATAGGTAACTGGTTACGTCTTGAGCTCTATCTAACTGAGTATGTTAACTTTATTAGCGTAGTTCAATGTTACCAAACGTTTCAACGTGTTAGTACTGGTAACTACGCATTAGCTTACCATTAACATTGTTAGTTTGTTGAGTATAACTTAGTTATGGCAGAACGAACATTGTAAACAAATGTTCGTACCCCGTAAGGCACACGAAGCCATTGATTCCGGCTATATTCAATCAAAATCAAAATTCTTACTTACCTTTTTTATTCAATTACTTACTTACCGTTTTTTAACAGGAAGTAAATGACAAAAAATATTACACAAAATCACGATCAGCTAACGACATTTACTATGGGACTTCCCATCATTAAAAAAAAGGTTTTAAAACATTTTCTTTTGCGAAGATGCTCAGTTTCACGGTCTGAATGAACCCTTTTAGTATTCGGAGAGCTGTCTCTTGTATAAATTTTCAGAAAACTTGCAAATTTTCCTACAGAATTTTAAACCGCAATTTTCTCTATCAGACATAACGATACCGATGCCTCAAACCATTTCGGTTATCGAGCTAACACGATTCACCATGTAACATATTTAAATCGAAGAAATATTTAGCGTTATTACCCTAACATACATGTATTTATTCTGCGTATCTTCTACTCAGAGCTAGAGAAGGGCAAACGAAAGCATGGTGCTTACTCAACTCCTCCGATTTAAAGATATTCGAAAGAGATAAATGAAAAGACGCAACATCGAGCCTTCTCAATTTGAGGTTTTGTCAAGACAACAGCCAGAATGGCGTAGTCTTTTAAAGAGGCGAACATTGTTGAGAGCAGTATCATTATGTGAATTATGTCAATGGCAAACTCATGTGCCCATACTGTGCACGGGAGTTTACTGCCAAAATTGGCTATTTAATAGCCACCTACGGGCGCTTCAGCGCCGACTTGATTAGGAGTAGAAGTAGTCACCATAGCCGAAATCGGTTGGAGATATAACATAACTTTTTTTTTCTTTCTAGTTTATTTGCTCATGACATATCCTTAGAGTTTCTCAAGTGTTGACTGGAAGAGATCCCTTAATGGGATAAGTCTGCCTTTGTACCATATCTTGTTTGTGCTTTAACTCTCTATTAGCTTAAAGAAGGAGCAGTAAAGTTAATATACATACATAGTAGTCCGAGCGCCCGTCCAGGAATCACCTACGTCACATGACATCAAGATGAGACGCATGGCAGCAGGTGGCAGGCGTTCGGACATCACTTTTATTTGATTGTGATGTAGGTAAAACGTCCATAATAAAAAGCAAAATGAAAAATAAGCAAAATGCCACCTACGCAAAATGGAAGAAATTAAAATTTAATTGTATTTTTTGTTTCAGAACATAATAATGCCCCACCAGTGGCTGGAGGGCAACTTGCCGGTGGCTGCCAAGTGTGATGTCTGTGATAAGACCTGCGGATCCGTGCTTAGGTAAGTTTTTATTTTCTTTATTATATTTTCGCTCAGAGGCGAAACCATCGGCGAGGCTAAACACTGGTCCAGCATAATATAAAACTTGTTACTTATCGATTCGAAGAACAAAACCCAGATTTTTGTAGACTTATATCTCTCTTATGTGAATTTTTATTTCTGTATTCTCTATATTTTGGACTAAAGGGTAACAGTACACTAAATAACAAAATTTCATTTGAATACCAAATTTTTAAAACACTTCTCGTGTTAGGTAAACAATTTTTGGAAGACTTCCAAAATTTTCACCGCAGGCAGGATTTGAACCTGCGACCTTCGGCATCAGTACTGCCGACGCCCTAACCAACTAGGCTACCGCGGTTTTCAAATTTCATTTGTTGTAGAAAACTTTTATTAGGTACATTACTTATGATTAATATTGCACTTTTATCACGGATACCTTAAAGAAATGTCCATCACTTTTTCGGTATTATTCCATCTATTCCAAGCCCATACGGTCGTTCTCCAGAGGTTCTTAAATAGTACATACCACGCGTGTCTGGTAAAGAGGCATTCCCTAAAATGGCAGTTTCATTATTGCACTGATTATCTTGAAACTGCCTCCAGTTATCACACTTCACTGCTATAAACAAATCAGGTTGACTTATACTTTCCGTGTACACATAAGCAGCAGTTAGATGACTACATACAATGTTAAAACCACATCCTGGTTGGAATGGACCTCCCCCATTTATATAAAAATCCGCGTGACCGAGAGGCTCAAATAGGCCCTCTATCAGCGAGTTTGAATGTATAACGTCTACATACAGAGCGTCGCTCTTGTCCAATCTCTTATCTCTAGGCATATTAGCAAAACACGGCCCAGCTGGGTCGAGGCCGGTGATTCTGCCGAGACGACGACCCGTGGAGTGAAGATAATGCTTGCCAGCCCAACCTGCCGCGTGGGCACCAAGACTTATGCCAATCAGGTGAAAATCTGCAGCCTTCGCTCCAAAAGTCACTAAATGAATGATCAGCTCCGCAATTGCTTTACCAAGTAGCCGAGCGTTTTTCACACACTTGAAGTAAACCTTTTTAAACATTACTTCTACGTCAACCAGCAAGACATTAAACATGTTTAGCTCATGATAGGCCACAGCTATATTTTTGGTCTCTTCATGAGTAGCTGTACTACCGAATCCATGTATTATTATTTTGGTTTCTCTTTGAATGTTTATATTTGGCCGCTTGATCGCTACATGGGACTCATTGACGAGATACCAATTTTTTGTAACGTCTAATCTTTGCCATGTATCTTTCATGAATTTATGAACAGAACTCTCTTCTGGGTCTTTGTACGATTCATTCAACGTCATAGGATGCCAGTTTATTAGCAACGAAGAGGGATGCCATTGATACCAATTTGTTGTTATATTAAAATACTGAGGTTCGTTTATCGATAACCAATTTGTCATGTTTTCCGTTAAAGGCGTCCAAATAATGTCCGTGTAGAGCCATTTTAATTGATCGTCTAAATGCAATGAAGATTCATTGATTAGATGCCGTTCAGTCGTAGATAAATCCCGTCGGTTGCGAGCAAGAAATTCATTTACCGGTTCTGATTTATGCCTTTCTTTATCCAGTTTCACCATGAGTGAGGCCCACGATATGAAATTGTCACTTGCATTATTTGCAGATTCATTTATGTTTAAACTATTATTATTTATTTTCAGCGAGTAGTATTTGACGGCGATATCTTTGATAGGTACGATGCATCTTTCGAGGGGGTTCCAGGTAACTAAGTCACCGTCTATGTGCAATACAGAAGCTGTCTCGTCCAACTCCGACTCGTCACCTTCCGTAGTCTTCAGCGGCTCGGAGAGACCTCTACCTGAAAATATATATATTTTTTTAATAATTTGTTGGTTGGTTCACCGTGATTCCTCCGCTTTTCAACAGATGGCGTTGTTAGACGATTTTTGGAAACTCGTTGGAGAGATTTATCGCCCTCGAAAACCCCTATTTACGAAGTTATGTGAAAATCATTGGAGCCAGATCCCGATTATAATACTCTTGCTCGTTTAAAATTATAAGTTTTTTTTTATAAATTATAGTTCTATACTTACATACTGCCTTTGAGAACCATATGTACAAGTTTTGCATGAACGTGTACGTGGCGATGCCATTTCTCGTAATCTGTATCACGAGGAAACAGCATATCAGCGTGATAGAGTAAATCCTTATCGAATTTATTAACATCATCATAAACAGCTGTTATTCTGCAAATCAATGTATAAGGTTGCTTTAAATTAAGTACAAATATTTCAAGGGCGTATTCTACTACTCATAACACTAAAACTTTGCATCGAAATATGAAGAAAACATTTGGGCCTTCCATACAAACATTTTGAAAAAGTCCGTCACTTAACATGGGAGGCCCAAATTCTTTCTTCATATTTTGATTAAAAGTTTCTTATAAAAGTTGTTCAGTTTTGTGAGTAGAACACGCCCTTAAAATATTCATATTTAATTAAATTTAACACAGTTTATTTAAATTTATTAACCTATATAGTGTTTTTTTATGAAGTCATCCACCATTTGGCTGTGGGTACTTATCTGGCGCACATTGATTTTGGTTTGGGATCATGTGCAGGAAAATAGAATGATATCGCACGACTCACCTGCTTGCTCTTCTGGTTCTCGCTTAGCACAACTTTCCATACTGCTGCCTTGCGTTACATCGTGTTGCCATATGACGTAGGCAATTTCTGAGTGGACTCACGGTCTACAAATTAAAGTGTGGAGGTGAAAAAAGTTGCGGCAGTTAGTTTGAACACAATTCGATTCTTTTTAAAAGCCATTTATTCTAGTATTTTTAATATTTTCCTTTTATAAATAATAACACTTGTTTTGTATTCTGTTAACTTTATTTTATTCACTTACCATTTTATTTCCCAGCTTGTTTACCATTTTGTCCCCAGTATTTGGCCGAAGGAATACTTTGTAATATATTTTTGCTTACACTGGCGTGGCCTTGGCCATTGTTTACCAAATATTTTGACAGGTTTTTGACAAGATGCACGATGAAAGTTTTTCTTTTAAAAATCGGCATATCCAATAAGAAGTTTTTTATCCAGTCGTCAAAGCTCACTTGAGTTTTGCCACTTCATTTCTCAGGTTTAAAATAAAAGGAACAGAAGTTGTGCGTAAATCTTGCAACGTATAGTATTTTCTTCAAACAACACGGCTGCCATATGGGACGGAACGGGACGGAAAATCCGCGTTACTTTGGCGTTACTCTACGTAGTATTTTCAACTTATTCGTGTTTTGAAACTGCATTGCGCTTGCAGTGGTTAGGGTACGTGTGCCGGGGGCGACGACCGACCCCGCTCTGCCCCAGCAGGGTTGCCCCACGGCTTGTAATACTTTATTCGGAATTACTAAGACGGAACGGGACGGAAGACAATGTTTCTCATAGAGGTCTACCGTCTAATGCAACGCACACGAGTCATCGATTTGGTACACATTGATGGTTATCTTGATTTTAATGTAATTCCATATGCCACCTATAAAATAACCAACAATGTATGGCGCACGCGGGCGCAAAACTATTACTACAGTACGCGCATGAGTTCTTGGCCATCGGGGAATGAGGAGGCGCGCGGGGGCGGCGCGCCCCGCGGTTCCCCAACTACCCGCATTCGCCCGCAGTCGAGTGATGGGAAAAAAGTGTGTCACAAAGTTGTCGATATTTTGTCGTTGTGTTGTGTTTTGTGTAGAAACCATAAATACTTCTTTAATATTATTCACAAACAGTGAAGTTACAGTTCGAACAAACTATGGCTAAAAAGGCCCCTTTAATAAGCAAATGTCTCGAGACATATACATTTTAGTTACTTTGTTTTAAAGAAACCTGCCCTTAGTTTATAAAGACCTATTCAACGATACCCTACCTACTCAATATTGTAGGAAAAACAACCCATTAACTAATAAATAACTATGAGTAGTCTGAACTGAACTGTTCGGCAACAATTCTCGATATCGACATCAACATGAATTAGTCACAGCACTACCGCATTCCTCAACATGGTCATGAACTCATTCGCGTACTGTAGAAATAGTACGCGCTACGTACGACTGAGGTGATCTGACTGATCCAAAGAGAAGCCTGTCATCGCATAAAGAGCAAGGCCAATAAAACGAGATAAGAATGTAATGTAAACCAGGTAAACAAATTAGATAGACTAAGGCTGCCCCCACATTGGGCGTTGGCCGAGCGTAAGCGTTTCCTGAGCGTACTGCCGGCGTCGGCGCGGCGCTGACGTCGCGTCAGCGCACCGTCTGCGGGACGCGGGCTTCGCGTTGTCCAGCGCCGCGCGAGCGCTGCGTGAACGCCGCGCAGACGCCGCGCTTACGTCGCGTTTCACGGGCGTTCGGCCACCCGTGCCCCCCGCACACATTCCCCCCCGCGGTCGAACGCCCGTGGAACGCGACGTAAGCGCGGCGTCTGCGCGGCGTTCACGCAGCGCTCGCGCGGCGCTTGACAACGCGAATCCCGCGCCCCGCAGACGGTGCGCTAACGCGACGTCCGCGCCGCGCCGACGCCGGCAGTACGCTCAGGAAACGCGAACGCTCGGCCAACGCCCAATGTGGGGGCAGCCTAAATAACTGAAATAGTATAATATGAGAGACCATAATTGCTGTCATGATAAAATTGCTTGTATTCTTTATTACCTACCTTACCTCTGTGCCTTACCTAGATAGGTAGGATAGAAATCCAGATCTCCTTTACATTGTTTATCCGACCGAGAGAACGCCCTAGTTAGGAAGTAGGGTCGCAGTTGCAGCAACCAAATGAACGTCCCTTCATCATTGCATCTTCGATTAGTAGGGGGAGCAAGTTTAGCAAAACAAACTACCTAGACACTGGCAAAATTGCAATGAAAACGCCACAAAACTATATAAATTGAATTGATCAATACCGGATCAAACAAAGTGAAACAAAAAGTGAAAGGTAAACAAATCAAACAAAATCAATTAATTCTCTAAAAATTCAATTAAAGTGAATAATTTTGGTAAGTAAATACAACGTAAAGGAAAATATAAATATAATCGATATATAATATACCTAGGTATCGTTTATAATTAAGGAAAATATTGCTTTTCCTCAAATGATTATAATTTCAGTACATATGTATTATACAGAACTAAACAAATATAATCTATAAGTTTATCATATTTAGCCCAGGAACTTCAGTAAACCGCGGCAAGGCCGTTCGTATTTTTTTTAGGCTGCTTCAGGCCCCCCGTTCAGGCTTCAGGCCATATCCGACTCAGGATATATTTAGAACCTTGAATTTTCAGGACTAAAGCAGGCATGGTAAAAACAAGGTATATTTCAAACTTTATTCAATTTGAACAAGTAGTTTAGAAATGGTTTAGTCAAACTTTCTTAATTTATCTTATCAGTTACTCACTCGCTGATCATCATAATTCGTAAGTTTTTACTTCTGGCAGAAAGTTTAACACTTTTTAATTTCAATTCTAGCGGCATAAATAAATTTGTTTATCATTACGAATAATACGTGTTTACCAAGTTAAATTTGCAGTCAATTGCTATATCATCTGATCTATTATATGGCGACTAGATTTTACATAGAACTCACTACTTTTACGGTTGGAGGACTGAGTTGCAAGACTTGATTACTTTTACATTATTATGTTGTTGATAGGATAATAATATATGGTTTCATTTGCAGCCTAACAGGAATTTATTAAGAGGATGATAATACATTCGTTAAGAATTTACTCGATCACGCTGATATGCTGCTACTTTGTAATATTTAGTGCGAAAAAAGGCAAAGCCACGTATTCGTTCATCCAAAACATGTACATATGGTTCACAAAAGCAGTGTGTAAGTTAAATACCACGACGAGACTAGCACTAGAGGCCGCATCATCCTTATTTCAAAACAACGTAGCTTATTGTAAAATTAAAATGATATAAATACAGCAAGAGGCACACTAAATCGCCATTGAATCGACAAGAGAAAGCAAAGGACTGGCCTAATTCAAGATAAAATGGGTGGATGTCCTCGAAAAGTGGCACATGACAAAGATGAATGAGCTCCTCACACCCATAAGAAGCCTGTTCACTCTAATGGATTTTGAAACAAATTTTCCTACTTTCAGGTAGTGCACTGTCTGATCCTCGAAAGGCTAAGGAAATTGACATATTAGAGCTACAAGAGACAGTTTCGGTGGTGCTCTTAGACGGTGACGAAGCCATTTGGTACCCCATTTATAGCTGCATTGTTCCTGTTCAACATAACTCTATCAAAGAGTCACTGAAAATAATTAACATCAGTTTAAATGCAAATGAATCTGCAAATAATTCATATCCAAGTGACAATTCATTTCCGTGGAACCCGACAAGTGTGAAACTAGGTGTTAGAAGGCATAAACGGGTACCAGTAAATGAATTTCTTGTTCACCACCGACGTCGTAATATGACTGAATGGCATCCAGTTAATGAATCTTCTTTGCATATAAACATCCAAATGCCACTGAAAGTAAATTGGTATTCATTAAACGAACCCCAGAACAAATTAAAGTTTAATACAAAATTCTATCAATCTTTTGTGCATAAAAACAACAAGAAGACAACCTGGAGGCCTATCAAGTTATTTGAATCGTATATTGATCAGGAAGACAGAGATGCGTTCATAAAAGTAACAAGTCAAGGTGAAAACATTAGAAAAAATTGGTATTGGTATCTCGTTAATGAAACCCATGTAGCGGTCAAGGAACCAGATATAAACATTACAAGAGAAACCAAATTTATAATACACGGATTCGGTGGATCGGCTTTTCACCCAGTGACCAAAAATATAGCTATGGCCTTTCATAAGCTAAATAAATTTAATGTCTTGGTGCTTGATGCAAAAGTAGTATTGGATAAGGGTTACTTCGACTGTGTGAAAAACGCTCGGCTAGTTGGCAAAGCTATAGCCGAGCTGATCAGTCATCTGGTGTCTTTCGGAGCAAAGTCCGCAGATTTCCACCTCATCGGAGTAAGTTTAGGAGCACAGGTGGCAGGATGGGCTGGCAAGTATTACCTGCACGCTGAGGGATGTCATCTCGGAAGAATCACTGCCCTGGACCCAGCTGGGCCATGTTTTGCTAACAGCGCGCCTAGAGACAGGACATTGGACAAAACCGACGCCCTGTATCTTGACGTGATACATTCAAACGTGTTGTTAGAAGGCCTGTTCGAGCCGCTCGGCCATGCGGATTTTTATATAAACGGAGGAGGTCCATTTCAACCGGGATGTTTTTTAATGAAGTGCAGTCATCTGCTCGCGTCTTATGTTTACACGGAGAGCATAAGCCGACCTGAGTTGTTCGTGGCGGTGAAATGCGATAGCTGGACTCAGTTTCTGGACGAACAGTGCACTAATCAAACTGCCATTTTGGGCAATGCCCCTTTACCTGACACGCGTGGTATGTACTATTTAAGAACCTCTGGCGAAACACCGTATGGGATTGGAAGAGATGGGACAAGACCGTTGAAATGGTAGATAAATCTAGTATTTATGATTAGTGTAAAAACTAATCATAAGTAAAAAACAGTTTATACGTCCAAAATCGCTAGATACTGGCAATAAAAGATAAAATAATGGGTGTGCCAAAAGTTTGGTCCCAGTTTAATGCATCGTCTTATTATTGTTCAATCTAAATAAATTATAGGTATTTCACAATTATAATTTGTTATAGATTTGTGTGGTTATGAAATGCGTTTTTTTTTTGTGAAAGGTGTAACATTTGGTGAAACACTAGTTCACTAGCTAGAGTACAAATACTTTTAGGGCTATTATGTTCTTCTCACAAATCTGCATAAACTTTTATTCATTGCAGTTCTAACTCGCAGTAAAATATCTGTAAGATTAGGCCTTGTGGTGGAACAGATGAAATTGTGCTTCTTCTTCTTCGAGTGAGTGGGACACCAAGTCGTCCAACGACTAGATGAACCCTGGTGTCAGTTTTTCAACCGCCTACTGCAAGTAGCAGGCCTCTGACATGGTTGTGTAACGGCCGCCGTCTAAATGATTATAGACAACAACCGGGACCGACGCCTTAACGTGCCCTCCGAAGCACGTAACCATATTGCTTTTCGGAAAATCGGTTCTGCCTGCAACGTCCCGACCAGACTGGAAACAACTTCACAAAGTAATTAATATCAACTTTTTGAGTAACCCCACCGGAAATCGAACCTGGAACCTTCTGTTTTGAAGAATTGTGCTGTTATCCGCTTTTAACAAAAGTTTAAGCCGTATTTAATTAATCTATGTCTATATCAAAGTGAAAACCTTTGTCAGTGGATTACCTACTTACATTCATCTGAATAAAAATCTACCCACATTATATAAACCTTGTCCCGCAGAAAAAGCAGCCAGAAAAATGCAGCACGGCCTACTTTCTTTATCCCCGTTTTATTACTTTTTAAGTTAATCTTTCCCCATTTTCAGCTACAGATAATCTTTGCACCTACATAAAGCTGTGGTGTACTTATCTCTATGTAGCTACGACTGAAAGTAATATGTGCTTATGGTATATGAATATACAGTGTGAGTCTTGATAAAGTGTACATATCAAAATCAGGGAAACTGCATCCAAATTTATCGATGAAAAAAATATAAAAAAAAAAAAATTGAATTTTTTATGATTTTTTTAAGATTTCGAATTGTACCTGTTGACCCCATTTAGATAAATCTTCATAACTTTTAAACTAAGTGTGTTATCAGAGTGGAATAAATTTTGTGATGATTGCTAATAATAAGCAGTACTCATGAAGTAATAATATCCCAGAGAAATAACGTTGTTAATTTATAATTAATAGAAACTTGAAGAAAATCTTGTTTTTTTGTCATAAATTTTAGTATTATTTTACAATTTCTTAAAAAGGCACACCGTAAACCCTACTTTTTTTTTATATATGCTTATACTACATGGCATTAGATATCTAAAATAAAAAATAGCACGTAAAAAACTCAAATACAACAGTTACTAAGAGCCTTTATAAGTGTCATTTACGGGGTGACTTTTAAGAAATTGTAAAATAATAGTAAAATGAATGACAAAAAAACAAAATTTTCTTCAAGTTTCTATTAATTATAAATTAACAACGTTATTTCTCTGGGATATTTTTACTTCATGAGTACGGCTTATTATTAGCAATCATCACAAAATTTATTCCACTCTGATAACACACTTAGTTTAAAAGTTATGACGATTTACCTAAATGGGGTCAACAGGTACAATTCGAAATCTTAAAAAAATCATAAAAAATTCAAATATTTTTTTTTATTTTTTTTAATATTTTTTTCATCGATAAATTTGGATGCAGTTTCCCTGATTTTGATATGTACACTTTATCAAGACTCACACTGTATAAAAAAAATAATAACAAACATACTTTACACGTGTTTAACATCTATTTCACTTTGTTTGCATACGAAAACTTTACTGCAAAGGTTTTACCACTTTTGCTCTACTTTCACTATACACTGCTAGAGAATAGTTAGTGTTTTTTCTGAATAGAATTGTTCAATTTCGCCCATATTTCGCCCGACAGAATATCTACTGAATTTTGAGCGTTTCAACTCACCCGTGCCCGTAACATAGGTATACAATACGAGTATTAGAGTGGCCGGACTGTAATATGAAAAAGTCGACGACGGATTTTAGCGGATCAACTAAAAAAACCCTCAACAATAATGGTCTCATACAGGACAGTTTTTTCGTTTACTCTGAGCTTTTCTTGTCACTTAAAAAAAAGACTACAGATTTATGTTCCCTTAGGAGATGAATGATAGGACTCGTTTAGCGAGAACAACTTTTCATCTAATGTTCGCATGTTTTCTGATATTACTTACGTTTTACAGGCGCCCCGGGCGTCGTTTCCCTAATTTGTGGTTTTACCGAAACCGAGACTACCAGGGCCCGTATTTAGAAATTGCTCTTAACTCTGAGATCGATCTTGAGTGCGAGTTTGAGAGCCGTTTACACAGTTGACATTTGTCAATGTCGCTCTAATCTGAAGAAGATCTATCGGTCCCAGAGTTGAGAGCAATTTATTAGTACGGACCTAGGTAAGTTCATTTAAGTATACTATTCAACTGTAACAAGAAAACTAAAAAATCTCTAAAGAAATGTGCAATAGAATAGAATCAAGAGCAATGTATGCCGAAATAATGTCTATAAAAAAGAAAAATTGTTTTGTCAATAATTTATACCCTATTTATTTACCAAGAGTGTACCCAGGAGAGGAATCATAAATTTGGTTTAGATGTGACTCGAACTCGTTTGAGAAATTCACATTTTATCTTATAGGTTCCCCTCGGGAAAGATAACAAACTGCTTCCATGACTGAGCGACTTTTGGCGCGAGCTATTTCAGCATCTTTTCAAACCGATTTATGTAGGCACAAATGATAAAACTGCCTCACTGTACTGTTTAAGCCTGGCACGAGTCGTTCGCGAATACACAAATATTAACTTAGTTCCTTTCCAAATATTTTTTTACCTACAAGTATTTTTTTACCTACAAGTATCTATTAATCTTTCCGATTTGCTTCTGAAAACGGTCCGTTACAAAAGGCGGTAGATGTGAAATACATTCCCAGTCTGAAATCAAATATGTGGCGACATAATGCAAAACGAAATGCCAAGTGAGAAGACTCGCAGATCGCAGCAAGCCCGGCTTTTACGAGACGCATTGCATGTGACAACGCAATCCCTTTGAGACACGTATCGGAATAGGAATAACTTTATAGTGCTGGCTGGGAAAAAGTCATAGCTGACATGAGCTCACCTCGATTGAGGTAATATGGATGGTAAATGCTAGGCAGCGAATGGGAACAAAAGTATAGTTCCACCCGAACGCTTTGGTGGCGAATTTCGGCTGGTCATTTGAATAATTTCGACATATCTTCCTTAATTTGTATTAGAGATGGGCCGAATATTCGGTTTATGTTCGGTATTCGGCATGTTCGGCACGTTTACCGAATATTCGGTTTCGACCGAATGTTCGGTGAATTTTGCCGAATAAAAACGCATCCTTTTTATATTATATTGCATTGCAAATTGGTATGTCTAGACCTCAAGACAAGCAATGATGCAGTTTTATTTTAATTTGTTGACAAAGTTTCCAATGTAAAATGTTAGAGGGGTAAAGAGCGGAGTGGTTTGGTGCGAATCAGCGCATAATTCGAAAACAAGTGATGCTCCTAATTATTTTATATGAACATCGATTCCTACCGAATTATTCGGCCGAATATTCGGTTCGGCAATCTTTTTACCGAATATTCGGCCGAACCGAAGTATTCGGTGAAACCTATGTTCGGCCCATCACTAATTTGTATTTAAAACGCTGTTATAAACACCTTGGACGACGCACGAAGTGTCCATTGAATTCATTCAATAAAATATTGTTTGTCATCAGTTTAAAAATCTTGAGTTTTTCTCCGAAGACCCAGATATACACTTTTCAATTAATCGTTGTTATGATGATGATGATGCCCTTCTTCCTCATAGCTAAACTATTTCGCCTAACTGATGATCTCTCCGATCGATTTCGGCCATGGTGACCACTTCTACTCCAAATCAATGACTACTTCCTTACACCTCATGTTATAAGGAACTAGCAAAAAATTTGGCTTCAATACTTTTCACGCAAACTCGATTTAATATTGAGTCTCAGGAACCCAAGCAATCTTAACAACAATAAAGTATTTTTCCTTAACTTCTGTTTAATATGAAAAGTTATCGACTTTTAGAGGTTTTAACATCATCGCTCCAATAAATACACGTGTAAGTCATTACCTTACCTGTAGGATAACCTGATTCTTATATTATTCTGAAAGGGACCCGAAATGGCAACATTAACCGCTAGCATGACATTGGGTACTACGGTACTCCAAGAGAAAACCTTCGTAGATCGACACTGGGTACTGTAGTATACCAAGATTTTTTTTTTCGAATATACCGCCTAAAAACACTTTTTACGAATTAACCAATGAATGCAGTCCTATGATTGAATGAATTCTGGTAGATTTTCTGTCTATGGTCCAGTTTCCGGCTAAAAAACCACCATGTCACATACAAAAATTAAGAAAAATAACGTCATTCTCATACGTGACTTCGTGAGCCAGCGATCATAGATCGATAGTATGCCGATTTTTTTATTTTTTCGTTTGGTGTAGTGTGTTTTTTATTTATTTCCAAGTAGGTAAGTAAAAAAACATTTAAATAAAACTCAAACCAGATGTAGTTGTTCAGTAAATTCTGAAATATAGGGTTAAAAAACACACACCCAAAAATGGCAAATGGCCATATTTAGCGTTTATTATACAAAACCTAGAACATTAAAACATAAAAAATTTAAGCTAAACGGCTAGATACATTCATAACCTACGTAAAAAACATCACTTGAGCAGTATATTCTAAGAATCTGATTCATAACAACGATAAACATGCAGCGGTCCGCCGCGCGGTGTACATTTTCACCGCTCGGCTATCGTTTGTGTCAGGTGACGCATTTTCGTCGTCGCGCGCGTTTCGTGCGGGCGGTTATTGTTTGCGTCTTTTTCATATTACATGGTATTTGAGTAAGACGTCAACAATAATGCTGTTATTTCGTATCCTCTTCTTCTATGAATCAATTTGTGCAGGTAGTATACTTTAGCTAAAATTTCTGCTACAATACTTTTCACGTAATCTTAATTCAATTTCGAGCCTCTCAAGAACCCAATTACCCAAGCAACCTTAACAACAAAAAAGTATTTTTCGATAGCTTACTTGTAAATCTTGTAATACGAAAAGTTGTATACTTGTAAAGGTAGAGTTTGGGTAGAGTCCTCGACCGTTAGTGGCGGCCCTTCAACCCTACAGTGTTGGTCATATTAGCTAACCGCACACGTGTAAAAAATGCAGAATGGTACCGAACAACCGACTTTCCCAAAAATGTTAAGCTGCTGCTTTTGCTGCTGCATTTTTTTTGTATGATGAGCAGTATGTAAAAAAATCAACTGCGAATATTTTAAGGGGTGAACAAGCCTATGAAACTGAACAACTTTCCCAGAGGAACTTATAGTAGGTTAGAATTTCTATACAAAAAAATTTTGGGAGTTCCCGTGCGTGTTCCAGGTCGGTTCCGCTTTGGAAACTAATCTTTAGGCTTTTCTTTACCTATGCCGAGCCGGGGCTTTGCTGGCCTACTTACAAAAAAAAATGGCAACAGTTTCAAAATTTTTTCACTGGGTAATAATTTTGTTATTTTGTAATAATTCAAAAATGGTAAGAGCTACAAATAACTATTGTACGGAAGATATGTTAAGCGTAAATTTCTGCATATGAATGTTATCAATAACTTTTTCATAATCCAATAGTTTGCGAGAAAAAACGTAGCACAACATGGCAGTTTTTGCTGAAAACTCACAAATTCGAAAGTATAAAGTAAGTAGTGAAGTTGGGGATTAAGAGTTACTCGCTGTGTGGGTAGACCATGCTACAATACCCTGCCTGATATTTAGTAACAAGCTTTCCGCCCAGCGGTTTTACCCGCTGATATATTTTGAAGTAAACAAGTTAATTTTATACAAATTTTCGTCCTCTGTTTTACCACTTTAGGTGATGAATTTTTTGGAATACTTTCTTGATATTAATTAAGATTATTCAAATAACCTCTGTGCAAAATTTCAGGGTCCTAGGTCCAGTAGTATTGCCTGTGCGTGGTATAAAATTTGTATGAAAAAAGTAGAGTTTGTTCGTTGTTGCCACATTTTGTTCTTTTTTGCTATCCTAACAGGACCTTGGGTCAGAACTATTAAAGAACAGCCTCAAGGGATTGCAAAAAAATAAAAATGTGGCAACTACGAACAAATTTAATATTTTTTTTACAAATTGTAAATCTATGCACAGGCAATACCACTGGAACTAGGTTCTTGAAATTTTGCGCAGAGGTTATTTTGGTTGGGTGAATTAACACCAGGAAAGGAATTTAAGAAAATCATCTCATAAGGTGGTAAAACTCAGGGTGTAAATTGGCAAAAAATTTGCTTGTTTACTTGAATATATATTAGCGGGTAAAACCTCTGGGCAGAAAGCTTGTTACCAAGTATCAGTCAGGATACCGTAGCAAGGTCTACCCACACAGTAAGTAATTCTTAATTCCCAACTTCACTACTTAATTCATATTTTAGATTTGGTGAGTTTTTAGAAAAAACTGCCATGTATTAAAGCGTTTTTTTCGCAAACTATTAGATTATCAAAAAAGTTATTAGAGCAAGGTTGTGCAGAAATTTACGCGTAACATTTCTTCTATACAATGTTCATTTATAGCACTTACCAATTTTGAGTTATTACAAAATAACAAAATTTTGGCCAATTAAAAAAAGTTTGAAATGGCTGCCATTTTTTTTTGTCAGTATGCTAGCAAGGCCCCGGCTCGAAATAGCTAAAGAATAGCCTAAAGATTCGTTTCCAAGGCGGGGCCAAACTTACAAACTAACTTACACGCGCGGGAACTCTCACTTAAGCGATCTTGCCTACTATTAGGCCGAAATATGAAAAAATAAAATTGGACCAAACACGCGGTCGGCTGGTACATTTTGTATGGGAGGCCCAACATTTTTTTTATACTTCGCCTTATGTTCCTGGGGGAAAGTTGTTCAGTTTCATGGGCTAGTTCACCCCTTAAAATATATGTAGTTGATATTTTTACATGCTGTATAGAACATGTATATGACGTATTATTTTTTCTTTTGCCGTCACTTTACGGTCCACCCTATATTTCGACTTACAACCGACCAATATTTATCCATAGTGCATGAAAATTCATGTAGTTTTAGACAGTTAGTGCCTATACGCTCTTCAACCATTCATTGTTAATCACACTAGCTACGTGTGAGACCAGACACTCCGAAGAGACTGCATTCCATTTAGAGGCAGGTGTAGTAGGAAGTGTGTAGGACAATTAGATTTAATATGTTTCGAGGTAAAGACGATAGCGTTTCTCTTTCTCTCTCTCTCTTTCTTCCCCTCCCTCTCTTATCTTTTGGTATAGGACACTAAATTGTCCAACGACTCGACGAACCTTGGTCTCAGAGTTTTCATACGCCAAACATGTAGCAGGCCTTACAGTTTTATTCTCTTAGGGACTACCTCTTGCAAAGAGTCGATAAAAATACGTCTCTCATTATTCTATTTTATTATCTGCCTTTGATAGATACTGCAAGATGTAGTGTGTGTTTTTTTTTAATAGTCAACTCACATTCACAATACCGGAAAAAGACTGAGTAGATCTGAAATGGCTGCAATTCCTCCTAAATTGTGCCCTTGGAGGCACGGAACCATCTTACTTTTGGAAAAACAGGTGGTTCAGCCTGCAAAGTCCTAACCAGACTGGGAGCAAATTCACAAAGTGATAAACAATAAATAATAATTATCAACTTTAATGTTTATCGAATCGAATCTGAAACCTTTTCCGTCGCAGACAGTCGCACTACCACTGCGCAATATCGGCTATCCCATAATCTTTTCTTACGAAATTTTACGACAGGTTCGGGTGATGCTATTCTAAGCTGGCATCATACGTTTTTACAGCAATATCTTAGCCGGCAGCACAAGCAATGAAATCCTGGGTCCCTCAATCACATGTAATGATTATGACACCCAAGTGATGCTTTTTTGAACCGGGCTCGTACGGCAACTACTTAGCCGGCAACACTCTGAGTCTCACGAGAATTAAACGGAGTACTTTATACTATTTTAAGCCGGCATAACACGGTATACCACAAAAAAAAACAAAACGGTTCCTCTCTATTTATACCACACGTCGGGTAATACAATTATCCTCGCGGGCAATTAGAGGTGTTTTATAATTTAATGCGGGTACACCGATGTTTCACAGGTGACCTGAATTTATATGAAAGCTTAGTTAGGAACATTCCATTAACATTACATGAATGTGTACGAACTTCGTGTTTTGGTGAGAATGCATTAACTTTTCCACGCCATTTAATACAGGGCTATGAATACAGAATAACTTTTACTAAAGGGTAAAGATTGAAATAGGTATACCTACATATCTTCTAGGTACTAGGTATAGGTGTCTACCTGCCTTCATAAATATTTTTCCCGTGTAATGTGATGTGTACCCTGTAAAATATTATGTACTGGGTTCAAATTAACGCGATTTGTTTCAACTTGCCTCTAGCCCCATGTATACAGGGTGTAAGAGACAACTCACCAAATACTGAAACTTCAGACCATGCAACTGAACAACTGCGTAAACGTAAAAAGTTCCCATAGTAAATGCCGTCAACTGATCCTGACTTTTTATGGGAGCTCGAAATTTGTTTGTGTCGTTGTTTTTAGGGGAAAGTTGTTCAGTTCCATGTTCTGCATGCACCTTATCGCTATCTCTTACATCCTGTATGTAGTTTACCTACCTACTCGATAGAAATATTGTACTGATCTGGGGGCACGGCAGTGCCCCCACCAAGTCGAGCTAAAAGCGGCACGGCCGTACCATCCTTTTCTCGAACCAGTTCAGGCCATTTTCGACCCCCCCATAACTCCCTTATCGAAAAGTTTAGAACCCTCATTTCAAAATATCTTATCAAGCAATGCATAGACACGATATATTTCAAATTTCATCTAATTTACACCAGTAGTTTAGAAGTTATAGTTAGTCAAAGTTTCTTAATTTTCTGCCTGACTGACTGACTGACTGACTGACCGATCATCAAAATTCTAAGGTACTTCTAGCAGACTGAGGAGCTTCAAACTTAGAATACAACTTGTATTTAGTGTATAAATAAAAGGAAAACTATAACATTCTGAAAATTCGATTGCAACCGCATAATTAACTTTGTATTTCCATACAAATGTATAGGATTACAAAGTTAACTTTGCGGTCAAAATCGGTCTTTGAGGAAATCTGTAGCTGAGACTCAAGAAGTAGTTCCAGAAAAGAGAAAGATCAAGACTACCTACAAAAAGAAATGAGATCCCACCAAAAACATTCACTTGTAAAAAGAACCAAGTCTCGCCTCTCAGTTCTTCTACTGTAAAAAGTTATGAGATCCATGTGAAGCCAAGTCGGTTATTGATTTATTCAAGGACTACTTCAGGGAACTTTCATCTTAAGCTATTGCATAATTAGGTAACAGACAACATCTTATAGTAATCATATCGATATTTAAAAACTTTTATATTTACAATAACTAGAATGACTTGGCAATCGCACACTATTTGCTTGTGAGATACGATGGTCTGGTGCGATGGCCGGGTCATTCTAGTTATTGTAAATATAAAAGTTTTTAAATTTCGATATGGTTACTATAAGATGTTGTCTGTTACCTAATTATGCAACAGCTTAAGAGCGCATTCAATTTTTTCTAGCAAATTTGCAAATATTGGCTTTATAAACATGCGAGTTTCTCGAAAACCGTTATGTAAAAATAATATGTTAATTGAACATTTAATCAAGCATATCTTCATCTAAAAAATGTACAATGTAAATATTAACATTTTAGTTTTAAACCTGTTATAAACAGCGATATCTAAAGCGACAAAACCAAAATTCAGGAAAAGACCTCAAATCAAGCGTGAGTTTTAGAGTTTTGGTTCACTGTAAAAAAATATCAGTTATACAAAAAAATAGAGTATATATTTGAGAACAAAGTCTACAGTGAACATTTTACAATTTTATTCAGAAATATAGAATAATACCACGTTTTCATATACGATTTTTTGCAAAATAATGCGCCATTATAACGGCTTCTGTATGAAAAAATAACAGTAGTAAAGATTTAAAAAAAATATATGTTATTTAAGAAGATGTACTTAATCTAATTGCAGAAAAATATATTTATTTTTATTCATAATATCACTGTAAAAAATATTCAAACATCCCCATGTTTTTCGCAAAATGACGCTCCGAGAGGTTTGGCAGGGAAAATTGTATGGGCTTCGTGAAAAGCTCTATAGCGGCCTTAAGATGAAAGTTCCCTGAAGTAGTCCTTGAATAAATCAATAACCGACTTGGCTTCACATGGATCTCATAACTTTTTACAGTAGAAGAACTGAGAGGCGAGACTTGGTTCTTTTTACAAGTGAATGTTTTTGGTGGGATATTTTATATAGCTTCCACAAACGACGTAGTAGAGTATGGAGCTGGCAGTTTGCCTTCGTAGTTAAGATATGGCTTAACTTGCTAGCTGGCAGAGTTGCCTTGTAGATTAGCTTATAGTGAAGTTTGATAGCCAATTCCCAATATATACTTGCTTGAACTTTGACGCTATTAGGCTGGAAGTTTGAGTTTGTGGTTGGTATTATCTGACTTGCGTAGTACTACTACAAAATCAAATAAGGATTTAAAAAATATTAGATGTAGGCAAAGAAAAGACTGCTCCTTTAAACGTAACCGATCTCGGCTGCCATGCTTCGAAGGCTTTATTAAACCCATAATCTGAAAATATTAATAATTTTCTGTAGCACTTGAAAATTACGTCTTCCGCCGCCGCTTAGACCAGTACTGTAGTTTTCAGGTTATTAGATTAGGTACTATCTTCCCATCATAAAGCCGGTTTATTTTTTGTTTTACCTACTTATTACCTACGACTTTGGCTTCGATTTTCGGGACTCATTAAAATATCTGCAATTTAATGAAATCTATTTATATTCAAGGAACACTTTACATTCAAATAAATGTTATTAATTTGTGAAATTATGCGTAAAAATTTAATTGCCCTCGCTCTTTTCTCTTATATTCTGTTAATGGTTTACCTTTTTAAATTCGGTAGGTAGGTAAAAGTTGTGTAATTAAGTACAGAAATCAAATTGGGCTAGGGTACCTGTATGCTTTTGTATGGATGTAAGTAAAGAACTATGTTAATGGTAGAAAAAAACACCTTGTAAGTAACTGCTACAAGATAATACGTTCTCAGTAAAAAATAGGTAATACCAACATAACGTCATCCCATTTTTTATCTTGCATCGCAGCGTTCTAGCTCAAAGCAGAGATATCTAGCGTTGCCGCCTGTTGCCGCTCTATAGTGGACCATCGGTAGTCTATCGATAGAGTTGATCAACAGATTATTAATCGAAAGTTAAAAATACTATCGTACTATCAATAGTATCGTTGCTCATGGTTTAAAAACCATCGATAGTATGGATTCGCTACAAAACGACTGTCGATACTATCATTTGATTTCAAATCGTGAGCCACGCACGATAAGGTATTGATTAACTTAACGATTGTATAGTAAAACTACCAATAGTTCGGCAGCACTAGCGATATCTCGTGAGAGCTGTGGCTTGCAGATACCAACGATACTAACTCCATTCCCTTGCACTGAAGACACGATGATCTTAAGATGAGCTTGACTTTAAGCTGCGATCCGAGCTTGTATCCCGGCTTGAATGGAAGTCTAGCTCATCTCAAGCAGGGATCAGTGCATCTACAATACGCCTGCTTGGGTAACATACGTGCCACGACAACTACTTTATCTAGCGCGTTGTCGAGTTCATTATTAAAATGATTTTCGCTTTGTAAACACGGTAAACTTGCTTGAACACAAAACGATAAATATGTCAATTAGGGTGCACACACACATATTACTATTGGGCAGTAGGTACCTAGTGAGGCTCGTTGTATTGCGATTACACACAAGGTTTAGTAAAGCAGAGGTAGTACGAATAACAACAAGTACCTAGGTATTACTTAGAATGATAGCCAGTTTTTCTAAGTTCAAAAGTCGCTCGTGTAAATAGGGTAGAAAAGCTTAAAGTGTTACTCCAAATCAATTAGCCCAATGTTAACCCTTCTGTAAAAGTAATATTTAAAACAACAAATAAAAGCGCAATTCGAACTCTAGATCAAATATTAATACCACTCCATTTCTATCCATCAAAATTCAATAAGCTTGTAAATTTTAAAATGATATTTCCTGCCTGCAAAGAGCTCGAAGAAGCTCTCGCTTTTATTTAATCTTGTTTAAATTCTCGAGCTCTCCGAAGAGACGCTTAATTTTGAGTAAAATTATTCTGGGCGTAAATAAAACGGCCTATCAGGGTGGAATTGTATTTGTGAAGTGACATTAGCGGTATTTCGAACGGTATTTCATTTAAAAATAAATCGGTAACGGTATTTAACGGTATTTTTCATTTATGCTATTTGTTTTGCACTGCGCTTGCAAACCGTAGAAGTGTGGTGATTATTGTGGGAAGCTCATGGATAGGGGAAGTGTTTTCCTGTGGGTGTTGATGAATAACGGAAAATCATTCGGCCTAAGATTATGTATGATAAAACGTTTTATTTGGACTAGAATTTCAAGAAGATTAGCATATGCTTCAATTATTTCCTATTTCAAGCTAAGCTTTCTTCGTCGTGTAGAATTCATCAACTTCCGGAATTCTTTTGACTTTAAAAGCGAACTTTAACCGGTAGCTTTTCCGGGCTTTGTTCAGGATGAGCGGTACATTATTTTGCGAAATGAAGCAAACAAACTGCTAACAATCTTTAAACTGACCTCAATCCCACAATTAGCAGTTTTATCCCCAGCAAGCGGCAGGAAGTGCATTCAGTTGACATTGGAGCTTGAGACTTCAAAAGTGAACTTAAATCAGAGCTTTACCCGAGCTCAGGATGAGCGCTACATTATTTTGCGAAATGAAGCAAACAAACTGCTCACTAACCGTTGAATTGACCTCGATCCCACAATTAGCAGTTTTATCATGTTTTATCCCTACATTGCTGGAGTACATTCAGTTGACATTGGAGCTTGAGACTTTAAAAGCGAACTTTAACCTGAGGTTTTCCCGGGCTTTGCTCAGAATGAGCGCTACATTATTTTTCGAAATGAAGTAAACAAACTGCTTACAAACCGTTGAATACCTCAATCCCACAATTAGCAGTTTTATCCCCAGCAAGCGGCAGGAAGTGCATTCAGTTGACATTGGAACTTGAGACTTTAAAAGGAACTTTAACCGGAGATTTTCCCGAGCTTTGATCAAGAAAAGTGGTACATTATTTTGCGAAATAAAGTAAACAAACTGCTAACAATCTGTTGGGCTGACCTCGATCCCACAATTAGCAGCTTTATCCCCAACAAGCGGCAGGAAGTGCATTCAGTTGACATTGGAACTTGAGACTTTAAAAGCGAGCTTTCCTCAGAGCTTTCTCGTCCCCAGTCTTTGCTCAGGATCAGTGATACATTATCTCGTCTGATAAAGTAAACAAAATGATATCTGGCGAGCGATGCAGCGCTTTATAATAAACTTGAGAAAGGATGCTCAAATCTCTGAATTATTTTACCTGTAAGTACTTTATCTACTTTGATAATATTAATAGCAAATACAGAAAGGAACGACGACCTAAAAATAGATAACTTGAAAATGTAACACAGAATAATATTGTATATTTTATAGGTAAGTATCTACACGAGGTAAAATAAGAAAATGAAGCAGAACATTCCTTGAAATTGTAAGACCATTGCACATTCGCAATGCCGCCGCGAGTTGCAAGCCAGCCTAGCCTTAGCCGGCCATGTCTCAGCTCCACCCATGCCAGGGTATATGCCATGCCATGCCAAGCCAGCCGAGCCAGCCAAGCCGGAGCTGAAGACAAGCCGCCGTGGTTCACAGAATGAGGCCTCATTCTGTGTGCTAGCCAGCCAGCCGGCGTTCGCGCCTTTTTGTTTTCTTTTTTTGAATTGATTTTGTTCGAACAACGCTTGTAAAACAAAAGACAGTAGTTTTCTCTCTTGTTATTGAAGTTTGGTAATAAAAAGTGGTTGTTCCAGCATAAAAGTATTTTATTTAGTATTTAGTGTTATATTTTCAGAAGAGTGGGATAATAATTACCTACTAGAAGTCACGGCCCACATGATAAACGAGTAAACTACCACGAGGCCTGATGATCATGAATTGCGGATGACTGGGACATGGAGTCTCCAGGCGGCGGCCGTTCAGAACAGAAACCGAGGGCGTAAGGCGTCAAAGCAAGCCGAAGCTAGCAAGCTAGTCAAGATTCCGCCTGTACATTTGGTCCGGTGCCCGCCGCGATCGTATTTCAAGACCATCCATCCATCATGTCGTACAATGTTCTGTTTTACAATACGCTGCCGTGCATCTGCTGAGCATTGAGTACCTATGTCGTGAATTGTGGTTTCCCGCCAAATTCAACAAAAGCTATCTGTCAGACAACGACAAGGCCTAACATAAATAAAACAGAAATAATCAAAATATTACCTACTAGCAGCCCGCCCAGCGGTTTCACCCGCTGCTATTTACCTGTTTTCCCGTAGAAATTGGATCTTTGCCCGTAGTAAAAAGTCCATTACTCCGATCCAGCAGAGGTAAATGTGCGAGCAGAAGCGGCCCGTCATGCTGAATAACTTTTACTTTGAAGCCATGGCCGTATCTCTTATAGTTTAGATGGGATGCTGGTGGTCTTCATCAGGTACTCCAGATCCTCGATGACCATGTGCCAGCAGAATCGGCCCGTCATGGTGAACAACTGGGATGCTGGTGGTCTTCATCAGGTGCTCCAGATCCTCGATGACCATGTGTCAGCAAAAGCGGCCCGTCATGGTGAACAACTTTGTCTATGAAGCCATTGCCGAATCTCTTAGGGCCTTACCACACAAAAGTTAGACCAGCGTTGAACGCGTGTCTAGCGTTTTTTTTTTATGAAGTTTAATTTTAAACACGCGTTCGACACTGGTCTAACTTTTTTGTGTTAAGGCCCTTATAGTTTATATGGGATGCTGGTGGTCTACATCAAGTACTCCAGACCCTCGTGACCATTTGCCAGCAGAAGCGGCCCGTCATGCTGAATAACTTTTACTTTGAAGCCATTACCGTATCTCTTATAGTTTATATGGGATGCTGGTGGTCTTCATCAGGTGCTCCAGATCCTCGATGACCATGTATCAGCAGAAGCGGCCCGTCATGGTGAACAACTTTGTCTATGAAGCCATTGCCGTATCTCTTATAGTTTATATGGGATGCTGGTGGTCTACATCAGGTACTCCAGACCCTCGTGACCATTTGCCAGCAGAAGCGGCCCGTCATGCTGAATAACTTTTACTTTGAAGCCATTACAGTATCTCTTATAGTTTATATGGGGTACTGGTGGTCTTCATCAGGTACTCAGATCCTCGAGGGCTGACAAAAGTAGTCCATGTCCATCTTTACTATGCTAGTAATATCAGAGCCAAATTTCGCGAAGATCGGTAAAGCGGTTTGGCTTATTTGGGTAATATCCGCTGTATTTCCCGCTTTTCCTGCTGCTTACCGTTTTCCCGTGAAAATGAGGAATTTTCCCGTGGTAAAAAGTAGCCTATGTTACTCAGGAATGTTGTAGCTTTCTAATGGTGAAAAAATTTTCGAAATCGGTCCAGTAGTTTCGGAGTTTATCGATTACATACATACAAAAAAACAAACAAACAAACAAAAAAACAAACAAAGTTTTCCTCTTTATTATATTAGTGTAGATAGTGTAGATTTCGTGAAAGTTGTATGAAGTGGCAGAGGCGGATAGGCCCTTTCGAATAATACAACTCTCGGACAAAAGAAAACAGGACATTTGATTCAGAAAATACATAAGAACTGCGCAATCCAATTTTGGTGCTGATAGCCCCATAATTATGATCATAGGCGACGGAACGCATTGTCAGAGCTATGCACTTAACCTGAAGAGCTGTACGAGAGTTTTCGATGTGCCCTGGATGAAAATATACCTGCCCTGACGGATTTCCGTACCGGTACCTAACCTACAACTGTCATGCTGGATGTCGCTGCTATTCTGTACGCGATGATGGAGGCTACAATCACAGATAGAGACATACCTACATGCGCCTCGACGCTCTAAGGACGTGAAAAGGCCATGTGCTCGTTCTAATTCCATATATGTCTGCAATGCAGGTGAAAGCAAATATGGAGATCAACGCAGTGATTATATGCAGTTGTTTGTTTCAGTGTTCTGTACTGCTTGTGCACTATGTGCCCCTTCCCTACACTTGCCATGGTGCTGTGCTGGCGAACTGTTCAAAGCAAGCTGAATTATTCCTGTCCATGCGGAGTGACATGAAGCAGCTGCAACTGATGGTTGCGAGCAGTGGTTCTGGTTTAAGGCAGCGCTACAAGGAAGTTATAAGGTCATGTAAACATTCTGTTTTCATTTATTTCTTGTATTCATGAAAAAGTTTCAGAGAAAACCTAAGCAGTCATTACATGCAATGTTTTAATTGTTCACAGCTATAGATTAAAGTGCTTCTTGTCAAGTGAAAGTGTTCCTGGTATCTGAACGGGGCTAACTGGAATTTACTTGTCAGCGACAACGGAGTGAGGAGCGGTCATAGCAGCCAGCTAAACTGTCAACAGAGCATTTCATGTGTAGCGGCTGGCCAGTCACAAGATTGGACGTGCATTAGAAGCCCTACTGGAAGCTTGATTATATCAGGTGCTATGCTTTCATTATGTTACTATTCATTCACAAGGTTGTACAAAATTGTTGGTTGTAGCAAGATAAAAAAAAAGAAAACTATTAAAATGAAGTGATGTGACTATTTAGTTAAAAGAGGCTAATGATACTGCAGCCATTTACCAGCAGTGCAATAATAAATACAATGCTACAGAACAGTCTTACATAGCTTGTAGACCTAGGATACTTACCTATAATAATGTAACATTGTAGACTCTTGTAGTAAGATTCAAAATCAATGTCTCTCTGGGGACGATAAGAAAGTATTGGATACCGAGGATAGAATCAATAAGTAAATAGAATATTTGATACAGAGTGTTATGTTAATCTCTTATCTTTGTGTGGGACACTGAGTCGTCCAATGACCCGATGAACCCTGGTGTAAGAGTTTCACAACCAATTAAAATACTTGAATGACAATCAACTGTTGTAGTATAGAATTTATCAAAGTTGAATGTTAGGTATGTGTTCTGTGAACCAAAATCAGTACCTAGGCTGTAATTTCAAAACCATTTGTTTTGAAATAGGATCTGCACATATATTGCTTAATAAAGTAGGCATTAGAGCATATACACTTGCCAGTCATAAATTAAACCAGATAAGTAGGTACATAACATACACTTTAGTATGCATGTTTGCCTGGTAGAAATTGCAATCTGAATACCTTTTGCAAAACATTATATCCAATAGATATTAGATTTAAATATTAATATGAGCAATAAATATTTTCTGTCAATTTGGCAAGTCTGTATAAATGTGGATGCAGGATATACATTCTGCATTGTAGGTATTGCAAAAGAAAATAGGTAATAGCACCAAGTTGTATTAGTTATTTGGACATTACTTAAAAACAATATACAACAGGTCAACTTATTTCTAAAACAAATCCCTGCCAGCAGACCAGATGAGATAGAGAGATGATATAATGTCAGCCCAATGGCTAAAATTGTGATAGTTGTGATACCTGTTCCCTTTCAACAAGCGGCAAAAGCACAAATTAGGGAAACGGTGAACTTTCTGTATACTCTCTATTTTGTGGCAAAAGGTCATTCGAATTCAATGTCACACGATTGGGGCAAAAGTAAGTTAGTCAACTGACTTGTCAGTCTGTCAGTCAGTTAGCTAGTCAGTCAGTAGGCCAGTGTACAGTCAGTCAGTCATCTGGCTAGTCACCTAGCCAGTTAGCTAGTCAATCAGGCAGCCAATGGGAACGTTAGCCAGTCAATCAGCGTGTCGGTCAGCAAGACATCCTGCCAGCCCATAGGACAGCCAGCCGTTCAGGCCGTAAGTAAGGCAGCCGAACAGTCAGCCAGCCAGTCTACCAGCTAGAGAGTAAGCCAATCAGTCAGTCAACAAGCCGGACCCTCAGCCTGCTAGACAATTGGTCACCTAGTCACGCAACCAGCTAGACAGCCATCTAGTCAGACAGCCAGCCTGCTCTTTACCCAGTAAGCCAATCAGTCTGCAAGAAAGCCACAAAGCCAATCAGTCAGCTAGTCAGACGATCCGTCAGCCAGATAGCCAGACAGCCTTCTAGTCTGCTTGTTAGACAGTCAGCCAGTCAGTTTGCTAACCAGACAGCCAGTCAATGAGCCAACCAGACAACCAGTCAATTAGCTAATCAGGCAGCCAGCCAGTTAGTTTGTCCGTCAGTCAGTCAGTCAGGTCACTGTAAAACAATTGAGTGTATGTACACAGCCCATTGTTTTTCAGACATAATGAGCCACTAGGCACTTGCGTCTGCTGACAATATTGCTATAATTTGAACTAATGATATTAATATCAATTAGCCTAATGATTGTGTAGGGTTTTCCGAATGTAAACTATCGTAGAACTACTAGGCAACAGTAAATGTGACAAAATATTGAATACTAATAACCTTCATTACATTACCAAAAGCAGTATTGGAATCTTTCAAGTAAATTGTCTCAGTAAATGTCACTTTTCTGGCATTTTTCATCTCTAATTACAACTTAGAATGTATGCTGATGCTAGTTTACTTAAATTTGTGTTCTCAATTGCGGGGCAATTGTTGCAGGATGGCCGAGTGTAAGACCATTGCACATTCGCAATGCCGCCGCGAGTTGCAAGCCAGCCTAGCCTTAGCCGGCCATGTCTCAGCTCCACCCATGCCAGGGTATATGCCATGCCATGCCAAGCCAGCCGAGCCAGCCAAGCCGGAGCTGAAGACAAGCCGCCGTGGTTCACAGAATGAGGCCTCATTCTGTGTGCTAGCCAGCCAGCCGGCGTTCGCGCCTTTTTGTTTTCTTTTTTTGAATTGATTTTGTTCGAACAACGCTTGTAAAACAAAAGACAGTAGTTTTCTCTCTTGTTATTGAAGTTTGGTAATAAAAAGTGGTTGTTCCAGCATAAAAGTATTTTATTTAGTATTTAGTGTTATAAAATATTTTGTTAAAATATCATACCTGAAAAACTGGAGGTTTGATTTGAATCAAAATACACCCTTTTTTCCAAGTTTCGCGGTCTAGTTGAGTGAATTTTCTCCGAAGAACGTAGGTACGCAATGAACCTTTGATTTATTTAGGACCATTTTGAAATACTTAAATTTCATCTTAAACATACTTACTTACTTTTTAATTTGCACCATCGCCAGCACAACAACCTACCTGTCCATTTATGGGATAAAATAATAATATTGTAGGAGGGGAAGACCAGGTTAGTGAAAAAACGTGAGGAGAAATTG
Source organism: Phthorimaea operculella (assembly GCA_024500475.1). Taxonomy (NCBI): domain Eukaryota; kingdom Metazoa; phylum Arthropoda; class Insecta; order Lepidoptera; family Gelechiidae; genus Phthorimaea; species Phthorimaea operculella. The sequence goes on along the minus strand of JANFCV010000113.1, from coordinate 1,478,268 downwards.
ATGTCCCTGCAGTTGGGACATGTCTGGCTCGAAATAATTATAATTTGGTCCCTTAAATTAGTAGGTTCAGACGTGGAATATGTCTGCTTCTAGTCTCCCCAAGTCTGTATGCATTTCTGCCCGTCTAACTGCATTCCTGATGGATACTTGAGCGTCTAATCCACTGGCTTTAGATAAGGAAATTGCGGTTTAATGTGGATTAGCCAGGAGATTGAAGCTTTAAATATTTCTAGCTGGAAAAGGCGGACTTTTCTCTCTCAACATTCTTATTTCTTAGGTCATCTAAAACATTCTTGCAGAAAGTCTGAGGGATAAAAGTAGTCTGGTGAGAAGAGCCAGCCGTTAGTTTTTATTGTGAGTGCAACAATAACTGACAGTGGTTGGAAAGACTGCGTTTTATGTACGCACTTTCGTTCTGTTCTGTTGTCTAGTCTAGATGACTTTGAAAATCCGTTAGTAATTTTCTGCCGTATTCTTTTATGAAATATCTTTACTCTCGCAGGCTCAAGCTCGTCTTTCATTAATTTCTGGCTTTTAGGAGGTGTTGGTTTATCTTAATTTTTTCGCTAATAGCAAAAAAAAAACATTTCTTCAGTTTCTTGCTGATTTTAACTTTTGTAAGATCATTTCAATCTAGGATAACGGGTTAATCTTTTGAAGTTCCGTCCAGTTGCTTGATGATTTTTTTGTAACGAAGGAGCGGCACAGAGATCAATCACCGCAAAAGAGGAAAAACCAACAAAAACCTAAAGACAAGTTGTATTTATTTGATGAAAGCTTCACAGATGTAACATCGTCCGAGCAATTTCTCGGTAATTCGAAAAAACTGGTTGACCTAAAATCTGTTCGCTTGGCTGGTCACAAAATTTGGCAGCGGCCACAAATAAAGAGGTAGATAAGTTTGCAAGATGATGGAAGAAAAAGCTTGGAATTTAAATTTGTTTTTCCATCAGGTACTGCTATAGGTACCTAAAGCAGCGGTTAGACCACACGATATATCATGCCTGATTCGGCATACGTATATTGCTGGTTATTCTACGGGAGGCATTGTTTAATGTAATAAACTCGAGCGAACGAGCAATGTATAACGAATGGGGTCGATGTATCGTATAGTCTGCTCGCTACTTAAAAATCCATTCAAAACTTACAGATGCAGAGATGGAGATACAAAGTCATGTATAAAATCCGTATTAAACCTGGAATCTTTGTCACAACAGTTAAATAAACATCATGTTCGCAGAACAAACTATAAGCGGATCTCACAAGAAAACGAAGAAAAGTTTAAAAAGCTATCTTGTATTTGTACGTAACTTTGTAAACAATCTCTGTCGTTTCTTTTACTTTACCTTTAGTCTGAACAAATTATAAGTAATCTTTTAAATACGAATGAACTTTCTACACTTCGCCGAAATTACTTAGGAGTTTTAGACGAACAAGTTTACAAGAGATTTTTCTGGGGAGTTTTTATTTAAAGCGTTCCTTTGGTAGGCTTTTCTTTGAGGGGAGTTTCTGCGCCCGACGTTCATATAAAGGGGCTTTAGAACAAGCCATTCTCCCCTGACGGCTCAAGGGCTCTCCACACTTGCCCGGTAAAATGGTGCAAGTTAGGGTTTCACTGTATCTTTTTGTTCTGAGGGAAAATTAAGTTCGCTTTATTACATTTACCATTGTCCGCCAACTTTATATGGGTGTATTTTCCTTTTAGCTGTAAAGATTGTTTGCATCGGTCTCAACTTTGTGTTTGGTTAATAAATACTAAAGCCCTCTGATCTGAGTGAAATATCAGTATCACTTGGCCTATCTACCTACAGACCTATTGGATTAATATCGTTGAATAAACCTAATAAGGCAGATGATGATATCTGATCGGATCAATCTTTGGTTTACATCATTATACAAAATCGCCACAACGTTGCATACACACTCTATAAAGGTTTAACTCAATCTCCTTGTCCACAGGCTACAAGACTTCAGATGCGTGTGGTGTAGGAAGTGCGTGCACGCTGCGTGCAAGCCGGGTTGGCGAGCGCCTTGTTCCCTGGGACCGACGCGGGCCTCAGTGGTGCCACCTACGAGACTGCATTCCGTGGGACCCGACGACGCCTGGGTCCCGGACCGGCCGCCTAATGCTTCCCCGCTTATCGTGTTCGTCAATTCCAGATCTGGTAAGCACGTTAAAGCATAGAAATATCCGTACACGTAGTTAAGAGTCTTTCTGATTGACTCTGATTGACTCGCAGCGCGCCTGGAACAGTACTTGACCAAAATTATTGAAATTTTGCAAAGCGATCGACACAAGAAGAAGAAGTCGTTTTACTTGATGATTTTTGAATACATATTTCAATTCAATTCAATTCGTACATGAAATACAAACAGTTTATTACGCTTTAAAAATCGGACTAAAGTAGACTAGACAATGGTGTACTACAAGCGCAATCAAAAGTAAATGTCCATTCTCTCTGTGGCTTAACGTCCATTCAACTAGCGAAGACCACAGCGCGCAGACATGCATTGGCTTTATCTGGTCCAAAAAGTTTCACATACTAACTACGAAAAAACGCCTTTATCTTCTACCTCAAACCCCTTTCAACAGGTGACAACCAGGGCGTGAAATTCCTGCGTCGCTTCAGGCAGCTACTCAACCCCGCACAAGTGTTCGAGCTGAGCGGTTTGGGGCCTCGCTTAGGGCTTCGACTGTTCAGACATTTCGCGCCCTTGAGGGTCTTAGTCTGCTCCGGGGATGGGTCCGTGGGCTGGGTGCTTCAGGAGATCGACAAGCTGGATATGCATGTGAGTATCTCTCTATTTGGACAGCTTCTCACTACTCACTACTGGTTGGTTGGTCAAGTGTTCGAGCGGTTTGGGGCCTCGTTTGAGGCTCAGGTTGTTCAGGCATTTCGCGCCTTTGAGGGTCCTGGTCTGCTCAGGAGATGGGTCCGTCGGCTGGGTGCTTCAGGAGATCGACAAGCTGGACATGCATGTAAGTATGTCTCTCTATTTAGACAGCTACTCACTACTTACTACTGGTTGGTTGGTCAAGTGTTCGAGCGGTTTGGGGCCTCGTTTGAGGCTCAGGTTGTTCAGGCATTTCGCGCCTTTGAGGGTCCTGGTCTGCTCAGGAGATGGGTCCGTTGGCTGGGTACTTCAGGAGATCGACAAGCTGGATATGCATGTGAGTATCTCTCTATTTGGACAGCTTCTCACTACTCACTACTGGTTGGTTGGTCAAGTGTTCGAGCGGTTTGGGGCCTCGTTTGAGGCTCAGGTTGTTCAGGCATTTCGCGCCTTTGAGGGTCCTGGTCTGCTCAGGAGATGGGTCCGTTGGCTGGGTACTTCAGGAGATCGACAAGCTGGATATGCATGTGAGTATAACTCTATTTGGACAGCTTCTCACTACTCACTACTGGTTGGTTGGTCAAGTGTTCGAGCGGTTTGGGGCCTCGTTTGAGGCTCAGGTTGTTCAGGCATTTCGCGCCTTTGAGGGTCCTGGTCTGCTCAGGAGATGGGTCCGTTGGCTGGGTACTTCAGGAGATCGACAAGCTGGATATGCATGTGAGTATCTCTCTATTTGGACAGCTTCTCACTACTCACTACTGGTTGGTTGGTCAAGTGTTCGAGCGGTTTGGGGCCTCGTTTGAGGCTCAGGTTGTTCAGGCATTTCGCGCCTTTGAGGGTCCTGGTCTGCTCAGGAGATGGGTCCGTCGGCTGGGTGCTTCAGGAGATCGACAAGCTTGATATGCATGTGAGTATGTAACTAATATCTCTATGTTATTAAACCAGCAGTTACTGTGTTAAACTTCGCTTGGAGCTGCGGCTGTTCGGTCAATTTGCGCCCTTGAGGTTGCTGGTCTGCTCCGGGGATGGGTTCGTGAGATCAAAAAGCCTGATAAACATGTGTGTCTTTCTATGTTCCTAGAGCTACTCACTACTGGTCGGTTTGGCTGGTCAAGCATTTGGTAAAATTAAGTTACGCTTCCAAAAAAAACTCGTCTATTCTCATCCATTTTAAAATAGCTCGCATCCAAGCTAGTTTCTAGTTCGATAATTTTCCCACAGCGGCAAGTGCAAACCGCAGTGCTTCCCTTGGGAACGGGCAATGACTTGGCACGCGTGCTCGGCTGGGGTGCCTCGTGTGATGATACCGACAACCTGCAGCTGCTCATTGAACGCTACGAGAAGGCCTCCACCAAGATGTTGGACCGGTAACGTACTATACTGTACAGTACTTACATACATACCATCCTGAAGTATACGACTCTTTGTCGTGCTACGCCATGGTATCACGGTTGTAGCACATATTTCCTTACCTTACCTTAACAGCCACAACAGTCCACTGCTGGAAATGGGCCTCCCCCGTATTGGGAGGTATTGCCATACTCACCACGCTTGGCAGGCGGGTTGGCGAGCGCAGTGCAAGATGTTTAATTCACAGGGAACGCTGCTGCCCATTCCCTGGATAATTATCCCTTAGTCGCTTTTTACGACACCCACGGGTAGAATTGGGGTGATGCTATTCTAAGCCAGCATCACACGGCAAAGCACATATTTCAGGATGGTACTATAACAACAAATTAGAGAAACAGCGCGCGGGGCGCCTATACAGATGGCTCACTCAGTACCAGCGACGATTTTGACGCTTACTGACTTTAACTGGAAATAACCGGAATCTCAGGGGAAGTCAAGGTAACGAAGAAGTTGGTTGCCACGAACGTCATATTTCTTGGATTAAAATTTGCTGAGAATAATTATGACGTTTTTGTATCTGATTTTACTGTTTTGATAATCTTATACTTTGAGATTGTTGATAGTAGCAACCCTGGCTATGTAACAAATGACACTCGCAAAAATTCTAATTAGGGTCGAGTGAACCTTCTGTAAACCACTCTTTTTTGTGCGATGCCAGTCAGCGACACTCAACTGTCATTTTATTTCTACTGTATTTTTTTGTGATACTTTTGCCGGCATCACTTCACCTCATGTTTGATGAAGCAGCTACTAAGGCTTAGCAAGTTTGTTATCTTTAACTTTAAATGTTATTTTGTTCGTAGATGGTCGATCATGACGTTCGAACGGTCTTTATCAGCGCCACCGCCTCCGCCGGCGCCGCCTGACCTGCTAGAAGAAAGTGCACTCTTAAAAAACCTTCAAGACATCATGCAGGTAAGTTTTTGGATGTTTTTTGCCGTCAGTAACTATTTCAGTATAATCTTGAACATTCTATCCTTTTTGGTAGAGCAAAGGAGTGCTACAAAAATGAGTGTCAAAAACGCCCCTTTAAAAATCAATATTTTTTTAAAGATCTGTTCAACGATACCTCGTTCAATATCGCAGGGGGGAAAATGCACCCCTTTTACATGTACGGGACATTTCATTTAGTTTTTGTAAGCATTTTTGAATATAGGTCAATGCGATTTAGCTCCTTACCAAATTTTATATAATTTGGTCCAAAACTGACGAAGTTATTAAGGCGGGTCTTACAGATAGACAGACAGACTTGACGAAAGGGGTTTAGTAGACTACGAAAGCCTAAAATCATAACATAACAATACAGAATTTTGTGATAAAAAAATGAAACGTGTCTTCCTTCAGGCGGGCGACGTGAACTGTATGGCGGGAACATCACTACGCGCGGGCTGCGCGCGCCTGGCCGACGCGGGCGAGCGGGCGGGCGGCGGCGCGGCACGAGCAGCGCACCGGCTGCGGCGCGCCGTGTCGCTGCTGCTGCACGCGCGCGCGCACCTCGCGCACGACCACGCGCGCTGCACGAGTTGCTTAGCAGATGCAGGTGCACGAGCAGCGCACCGCTGCGGCGCGCCGTGTCCTACTGCTGCACGCGCGCGCGCACGCGCACGACCACGCGCGCTGCACGAGTTGCCCTTACTTAGCAGATGCAGGTGGCAGCACGAGCAGCGCACCGGCTGCGGCGCGCCGTGTCGCTGCTGCTGCACGCGCGCGCGCCGCGCACGACCACGCGCGCTGCACGTGAGTTGCCCTTACTTAGCAGATGCAGGTGGCAGCACGAGCAGCGCACCGGCTGCGGCGCGCCGTGTCGCTGCTGCTGCACGCGCGCGCGCACCTCGCGCACGACCACGCGCGCTGCACGTGAGTTGCCCCTTACTTAGCAGATGCAGGTGGCAGCACGAGCAGCGCACCGGCTGCGGCGCGCCGTGTCCCTGCTGCTGCACGCGCGCGCGCACGCGCGCTGCACGAGTTGCCCTTACTTAGCAGATGCAGGTGGCAGCACGAGCAGCGCACCGGCTGCGGCGCGCCGTGTCGCTGCTGCTGCACGCGCGCGCACTCGCGCACGACCACGCGCGCTGCACGTGAGTTGCCCCTTACTTAGCAGATGCAGGTGGCAGCACGAGCAGCGCACCGGCTGCGGCGCGCCGTGTCCCTACTGCTGCACGCGCGCGCGCACCTCGCGCACGACCACGCGCGCTGCACGTGAGTGTGTGTCCCTTACTCAGCAGATGCAGGTGGCAGCACGAGCAGCGCACCGGCTGCGGCGCACCGTGTCCCTACTGCTGCACGCGCGCGCACTGCGCACGACCACGCGCGCTGCACGTGAGTAGACCTTACTTAGCAGATGCAGGTGGCAGCACGAGCAGCGCACCGGCTGCGGCGCGCCGTGTCCCTACTGCTGCACGCGCGCACTGCGCACGACCACGCGCGCTGCACGTGAGTAGACCCTTACTTAGCAGATGCAGGTGGCAGCACGAGCAGCGCACAGGCTGCGGCGCGCCGTGTCGCTGCTGCTGCACGCGCGCGCGCACCTCGCGCACGACCACGCGCGCTGCACGTGAGTTGTCCCTTACTTAGCAGATGCAGGTGGCAGCACGAGCAGCGCACAGGCTGCGGCGCGCCGTGTCCCTACTGCTGCACGCGCGCGCACTCGCGCACGACCACGCGCGCTGCACGTGAGTGTGTGTCCCTTACTCAGCAGATGCAGGTGGCAGCACGAGCAGCGCACCGGCTGCGGCGCACCGTGTCCCTACTGCTGCACGCGCGCGCGCACCTCGCGCACGACCACGCGCGCTGCACGTGAGTAGACCCTTACTTAGCAGATGCAGGTGGCAGCACGAGCAGCGCACCGGCTGCGGCGCGCCGTGTCCCTACTGCTGCACGCGCGCGCGCACCTCGCGCACGACCACGCGCGCTGCACGTGAGTAGACCCTTACTTAGCAGATGCAGGTGGCAGCACGAGCAGCGCACAGGCTGAGCGCACCTCGCGCACGACCACGCGCGCTGCACGTGAGTAGACCCTTACTTAGCAGATGCAGGTGGCAGCACGAGCAGCGCACCGGCTGCGGCGCGCCGTGTCGCTGCTGCTGCACGCGCGCGCGCACCTCGCGCACGACCACGCGCGCTGCACGTGAGTAGACCCTTACTTAGCAGATGCAGGTGGCAGCACGAGCAGCGCACAGGCTGCGGCGCGCCGTGTCGCTGCTGCTGCACGCGCGCGCGCACCTCGCGCACGACCACGCGCGCTGCACGTGAGTAGACCCTTACTTAGCAGATGCAGGTGGCAGCACGAGCAGCGCACAGGCTGCGGCGCGCCGTGTCGCTGCTGCTGCACGCACGACCGCGCACGTTGCACGTGAGTTTGTTGTCGCTCGTTTGTGCCAGCCAATGGATCTTACTCTACTCTTACTCTTTGAAAGATCTTTAAACCCAGTTAAATTGTTTAATGTTCTCTCACGCTTATGAAAGACTTCCGACTAACAATCAATTGAAGAATGTAATCATCACCTTAACTTAGGTTGGTAGGTACATACTATATGAATAACATCGGTTATATATGCTACACATATTTCCCCCATGGTAATACTGAGCCTTTGCAAGTCCTCCAAAGACCTAATCCTTTATTTGACGTGGTTTTCCCTCCTCAGGTCGTGGGAGCCGGCGGAGACGACGAGTGACAGCGAGCCGGAACAACAAGCAGTTGCCGAGAAAGGCAGCATCGATAAGACTGAAAAAGTAAGGGTTTAAGAAAAGTAAGGGTTTAAGAAAAGTAAGGGTTATTAATCAAACAGAATAATACATTCATAATCTGAAGGGATAAACCGAAGATAATATTATGTATACAACAGAGGATTTATTTAGAGAGAAGAGGATTTATTTAGATATCAAAGTTATTAGTTCTGCATAGGTTACTCTCTCTAACTAGTTAAGGCGTTTGATACAGTTAGCTAGCATATAGACTTCATCGAAAAAGATGGATGAGTCAGTCACAGTTCTGTTTTTATTTGAAATTCTTGCCTGTTAGTTAATCTGACTAGTAACTTAGGCAGATAACAATCAAACTGTAAATTATACGCGTGGTAAAAGCTTTGGTGTTCCTCAGGGTAGTATACTGTTACTAACACTCTTTCCAACTCATATTTTACCAAAATCTTTTTCGTAACTCTAGCATAACGGTGATGAGACAAATAATTTTACTCCGTACTTTATTAACAAACAGTAATGTTTTCGAATCTCGAAACTGAAAGTGATATCTTATTATTTAGCAACTAACTTCAAAATATCGTATAGAGCCTAACAGTAGCGAAGGGTCCATACATTCCCATCGGCTTTTCTTTCATATGTTTTCTCTTACATCACAGTACTTTCATTTAGTAATTTTACTAAGTATTTTTTTCGCTTCGGCCTGCCTTTGTTTAAATGTCACCATTAGCCACTGGAGCCTAATATATCCTAATTTCTATCCAGGAGCAGCTAAACTGGGCGGCGCGAGGCTGCGCGCTGGCTGGCCGCGCGGATAGTGTTCGAAGGGCGCTGCGCTCGCTTGTACGCACGCTCAATCAAATCTATCCGCAGGTACGTAATCATTACTTTAAACATTACAGTCTGTTCCGACATGAACAAAGCGTTTGATAAATTGGCAAATTGCAAAAGTTAAGGATAGGCTAAACAAAAAGATTATTTTCTTGCCAGGAAAACATTATTAATAGACGTTATGACTTATTTTTCTATCAACCTCTGGTGTTCGCCAGAGATCACATTTAGCTCCAGTTTTATTTCTTAGTCACAGCAAGGGTTCAATAAAAAAAAACTCACTTAGAAATGGCTCATGTTTGTCAATGAACGTGTCAAAACTAAAAATAGTTATTATGACATATTCGTTTTTAAATAGCACGGCGAGCCCGACTCATGCGACACATGCACGAGCGGCGCCGAAGCCGGGGCCGGGCAGGACGCGGCCATCACGCGCGCGGGGGAACAAGCGGAGGCGGGGGCGGGCGCGGGGGGAGGTCTACTGGACGCTTTACCAGTGCCTAAAGCCTTCGCGGACAGTAGACGGTCGTCCGCCGCGTCTGCTGTCTCTGCAGCTTCATTGCATCCTGAACAGTAAGTCACTTTACTATCTTCCCGCTTGAATTTTGTCTATAGATTCTTTCTGGTTTCCGCTCAATTAATCCTTTTACTTATCCTCGTTCCAGTCTCCTCTTTTATCTTCATGCTTCCCTCTCTTTCAACTCTTTCAGTTTATCAATTACCTCTTATAGCTACGGCCTTTCCCTCTTGCGTATTTTCACATTCTTCATCCGTTATTCTTAGGACATCCTACTTATTGCATCTTTACTCAGTGCAATTGCAAATTTTTGCAAATTCTACCTTTCCCGGTCCTTTTTACCCTGTTCCTTTTCCATATCCTATCTTCTGTCATCCTTCTTCAAAAAAACTAACCACCGTAAATCATACGTATCTCATGAATATTTCTCAATGTCCGCAGCATTCCAGACGTGGACGAGGACATCGCTAAGTTGATAAACTCAGCGCCGAGCGAAGGTTCGCTGAAGCCCGCGTCCGCCTCGCCGCAAGACCGCCTCTCGCTGTCTAACCTTTCTTCCTGTGATACTAGGTAAGCCACTTGACCCCAGGAATTCAGCAGGTCTAGCGACCTAGTTCAAATCTATAGCAAATTAAGTGTCTAAATACCTAATATTACGATTTATAAATGGACCTTCTAAAAATTATTGTAATTTTTTTCTAGCTCCTGCAAAAACCTGTACAAGCCGGAGGACGGCGCCCTTAATATTAGTAGTCTAACCATACCTAATCTAGTAGTCTCCGACGATAGCGATCGGCGAGACTCGATAATACAGGGACAAACTTATGAATCGGACCAATTGACTATAATAGACATCGACCGACCTTATACAGATGACACACACTACGATTTAAGCGCCAGAGTCAGCCCCGCTAGCGGCGATGTCACGCCAGAAAGAAAACTATCCAGTGTCGACTTAGAAATCGACCCAGATAGCTCCGAAGGGTCCAACATTAGCGATGACTTTAGCTTAATATCGGAAATCATTGACGCCAAACCGGGCGAGCTCGATGAAGAACGAATGACTCACATTGATTCGCCTGAGGTCTCTGAATATATGAACTCGGAAACCTTGCACGGAGAATCGATCATGGATGATATTAGCTCCATGCTCGGGCAAGAAGTGTTACTAGCTATGATGGGGAAGAATGGAGAAAACGAAACTTATACAGACGATACGACGCTGTTTACATCCGATACTGTATCAGACATCGGAATGGACAGCAGAAATCCGAGTCTGGAAAAAAACAGAGACATGACAAACATATCGAAATTAAAGAAGTCGAAAGAAGAAGTAGAAAAGTTCGGCTTCGAAAACCGTGTATTCTACATCGAAAACGCAACGAAACCTGAAGAGCAGATCAAATACGCGAGCTTAGCTCAATTCGAAGAAGGCAACGACATCGCACGAAAATCTTTTAAAAGACAGCTTAGAAAAAGCATAAAGAAACGAGACGATAGTTTGAAACACTTACTCCCAAAGACCGAGGAGTATCGTCTGAAAGAATCACCAATATGTAAAGACTATCCTAAACTCTCCGTCAATGATGAAGACTTACCAGAGAAACCGAATCAACTATCGTTTCCTCAAGTCAGCGTAGTGGTTGAACCTCCCTCGCCATCTCACAGCGAAGACAAGAAAAGCGTTAAAACTAACAGCCGTATGGCATCAGTTCTGAGCGACTTGTTCGAAACCACAGATACTTTATCAGTTCATTCTCCAGAGCCGTCTCTAGCGCAAAGGGAGAGGAGACAATCGGATAATCCGAAGTTATTGAGTTCGGATCCAGAATACGGGAAGTTCCTGAGTTGTTCGCCGGCGGCTACCAGAAGGATCTCATGTGGGAGCCTGTTCAAGCCTGGGGAACCTGACAAGTAAGTTGATAGTTTATGTCTTTGTAGTAGAAGATGTTCTGTCGTTGTTTACAATTTAAAGTGGGTAGGAATATACCCAGTTTCCGAGTCGTATCTTTTCCCAGCAGAAAAATAAATTTTAGAAAGTGACATTCTTTTACTAGCCGTGCAGGTACTTTTGATTCTAAACAATCCATTAATACAGTGTTTTTCAAACTTTTTGAATACGCGACCCCTTTCCAGGTAAAAAATTAATGGCGACCCCCCTGTTGGGTCATCATAGAAACATAAAATTAGTAATTTCATTTATTCCATGGCGGATTCAGAAAAACTACAAGCGTTGTGCACATTCTTAGGATATTTTTCTGGGTAGGCTGAAAATTTCAGGCAAAAATAAGCCACAGGGAGCCGTAAATATTGCGAGCGAAGCGAGCGAGAATTTTTACTCTAAAAACGAGCGTATAAGCTTGAAAGTTAGTGAAAAACAGCCTGAAAAAAACACGTATCGCGAGCGAAGCGAGCTCGACTTTTCACGTTAGAATCAAGTGTTGCTCCTGACATTAACACTAATCGTGAGTGTTAATGTCAGGAGCAGAAAACAGGCAGAAAGGCGCACGTATCGTGAGCGAAACAAGCTCGACTTTTCACGCTAAAAACAGGTAAAACACGTATACAACACTGCATACTACATAAAATAGCAGTACGTTTTGAAAAATAAACATGCCCATTCTTTGGCACTAAAATTGTGCTTTACTGAATTTTATCCAACCACCCACCTGTGGTTCTGCCTTGACTCTTAGCTTTTGCCGGCGACCCCCCTAGAAAGGCTCCGCGACCCCCCTGGGGGTCGCGACCCACAGTTTGAAAAACACTGCATTAATATAAATAGTTAAAGAATGACTCCTAAATAAAAAAGAGCAAATATTTTCTTATTTGAACTAATACCGCTGCCTTTGTTAATTTTTACATACAAATTAAACAATATTGGTGCTTACAGACAAATACAGTCATATTCAACGTAAGTTTAGATCCCTGTAGTAATTAGTTATGTTATTACAATTAACAGATTATAAAAATTGTCGTAGCTGTAGTTTTATTTTATTAGACACCAACACAAAAGTTTTATTTTATTTTTAAAATAAGTAGGTATTTCGTTCAATTTCTTCTAAGACATTCGGTAACCTAATGATAACAATACAATCAATCGTAGAGTTCCATGCCTCGACTTTAATTAACTCAAAGTGATTACCCCAAACTGCTAGCAAACATAACATAAATAAACATAGCTACGAATTGTATTTCTCAAAACATCAAACGCAATTCTGAAAGTCAATATTGGCTTCTTATTTCTCAACCCACTACTGTTCGTTCGTGAATTCAGAACGAAAACAAATACCCACGTAATTAATTAAAAAAGTAGAATATTCAAGTATTTTGGGTTATTACTCAGTCAGTTCGCAAACTTTGCAGGTGATTCTAGTCATACAAATGAAAAACTTTTATTATGGAGTCAACTCGACCCACATTTTGATCGAGTAGCAGGCGATTTCCAAAGTTATTCATATTGATGAATAGATTAAAATTATCCTACAAAGTTTACGTACTGAATGATAATTTCCTACATCATCCTCTCTAAGTTTTCAAGTAAATTTTATTCAGTAGCGTAATTTTGTAGCAGTGGTTTTACAATCAATTATTATTTTGGTTCTAGGTTCTATTCTGATTCTGATATACGTAGAACATTGCTTTCACGATTGAAGTGAGTTACACTGTGGTAATACCAACATGTTTTGGCTAAGCTCAATGCAAGTTTGAAATTTCACGCTACCCATTTGGATCTAACTATCACATTTTTATTAATTAGCCAACAAAAGCTAAGCTTTTGAACACGACTGCAATGTAACACGATAAACAGCATTAAAATTCTCATTATTATGTAAATTTTTGTTGCACTAGCAAAACACTCTACAATTATACAGGGTGTTAATTTAAATGCGTGCCATAGCTTCACGGTAGGTTAAGTATCGATAAAGGATGCCGTGAAATTTTTTGAAATAAATCCCAGTCACAATTCTATTTTTTATATGGCTGACATTTGATTCAAATGCCTATATCTCAGCCAAAATTCGTTCAATCTCAAAGTTGTTTAGACGAAAGTATTTGTATATGTTTGCACTCTCTGAACGACAACAGTGTCAAAAAATGATTTTTAATAAAAAATATTTTTTACAGCATCAATCGATACTTATCCTACCCTGAAGCTATGGCACGCATTTAAATTAACAGCCTGTATGTCTCGCACACACAACTACCTACTCCACCAAACCAATTAGATGAACGTGTAAAGCCAATTAAACTAATTGGTCATTGGTTATTCCGGGATCGGGCTATTCAGTACCATCTATCCCATTCCATGTCTATCTGTAAAGTTTTGAATTACCATCATTTATTTTGACATTGGATTTTACATGTTACTCTACTTGGCTTCGTAAATATTTTGGAAGAACGGGGCACTGATTAACCCAAGTTGTTCTAAGCAATACGTACGTTTTTCTATACTCACCAAATATTATTTTACACCTTTTTCCCGGTTCAATCTATAGAATCTTTGACTAATTTAATTATTTATTTATTTAACTGTTTATTGCACACAAGATAAAACACAGAACAATCACATTAAGAAAAACAACACAACAGGTACTACTTATTTCTAAAAAGAAATCTCTTCCAGCAGTTCTACGGTAGAGAGACAGCATAAAGTAAGGCTGATAGACCGTGCACAATTTAATTTATTAATTAAAATATTTATGTAATCTTAATTCTACCAGGCTATCAACATCAGTATCGTCAGTGTGGGGCGAAGGAGGCAACACCACTGAAAAGAAAGACCACCTCAGACCTGACACCCACGAGAAGGCCAAAAAGCTACCCATTATCAACCCTCTAGTACAACTACCAGCCTGGCCACATGTTACTCAAGGTTCAATTTAATTTATTATGTCTTCTTGCCATATTGTACAGGCTTAGATTAGTATCACCTCATTTCTCCATGCGGTTATCGTAAAAGGCGACTAAGGGAAGAATTCAGAGAATTGGCAAAAGCACTCCTTGTGTCTTGCACTGCGTTCGCCAATCTTCCTTACGTACCCAAAGTGTGATGAATATGGTAATTCCCATTGGGGGTAGCCTATGTCTAAGAGTGGACTGTTGTTGCTGTAATAGTAGCAGGAAACATTTTGCTTGTTTTGCAATATTTCCTTCTTTTAATTTTTTGGACCGTTTATTGACATTCCTTATTTGATCATCGAATATTAAATACTCGTATGAGTTGTAAAAATATTACTTGCAAATATTTTAATAGATAAACTAGGCAATGAAACTAAATAACTTTCTCCAGGAAAATAGGTCGAAACTAGAAAATAAAAATTGGATCTCCCATACGTTTGCCATTGACTGGCAGGTTAGGTATTTATTACATTTTGTAAGGGAGGTCCAAAAAAGGTTTTTTATATTTCGATCTATCTCCCTTGGGAAAAGTTGTTCAATGTCATGGCCTGGTTCACCCCTAAATATGAGCATTTTTTTATATCCTGTAGTAACATGGTCTTCGATCTCAACATAATGTCGACTTCGTTTTCAGGTTTCATAAGCCAATGCCTGCTAGCGAACGCCGACGCCCTATGCGCAGCCGTGAGTCCACTGATGGACCCCGACGACACATTACTCGAAGGCTTCTATGAACGAGCAGTAATGAACAACTACTTCGGCATCGGCATCGATGCGAAGATCACGCTGGACTTCCATAATAAAAGGGAAGAGCACCCGGAAAAGTGCCGGTCGCGGGCGAGGAATTATATGTGGTACGGCGTGCTGGGGTCTAAGGAGTGGGTGAATAGGACTTATAGGTGAGTTTTATTTTTTCTTACTAGAAGGCTTCTACGAGCGAGCAGTAATGAACAACTACTTCGGCATCGGTATAGACGCGAAGATCACGCTGGACTTCCATAATAAAAGGGAAGAGCATCCGGAAAAGTGCCGGTCGCGGGCGCGGAATTATATGTGGTACGGTGTGCTGGGGTCTAAGGAGTGGGTGAATAGGACTTATAGGTGAGTTTTTTGAACTTAAATAATAGGTGATAATGATAATGATATGATGCACCCAGAACGGCGGGCTAGGGTAGTTACAGAAACCTTAAGATAGAAAACGATGGTGTGACGATCTTAAAGCCTATCACAAAGACTGGTGGGTCCTTGCACAAGGCAGAAATAAGTGCAAGAAGGTAGGGGAGGCCTTTGCCCAGCTGTGGCTTATAAATAATAATAATAAATAATAGGTATTTCACCAAAAAGTTATACCATCGACATTGAAAACTAAAGCATCGCAAGTACTGATATCTAAAAACAGAAATTATGCAAAATATTTCGTAGTTTGCCTGGTCTACGAAAAGTGCTACGAATTGCTACGTCGTAACTCTTGTCTACAACTAGTACTGAAGAAAGGCTAACGTTTGTAATCTAACAAATATTATACCATTCGACTGATTAAAATAGATCATATAATAATAGGTGTTAGGGACGGTGTAACGAAAACTTTACAGGAGTGCTCAGACCATGAAACTGAACAACTTTTACTATGGAGCCAATGGTGGGAAACGAAAAAAAATTACCAACCTCCCATACAAAGTCAGTCAGCTAATCGTGAATTTTGTATGGGGGGTCGGAAAATTTGTTTCGTTTCCCACCATTGGCTCCATAGTAAAAGTTGTTCAGTTTCATAGTCTGAGCACGCCTGCAAAGTTTTCGTTACACCGTCCCTAACACCCCGTATAGTAGTTATTTATTCTACATGTGGAGATTGTTGTGTTATTAATACGATATTACCTATGTATTATTTTGTGCTAATTGAAGTATAAAACTGTTAATCTCCAGAATAAAAATAAAAGAAGACGTGAATCCTGCCTGCGGTGGAAAATTTTGCAAGTACTTACGTACGTTACTTTACTTAATTTACCACAAGCTTTACCTTGACTGAATCAGTTGTTCAGTATAATAAAGCAATTGCCCTTTGCTTACCTAATAAACTAGTAAATTATATTAGTAAAGGCCAAGATAATGAGATAGATACCTAAAAGGGTCGGCAAGATTCGAACTCCCTCGGGACCAACATATCAAATCTTAGCTAAAGTATGACCGTTGGAATAGGCCATTTTTTATAGCTGTCAAACACATACAAGAAGACATCCCATTGAAGAAAAATAGACGGAGACCTTATGTCATAGCATTAACATGATTTAGACAGCCAAATATGGCCTATTCGGACGACCGTACTGTAGTATCTTTATCACATTACAAAACCAAATTACGTTCGATAAAAAGTCTACGAAACGTTTTACTCGCTGATATTTTATAAGTGACCGATACTCTGATGAAACTTAATGTGAAATTACTAGTTGTAGACAAGTGCTACGACGTAGCAATACGTGCACTTTTCGTAGATCACACAAATCACGGAATGACGGAAACGCGACATTTTTGCTGGAACGATTTACTCAAAAATTGCGAAATAACTTGATTTCTGTGGCTTTAGCAGACCAGCGGATCACCTTTAGAATTTTTTCACCGCAGGTAGGTTTGGAACCTGTGACTTCCGGCATATGTACTGCCGACGCCTTTACCAGCTGCCTTGCCGCGGCTCAATCTCAGCAAGGCTCAAATTGGTTGCAAAACTATCCCGGTAGATGCTTCGGCATCGCAGGTTCAAATCCTGCCTGCGGTGGAAAACTTTTAAAGTGTTCTAAATATTTATATTACCTAATATTCCCAGCATCAGCTACTAGTAAAATGTTACCTTACGTTTTAGGCATTTGGGGCAACGCGTGCAACTGGAATGCGACGGTCAAAGGATACCGCTACCTGAACTGCAAGGGATCGTGGTACTGAATATCCCCTCCTTTATGGGGGGCACCAACTTCTGGGGTGGCACCAGGGCTGATGATTTGTTCTTGGCACCCTCTTTTGATGATCGGATACTTGAGGTAAGCCTCTATGAAATAAGAATTCTACCACTAATACATAATAATTGCATCACGTTTTCTACTGAGATCTTCTCCAACAATTTCAATGTGAAATATAGAGCTTGCTTCGCTTGCATTAGGTGGTGCAGTGAGGTTCCTCACTTGCTCTTTTTTAAACGTAAATTGTCAAGCTAGCGTATTTGAGTGGGGCAGTTTAGAGCCTTATCGCACAAGCGGTTTTCGAGCGGAGCGGACGCCCGACGTATTCGTAGCAAATTCGCCGCAGTCGCACGACGCCTGTGCGGTGGATGCGTTTACTCCGCTCCGCATTCGCGCGCAAATCACTTGTGTGATAAGGCTCTTAGTGCCCTTTTTGGTCGTTAGGTAGTATACGATGCGGTTTTAACTGTATACGCCGCTGCAACGTGACATATTATTTATTCACGATACTCTTCATACAGGTGGTAGCAGTATTCGGGTCAGCGCAGATGGCCGCATCACGCCTCATTAACCTTCAGAAGCACCGCATCGCGCAATGCAGAGCTGTGCAGATCAACATCTTGGGAGAAGAGTGCGTGCCCGTACAGGTGAGGCATTTTGTTTCTTATACTTAGATTTTTATTAGTATGTAGAAGTTTATATAGGTGGTAGCAGTATTCGGATCAGCGCAGATGGCCGCATCACGCCTCATTAACCTTCAGAAGCACCGCATCGCCCAATGCAGAGCCGTTCAGATCAACATCTTGGGAGAAGAGTGCGTGCCAGTGCAGGTGGGGCATTTTGCTTCTTATACCTAGATTTAGTAGCAGTATTCGGGTCAGCGCAGATGGCTGCATCACGCCTCATTAATCTTCAGAAGCACCGCATCGCCCAATGCAGAGCCGTTCAGATCAACATCTTGGGAGAAGAGTGCGTGCCCGTACAGGTGAGGCATTTTGTTTCTTATACTTAGATTTTTATTAGTATGTAGAAGTTTATATAGGTGGTAGCAGTATTCGGATCAGCGCAGATGGCCGCATCACGCCTCATTAACCTTCAGAAGCACCGCATCGCCCAATGCAGAGCCGTTCAGATCAACATCTTGGGAGAAGAGTGCGTGCCAGTGCAGGTGGAGCATTTTGCTTCTTATACCTAGATTTAGTAGCAGTATTCGGGTCAGCGCAGATGGCTGCATCACGCCTCATTAATCTTCAGAAGCACCGCATCGCCCAATGCAGAGCCGTTCAGATCAACATCTTGGGAGAAGAGTGCGTGCCAGTGCAGGTGGGGCATTTTGCTTCTTATACCTAGATTTAGTAGCAGTATTCGGGTCAGCGCAGATGGCTGCATCACGCCTCATTAATCTTCAGAAGCACCGCATCGTCCAATGCAGAGCTGTTCAGATCAACATCTTGGGAGAAGAGTGCGTGCCCGTGCAGGTGAGGTATTTTGCTTCTTCATGTCATCATCGTCATTCTGATACCTAGAGTTATAATAAAATAATATTGCCATATACCTACCATACCATAACAGCCACAACAGTCCACTTCTGTACATGGGCCTTTCCCTATATTTCCATACTCACTGCGCTTGGCAGGCGGATTGGCAAGCGCTGTCAAAGACTGTTGCGTTTACAGGGAACGCCGCTGCCCATTCCCTGGACGAATATCCCTTAGTTGCTTTTTACGACACCCACGGGTAGAATTGGGGTGATGCTATTCTAAAACATAATTTATTGTGATGTCAGGTGGACGGCGAGGCGTGGCTGCAGCCGCCCGGGTGCGTCAGGATCATACACAAGAACCGGGCGCAGATGCTGTGCCGCTCCAGGCAACTCGAGACCAGCCTCAAGTAAGACTTTATTTATCAAAAAGTGTTACATTGTATATAGTATAATGTGATAGTATAAAACATAAAAATTCCCCTGAAGATGCTCAAGTGAGTGAAACTGGTAGGGTTAAACCAGCAAATATAAGTTACACGAGTACAAGAGTTTTATTTACAACTACAGGATTATTTTTTAGTCAGTGCGCAAACTTTGCAGGATGTTTCTACTCGTGATTCTGAACAACTTTTACTATGGGGCCACCTGCAAAATCTAAAAAAATTTTTGGTTGTTCCATACTTTTTTGCCGAGTAGGTATGAATTTTTCTATGGAACATCCAAATTTTTTTTTTGCGACTTCGCAGGTGGTCCCATAATAAAAGTTCAGAATCACGAGTAGAAACACCCCGCAAAGTTTGCGCACTGACTAAAAAATAACCCAGTATGTCAGCCTCAAGTAAGTCTACTAAATCGCATAGCTGTGAAGTTTTACGCTCGCTTTGGTCGCTATTAAGATGGTTCCTTTTTGCCATTGTTTCGGTCGCTACGCTCGCCTTTTTTGTCTACTTGTTATCTTGTTTGTTATTTTGTTTCGTATTTGAGCATCCTTGCTCTAATCGATATTATTTACTTAGTTATGTTCAGCCTTTTGAGAATCGATAAAAAAACTTGTAAATTTATTCCTGTCCATTTAAATTAAAAAAATTTTTTTAATAGGACGTGGGACGAGAAACAACAGATGAAACATGCACATTCATCCATGATGACAGGGATCATTCCAGCCAATCAGAGCGCCAGGACACAACTGTCACAAGTAGAAGCAGCCCAACTACTAGCACTTTTAGATGACGTCAACACTACAGTGAAACATGTAAGTAAATACAACAACAGATGAAACACGCACATTCGTCCATGATGACAGGGATCATTCCAGCCAATCAGAGCGCCAGGACACAACTGTCACAAGTAGAAGCAGCCCAACTGCTAGCGCTTTTAGATGACGTCAACACTACAGTGAAACATGTAAGTAAATACAAACAACAGATGAAACACGCACATTCGTCCATGATGACAGGGATCATTCCAGCCAATCAGAGCGCCAGGACACAACTGTCACAAGTAGAAGCAGCCCAACTGCTAGCGCTTTTAGATGACGTCAACACTACAGTGAAACATGTAAGTAAATACAAACAACAGATGAAATATACACATTCATCCATGATGCCAGGGATCATTCCAGCCAATCAGAGCGCCAGGACACAACTGTCACAAGTAGAAGCAGCCCAACTGCTAGCGCTTTTAGATGACGTCAACACTACAGTGAAACATGTAAGTAAATACAAACAGCAGATGAAATATACACATTCATCCATGATGCCAGGGATCATTCCAGCCAATCAGAGCGCCAGGACACAACTGTCACAAGTAGAAGCAGCCCAACTGCTAGCGCTTTTAGATGACGTCAACACTACAGTGAAACATGTAAGTAAATACAACAACAGATGAAACACGCACATTCGTCCATGATGACAGGGATCATTCCAGCCAATCAGAGCGCCAGGACACAACTGTCACAAGTAGAAGCAGCCCAACTGCTAGCGCTTTTAGATGACGTCAACACTACAGTGAAACATGTAAGTAAATACAAACAACAGATGAAACACGCACATTCGTCCATGATGACAGGGATCATTCCAGCCAATCAGAGCGCCAGGACACAACTGTCACAAGTAGAAGCAGCCCAACTGCTAGCGCTTTTAGATGACGTCAACACTACAGTGAAACATGTAAGTGAATACAAACAACAGATGAAATATACACATTCTTCCATGATGACAGGGATCATTCCAGCCAATCAGAGCGCCAGGACACAACTGTCACAAGTAGAAGCAGCCCAACTGCTAGCGCTTTTAGATGACGTCAACACTACAGTGAAACATGTAAGTGAATACAAACAACAGATGACACATTCATCCATGATGACAGGGATCATTCCAGCCAATCAGAGCGCCAGGACACAACTGTCACAAGTAGAGGCAGCCCAACTGCTAGCGCTTTTAGATGACGTCAACACTACAGTGAAACATGTAAGTAAATACAAACAACAGATGAAATATACACATTCATCCATGATGACAGGGATCATTCCAGCCAATCAGAGCGCCAGGACACAACTGTCACAAGTAGAAGCAGCCCAACTGCTAGCGCTTTTAGATGACGTCAACACTACAGTGAAACATGTAAGTAAATACAAACAACAGATGAAATATACACATTCATCCATGATGACAGGGATCATTCCAGCCAATCAGAGCGCCAGGACACAACTGTCACAAGTAGAAGCAGCCCAACTGCTAGCGCTTTTAGATGACGTCAACACTACAGTGAAACATGTAAGTAAATACAAACAACAGATGAAACCACATTTATCCATGATGACAGGGATCATTCCAGCCAATCAGAGCGCCAGGACACAACTGTCACAAGTAGAAGCAGCCCAACTGCTAGCGCTTTTAGATGACGTCAACACTACAGTGAAACATGTAAGTAAATACAAACAACAGATGACACACGCACATTCATCCATGATGACAGGGATCATTCCAGCCAATCAGAGCGCCAGGACACAACTGTCACAAGTAGAAGCAGCCCAATTGCTAGCGCTTTTAGATGACGTCAACACTACAGTGAAACATGTAGGTAAATACAAACAACAGATGAAATATGCACATTCATCCATGATGACAGGGATCATTCCAGCCAATCAGAGCGCCAGGACACAACTGTCACAAGTAGAAGCAGCTCAACTGCTAGCGCTTTTAGATGACGTCAACACTACAGTGAAACATGTAAGTAAATACAAACAACAGATGAAGCGCACATTCATCCATGATGACAGGGATCATTCCAGCCAATCAGAGCGCCAGGACACAACTGTCACAAGTAGAGGCTTTTAGATGACGTCAACACTACAGTGAAACATGTAAGTGAATACAAACAACAGATGAAACACGCACATTCATCCATGATGACAGGGATCATTCCAGCCAATCAGAGCGCCAGGACACAACTGTCACAAGTAGAAGCAGCCCAACTGCTAGCGCTTTTAGATGACGTCAACACTACAGTGAAACATGTAAGTGAATACAAACAACAGATGAAACACGCACATTCATCCATGATGACAGGGATCATTCCAGCCAATCAGAGCGCCAGGACACAACTGTCACAAGTAGAAGCAGCCCAACTGCTAGCGCTTTTAGATGACGTCAACACTACAGTGAAACATGTAAGTAAATACAAACAACAGATGACACATTCATCCATGATGACAGGGATCATTCCAGCCAATCAGAGTGCCAGGACACAACTGTCACAAGTAGAAGCAGCCCAACTGCTAGCGCTTTTAGATGACGTCAACACTACAGTGAAACATGTAAGTAAATACAAACAACAGATGACACATTCATCCATGATGACAGGGATCATTCCAGCCAATCAGAGCGCCAGGACACAACTTTCACAAGTATTATCACTCATAGGTATCTCTCCACTACTTGTAAAGCGCCTCGATTCTCTTATTTTTTGCCATACAATACAAAACATTAAAACCACTAAACAGACAACTTAGAGCTAGAAATAAGCTAAGGCTTGCAGCGATCTCTTCCAGGCAACCTTGAAAGAGATAGTTGGCACAGATTTTCCATTGTACATAATGCCAGTGACCCTCAACTTTCATTCAACTTCGGCTCTATTTTAGATTGCACGCTTCTTGTACGGGATGTACAGTCTTTAAATGATAGTTCTGATATTCTGATAATTTATAAAGTTTATTGATAGTAATTAATTATGATAAAATGCTAATGAGTGAGCGCGGTGGCTGATGTATGAGTACTGGCGTGCGTTGACCTGAATTCGGCCAACTAACGTAAAATGCTGATGATGAGAAATGTACGATATTGTGGATCGTACATGTTCCAGGAGGGGAGAAGGGTTAGTGTAGGGAGCTGATATGATAATGAATGATTTACATAATATGGTATGAAAATAAGCAATTGATGATGATTTCTTAAATAATTTACATTTCATCTTAAATATTTGATTTACTTAAACGCTAAAATGATTTCTATAACTAGGTGAAGTCGCTTTGTCTACTAAGCTCGCCCTGCGCTTGTCAATGATAATGTCCTTATCAGCTGAGTCTACGCGTGAAGCTGAATAAGCGCGTTCTATGGCAGTTTGGTTCCGAGAGCTCATTGCGTATGATAGAGGAGGATTTGTTGTTAGATTATGTGCTCGCGCAGGCTTCACCGGCGGGCGGACGCGAGGTGCAGTTGTACATGAACTCGGCGCGCTGATATTACTCGACGTTCTTACTCGTCGTCTTCTTAACCACGTCCAGACGAGAGCCACACAAATGATTAATATGGCTATAGTACTTAAGCTGTATTGAGTGACGTCGTGAGTGGAGAGTTGGTCACTTAGAGTATATTCATTTTTATTATTTTTCATCTGTTCTATCTGGGTTCCAATTTCTTTTATGCGCTGGTGATAGTAGGTATGATTTTCGGCTTGCATTTGCTCGGTAAAGCTGGTTTCATTGCTGATAGGTATTGGTAAGTCGATGATGTGGTTTATTGGTGGTATGTTAATTTGTAAAACATCTGCTTCGATATTCATTGAGTTGCTCTGTTGTCTGTGCGAGTATATCGTAAAGTCTGATCCTTTGATAACGCAATCTCCACTTAAACTAATAATTCCATTATTAGTCAGCTGTTCGGACGTAACTTGATTCCCACATATGATTCTAGTGTTGCATTGTCCACAACATGAAAACAGATGCGTGTTTAATGAATGTAGTTCCGACCACGTGGTGCGACAAGGTTGAGTTCTGATTGCACATTGTTTTGTTACGTCATTCATGATGCATAAACCTTTGTCTGATGTCATATGATATACTGGTCTTTGTAATGGACACAAATAGGTGACGTCATCGTATCGGTTGCACCTTAGTAAGTCTGCTTGTGTCATTGGAAAGTATGAATCCTTTTGCATGTTCATTGCTATATATTCTGATATAGGTATAGCGTTGACCATACTGTTATTCACCTTATGATGAGTAGGTATCAGGTGGAATATCTCGTAGTTATCTCTGGCCACAAGTGGGATCTTTATTTCAAAAATGAAGTACCGAGTGGTCATTTTTGCCTTGATTTTCAACATATGGTAGAGCTTCGGTAAATCAGTGAGGATGTCAGAGATCGGAAGAGATAAGTCTTTTGTCAACTGACCAGATATGATGTTTAATTCATCTCGAAACTGTTCAGGGCTGATAAGATGAATATTAAACGTTCCATAATGTAGATCTGTTATAGTATCGAGTAGGTAGTCTTGAATGTTTCGTAGATTTTGCAGAATGGTGTTCGCTATGATTGCTGATAATGCGAAGTTGTTATTGTTGAGGTTATTTTGAATGTTTTCTTTTGCGGAGTAAGCCATTTGATCTAATTTATTGAGATGTTTGTTGATATATTTGTGTTGCTGATCCATGGTGTCTTCAACTCTCTGTAGCAAGTTATGCTGGGCTTCTACAATTGAGGTTTGATTTTGCCATAATAACGCCATGTGTTTCTGATTCATGCGAAGTAGTCCGATATCTTTCTGATATTGATCTGCAAATTGATCATCTAGTACACCGAATAGTGATCGTGCAATGTTGCCGATGCCATTGATAAGTCCCCGGCGAGTTCGAAGATGCGCGCCGTGAATTTGCTGACCGAGTAACATATGATTGTAAATGTCGAATTCCTTGTAGCCGTGCTGTAATTGTAACATGATGACTTCGCATAAGTTTTGTTTTTCTGATTTTTCACACATGCTTTCCAGACTGTTTAGACATTTTGTTAGTATTTGTGTTCCTTCCCAATAGGGTTGCATATTGTAATATACAACTAGCTTCCATTCGTCTCGGTTAAGATGCATATCCGAAATCTTGTCGAAATAGATGCTCTGATTACTGCTTAGTTGGGCAATATTATGAGCACATTGTGCCGGTAATATAAGAAACATAGTGAGTAATGTGACCATCATTGTTTTGAGGTTGGAACTGATATTTTTCCTTTTTTGCTGATCTTTTCTGTTTAGGGCTGTCGACTTCTTGTTTTTCTGGACTTATATTGTCATTTATAGGTAAAGGTGATAGTTTTACGATAGGCCTTTTTAAGGTGCCATTTTTTGTTTTGACGCTCACGACTCGCACCTGGCCATCTTTTCCAGGGTGCAGGTCGATCACCCTTCCGAGCGCCCACCTTCCGGCAGGTAAGTTTGCATCATGTATCAATACGATATCTCCAACTTTCTGATTCTGTTTTGGTAGTTGCCATTTACTTCTTGCTGATAATGTTGATAGATATTCTGCTTGCCATCTCTTCCATACGTCTCCAAATATTTTTTGAATAAGATGCCATCGTGTTCTTGCGTCCTTCTCGGTCTGCAGAATTGTATTTATTGGTCCGCTAGCCAAAAAGTGTGCCGGGGTTAGGAAGTCAATGTCGTCTGGGTCTTCTGATATAGCACAGAGTGGACGAGAGTTCAAACAGGCTTCTAACTGTGTAAGGATAGTATAGAATTCCTCAAAGGTCAGTTTCTGTTCTCCGACGACTCTGCGCAGGTGATGTTTCAAGCTCTTCACGGCTGCTTCCCAAAGTCCACCAGCGCTTGGCCACGACGGCGCATTGAAATGGAATTCAATGGTCATTTCTGATGCGTAGGCATAACATTCTTCGTCCAGCGTTTGTTGGAGATTTATTATTTCCTCTGTTAGTATGCGATTGGCTCCGACGAAATTTGTGCCGTTGTCACAATATATGTGGCCTGGTGCCCCTCGCCGAGCGACCATCCTTTGCAATGCTGCTAGAAATGCTGATGCTGATAAGTCGGAGACTAGCTCTAGGTGGACAGCTTTCGTTGCCATGCATACGAAGACGACAACGTATGCTTTGGTGGTCCGTGTCGTTCTGCCTTTATTAGCCTTTACGTCATAGAATCCTGTTAAATCTACGCCGGTTCTGAAGAAGGGCTTTGTTGGATTACACCGAGCTGCTGGTAAGTCTCCCATAATTTGTGTCTGCATTGTAGGGGCATGCCTTCTGCATATGACGCACTGGCGCAGTCTTTTTTTTACGGCTCTGTTGCCGCCTATTACCCAATATTGCTGACGCAAGCGAGCTAGGGTAAGGCGTGCTCCACCATGAAAAGTGTCTCTATGGGCTTGATCGATGAGCAAGTTTGTCAGATGACCATCATTATTATTACATAATGTAATGATTTATATAACTATGTGTGATTTCAAATCACTTCTTTTTATTATTATTATATGACATTTTGTTTTTATTTTATTTTTTATACTTTTGACATTTTGTTTTTTATTTTAATTGATTAATTGTTTACTTTGTATACTTTGACATTATGTTTTTTTTATTTAAATTGTTTATTATTGATTTTTTGACGAACACATTGTGAAAACTTATGATTTGACTGATTATGTAATTCTGTAATTTTATAATGTTCTTTCCACTGTGTGATAAATAAAACTAAACTAAACTAAACATGGGGTATTATTAAGGGATGTTTCATGTTTTCGCTGATGTATGCATTTTTTATGCGCCCTTGGATTCTTAGTAATCCAGTCTGATCTAGATACGGTGTCAAGTTGATTAATTTGCTCCTTTTGTCTATTGGTTCCTGATTTTTAAGATTGCTGATTTCTGGAGCGAATTCAATTTGCTGATAGTGACGTATAATCATTTGTTTTGCCTCTGATAATTCTTGACATGATAAGAATGGTTGCAAAACATTTCCACGTGACAATACTCGACGTACCCAGGCTAGGACTCGGGTTGCACGCGTGAAACTGCTGTGTCTGTTTACAATGTCTCTGATGACGTCATTCTGATTTGTTGTAACTACTACATTTGTTTGTATGCATTTCTTTAGCTCTTGGTCGGTTGTATATACAGGTTGATGTTTTTCGTTCTCTGGTTTGTATGTAGATAACCAGGTAGGTCCATTCCACCACAGTGGATGTTGTATGAGCTGCTCCACAGTGATGCCTCTGCTGGCACAGTCGGCGGGATTTTCTCCTGATTTCACGTAGCGCCAACAGTCTGATGGTATTATAGCTTTGATCTTTTCTACTCTGTTGGCTACGAAAGGTTTCCATCTTCCAGAGTCCCCTTGGAGCCAACCTAATGCTGCAGTAGAATCGGTCCAACCGAAGATTTTGATGTTGTATGAAGGTAAGCTGCTGATAACTTTCTCCATGAGGTTTGATAAAAGGAGGCAGGCCATCAACTCTAATCTGGGTAGACTGACGTTCTTGTTAAGCGGAACTAGCCTCGCTTTCGCTGCTTCAATGACAACTGATGAAGTCTTAGTACCATCAGAGGTTGGTTCTATGATGCGGCAGTAGATGACGCAGGCGTAGGCTTTGGTAGAAGAATCGCAGAACCCATGTAGTTCGATTTCTCCTTTTTCTTTAGTTCCAAGCCATCTGTTGACCTTGATCTTATTTATTTCTTCTAAGTCATTTCTGATGTTTTTCCATTCGCTGATAATTTCATTTGGCAATGTATTGTCCCATTGGACACCCTGTATCCATACTTTTTGAAATAGAAGTTTCAACTTGGTGGTTATAGGTGAGAGCCAGCCAAGTGGGTCGAAAATTTTAGATATTTCTGATAGAAGTTTTCTTTTGCTGATTGTTTTTGATTCTGCTGTGTCAAGGTTTATTTTGAATGAAAATGAATCATCCACAGGGTTCCATCGTAATCCGAGAGTTTTAGTGGATTCGGGATACGTGAACTCGAATGCTTGCTGATTTATTGCTGTTTCGACGCCTTCGAGTAATTCGGGTTTGTTTGATGCCCATTTGCGGAGGTTGAAACCGCCTGATCTCAGCAGTTTTATTAAGTCATCTTGTAATTTCTTTGCTGATTCGATATTGTGACTACCACTGAGCAGATCGTCCATGTAAAAGTCCTCTTCCAGAGCTTTTTTTGCTTCTGGTGAAAATCTGTGACCTTCATCATTTGCAAGCTGCTTCAAGGTCATCATGGCCAGGAAAGGTGCTGCCTTTGTGCCATAAGTTACAGTTGTTAGCTTGTATTCTTGCAATAACTGATTGGTGCTGTCTCTCCAGATGATTCTTTGGAGATTTTGATCCTCAGGGTGTACTAAGATTTGCCGAAACATTTTCTCGATGTCGGCGGTGAATGCAGTTGTATACTGTCTCCATTTCAGTATTAGTGACAGTAAATCTTTTTGTAAATTGGGTCCACTGTGCATAAGGTCATTGAGACTTAGGCCCGACGACGAAAGTGCTGATCCGTTGAATAAAACTCGCAACGGTGTTGTAAGCGAGTCAGTGCGAATTACGCAATGATGAGGGAAAAAGAAAACAGGTGTATTGCTGTCGTCTTCACTCGCACTCACTGGTCGCATGTGATTCATATTTCGATATTCATTGATAAATGATTTGTAGCCTTCTGATATTTTTGGGTTTTTCTCAAATTTCTTCTCTAGCTGTAGAAATTGTGCGACTGCCTTTTTTCTTGATTCTCCCAATTTTTCGGCGGTTTCAGGTTTCATTGGTAGTCTGACTACATAGCGACCATCTGATTGTCGGTATGTTTGTTCTTTGTATAGTTCCATACAATACAAATCTGCTGATGACATGTCTGCTGAGTTTTCTGATATGTCTTCTATTGTCCAAAACCGTTGGATGTCTTCAAGGTTGTTCAGGATGACATTGCACTGATATGGTGTCTTATTTTTCATAGTGCTTTTACCGCAAATCAACCAGCCAAGGTAAGTTTGCATAGCAATAGGTTGCGTTGGTAATTCTCCTTTGATGACACCGCTCATTAGGATTAGAGCAAATATCTCTGCGTCTAATAATATGTCGATTGGCCTGCTGACATAGAATTGTGGGTCTGCTAAACTGATATTTTCAATGTGGGGCCAGCTTGGTCGTTGAAATGACTGATTTGGTAAGTTATTGATAAGATTGCTCATTATTTTAACTTCCACGTCGCAAGTGAAAGTTCCGTGAACTGCTGCCATTTTGATAGTCGAAACTCCTCTGATTTTGTTTTCCTGGGACCCAAGGCCATATACAACCCCATTACAGCGCCTTCGAGGTAATCCGAGCTTCTGTGCTGCATTTTCACTGATAAGAGATGACTGTGAGCCTGGATCGATAAAAGCTCGCATATCATGATATGTGCCGTCAGCTGATTGCACCTTGATCAATGCAGTGGGTAATATAATCTCAGATTCAGATGTTATATTTTGGGATACATATACCCTTTCTTTGCTCGGCTTGGATGATGTTGACTGCTTGCTCAGCGCTTCATGAAGTAGGGTGTTATGTAATTCTGGACATTTCTGACAGGTCCTTGTAGAGATACATTTGCTTCCTCGGTGGTCGTACAGACAGTTGGAACATAGGCGCAAATCATTTACCGCCTTTAATTTCATTGCCTTTGACAAGTTCAAAAAGTCGCTACAAAAGAAAATAGAATGTCCACCTTTGCAGTATAAACATTTGTATGTCGACGACACGTGATATGATTTCGTAATCGGTTTGCTGTTGTAGTTATTTGCCTGATATTTATTAAAGTTGAAATTATTTTGTTGCTGAGGTGACCTTTTCATATGGTATGATGTTGATTGCTGATTGGCTGATTTATGTATATTGTTGTCTTGCTT
Source organism: Phthorimaea operculella (assembly GCA_024500475.1). Classification (NCBI taxonomy): domain Eukaryota; kingdom Metazoa; phylum Arthropoda; class Insecta; order Lepidoptera; family Gelechiidae; genus Phthorimaea; species Phthorimaea operculella. The sequence continues at coordinate 1,448,495 of JANFCV010000113.1, read as the reverse complement.
CCGCTTAGAGGCTTCGAGTGATGTGAATTTGTTTTCTAGGAATTCATTAAATTCCGTCAACGATGGCAATTCTCGGGGCGATTTTAAAGATTCGATGTAGTCTTTGTGCGTTTCAGCATCCAATTTTTGGGACAGGATGTGAACGAGTAGAGGGTCCCATGTTGAGACGTCTACACCCAGGTTTTTAATCGCGTTCAAACATTCAATTGTCGTATCATGAATTTTCTTGATATGGGAAGCTGTCTGCTGCTGCATTGTTGGTAAAGACAGCAATATGTTGACTTGAGAGCTGAATATTAATTTTTTATTGTGGTATCTGTGGTTAAGGATGTCCCAACACGTCTGATAGTTGTCCGAGCTGATATGGAGATGCTGTATTAGTGTTTCTGCTTCACCCTTAACCTTGCTCTTCAAAAACTGCATTTTTTGTGCGTTTGACATTGAGCGATTTTTATGGATAGCTTCCTCGAACAAATCCTTGAAAGAAAGCCATTTATGATAATCCCCGTGAAACGTAGGGATGTCCATAGTTGGGGTTGAAGTAGTCTTGTATGATGCAGACCACATTTTTTGACAAAGCATTTTCTTGAAAGCATTGTATTCCAACTCGTATCGCGTGAATGTTCGCTCATAATCGGCATTATCTTCATAAAGTTCACTGTCGATTTCCCAATGTAAGTTGTCGATTACATTCCAGCGAGAGTCGATTTGTTTTATGGCGTTGTCAAATTCCCATTTTTCTGATAAAGAGTCACAATCGATGCTGTTGATTGTTCTAGAGAAAGCTTTAAAGTTGCTTTTCTGCTTACGGAGCATTTCTTCTAGTTTGCTGGATACACCGGTGTTGGTGGTATTAGCATTGTTTACATGCCAGGTCGTCCGGCCTGCGTTGACGTCGTTCACGCCGCTCAACCCAGTGCGCACGGGGGGTAATAGAGAGGCGCGGGGCGCGGTGTTTTGCGCGTGCGGGGCGGGTGACGCAGCATTTGAGGGCAATGTCCCGGCATCCATATTTGCTGCTGTTGGATCTGATTGATTTTCCTGATTTTCGACTGATTTTGGAAACCCTCTTAAATCTGATAGTAAATTAATTTTTGGTGGAATGGGTTTCGTAACTGATTCTGGATCTTTTATGAATGATAAGTAGTTTTCTATATATTGAGTTACCTCCCGATAAAAGCTTCTTGTTTCTTGATACCAATTCTGCTTGAAATAAACATGATCGACTTCTTGATAATCAATCAGTTGTATGTGGTTCTTGCTGAACTCTGTCCAGAGCAGCGACAAGGCAGAAATTCTGTTTTCAGCATTTTGGGCGGTCTTGCGGTCCTGCCCTTCCTTCTTAAAATTTACGAATATTTTTTCAATACGTAACATAAGTTGGCACTGCTCAATTAGTAGGTCTTCCATGATTGACTTACGGCTGATAAACTGATGATAGTCTGATAAAGCTGATTCTGATGGTTTGTGTCAATGTGAGCCTTGTGGGTCTTTGCGCCTTCTCAATCTCACCGGTGAGACCCGCTGGTGGGAGGCCGGTAAGACCGATTCGCTATCACAAAGGGTTCACTAAATGACACAATATGATGATTTTCTGAATAAATGTTTGCTGATTATCTGATGAACTGATGACTGATTGTTTTCTGATCGGATAGACTGATGATGATGATGGATGATGATAAACCGCGTCACTATATTCCACGTAACTTCCAAGTTCCACGTTACAGTGCTGCTGATATTTGTGCTGAGTCGCTGATTCGTCCCTCACGCGGCGAAATTACACGAAGAAAATTCACGAAAACACACACGCGAGGTCCACGGTAAGAAGGACCATAAAGATGTACGGGATGTACAGTCTTTAAATGATAGTTCTGATATTCTGATAATTTATAAAGTTTATTGATAGTAATTAATTATGATAAAATGCTAATGAGTGAGCGCGGTGGCTGATGTATGAGTACTGGCGTGCGTTGACCTGAATTCGGCCAACTAACGTAAAATGCTGATGATGAGAAATGTACGATATTGTGGATCGTACACTTCTAGACGTGTTTGGGAATAAAACGTATCGCATTCTTACTAGGGAAGAATTGTTTTGCCGGTTTTGCCACATGTGACACAAAGATAAGACACATACATCGGTTTATCTGAATTCTATTGCGTGCTAACAATATTTGAACATGGAAAAACTTCAACTGCTCATCTACCAGAGCGGTCCAGCATATTTATCAGCATTTTAGAACTCTAGATTTTGACTTTTTTTGTGTTTAGTTTTCGTATAAAATGGGCGCGCGGTGCTGGCAACACTGCTCTGTCATCTTGTCACGTCCTCTGCCGTCGCCCGCATCGTGGATGCGAAGTTTAATTATAAATAAGTAATTTAGTGTGCTTTCGGTTTTCTCGTGTGGTTTTCCCTGTTCGGTGGGGAAGTGAACCAAGTGATTTTTGGTTCCGGCTTTTTGATTGAGGCCAACGTGGTCGCCGGTAACATAACCTCACTTTGAGTCGTCGCTCGCGTCGCGGCTGCCGATAGCCATATATTTTTTGATTGTTTTCTTGATTGGGGGCCAACGGGGCCGATTCCTCATTCGGAGAGGAATCTTTAGTTGTTTTTGTGTTGAAAACATTGTTGATGTCGAACTGTGAACTGGTGAATGGTGGAGTGATGAACTGAGGTGAAGCCAAAACTGTCGGAGGGACGGAGTGCCACACGAGCTGGTGCCCGGGTGCAGTAAGTCTAGTACCTAAGTCCCAATCCAAAAGTCTTCCTCAAACCTGATACCTATTTTTCCTGTCAAAAACTAGACTTACAAGGAAACGACGGCGTCATCGTTCGCTCGGTAAGCAATTCGTTGCTGGGCCCTGTTTAAGTAGATTTTGGAAACAAGAATTTCTCGGCCGGAAACTTTCCGGAGCAGAATTCTCTCATTAAATTTATTTTATTTAGCTATAGTAAAGAGCACTACGAATCGTAGTCAAATGTTGTTCGAGGCTGATCGACCATTTAGTTTTAGATTTTAAGATAACTTTAATTTGCTTCCACTGCGCTAAGATCAGCTTCGGAATCAAACATTTTTGGTAGCAGAGCGTGGTTGCTTTATTGCAACATAGTTAGCCGTAATTTAGTATTAAGCGTGTTTTTATATTACCCACATATTTTATTAATTTTGGAAAATATTGTTTCGGTTTTTTTGTGACTGTATTGTTTGCCTAGTGAACGGTACCTTATCGGTAAGGTCTAGGCCAGTCAACTAACATTTATTTTGTGGTATTTGTTTATTGGTTTTCGTTTTATTAAGTCGAGTGTGTAAAAGTTGGTACCATGGCTCCTCGATCGCCAGGTATAAGGCTGCTATAAAGACAGAATTAAGGTGGTTTACTACCACAGCGGCAATGATCGGCCGCGAGGACCGGGAGGACGCGCTCTTGAAAAGTGCACTACAGGCAGATGAACGGGTTCGGGTTGTGTCGGAACACCTCACAGAGTGCCTCATGCTCCTTGAGGAAGCTCCTAACCCTGAAGATAAGGAGCTGGTTGAGGGCGATGTAAGCCAGTGCTTGGAGCTGGCACAGGACATTGCGCAGGCAGCTGCGGACATATCTAGGCGACGTGACGGAAAGGAAAAGCCATTCCGTGGTAAAGTGGGACAAGGATTACAGGTGCCTCTTCCGCCTGTTACGGTTCCAGTCTTTGCAGGCGATTACGCCGACTGGCCGGCGTTTGAGGACCTGTATAGCAGTGTGGTCCACACACGGACGGACATAACGCCGGCGTACAAGATGGCTCAGCTGATGTCCAGGCTACATGGAGAGCCTCATGAATTGCTGACGCATTTGGCTGTCTCGGATAGCAATTATGAGGTGGCGTGGAAGATCCTTACCGACCGGTATCGAAACAAGCGCCTGATTGTAGACAGGCTGTTAGACCAGTGGCTGTCAATACCAACCATAACGCGAGGTACGGACCTCCGCGAGAAAATCTTCCACCCAGTCAGTGTCGCGGTCAGCGCACTAGAGCGACAGGGTTTGCCAGTGGCGGGCTACGGTTATATCTTGGTCCACACAGTGCTTCGCCGCCTGCCGAGCGAAATGGTCGCTCGATTCGAGCAGCTACATGGGGCAAGTCCTCGGACCACCTCCCGACCTACGAGGATCTGAAGTCGTTCCTCGAGGCCGAAAGCAGGCGAGTGGACGTCCAGGCTGGTGAAGCCCCACGCAAGGAGACCTCTGCCCCTCCCGGAACGGCCGGGTGCACCGGCGCGAGGAGGCAACAGTTGGCAACCCAAGCGGTACAATATCGCATTGGAATCAGGGTGTGCCTACTGCAGGAGACAGGCCACAGGGTAACGGCGTGTCAGGAGTTTGCTGCGCAGCGGATTCAGAGGAGACGGGGTGTGGCACAGCAGAGGCGTTGGTGTTTTCGGTGCCTGGGGCCGCATCAGGTGCGAGTGCCCTTCAAGCACCAACTGTAGGTACTGCCAGGGTGCACACCATCCGCTGCTCTGCATGAATCGCTCCGGAGGCGCCGGGGCAGCGCTGGATCGGATCAGCGAAGGAGCCTGCCCACCAAGGAGGGAGCAACGCTCCCCACCCTCCAAGGAGGAGCCCACCTCCGCATCGGTCACAGGGACAGGCAGGGGACGTCAACAGACGGAGCCCACTTACCCAAGGACGTGGGGACGATCCCCACCACGGCAGCAGGTGCCGGATTGGGGAAGAGCGGCACAGGAACGTGGCCAGGACACCCATCCCAGGTACGGGATTCAACGGGCGGGTGTCAGGGAGCACTAGGCAGCCACCAGGGTACATGCAGTATTCTGCGGGCTTGAGCCACCTGGTTGGGTCTCAAGACCCACGCATGCCTCCGCCTATGCCTGAGTACCCGCGGCTACAGGCGCAACCTCGGTACGGACGTTTGCCGTCGGGGTACTATAGAACTCCAGCCATGGCCTTTATGGGCAGACCTCCCTACCAGCAGGAGTGGGACCCATACACAGGTTTGGGTAGTGAGGATACCCCGCGGGACGCGGCCTCACCGCGTTTAGATTCCCGCTAGGTAATCGCCGCCTACTCATCAGCTTCGGCTCCCCGTCCAATCACGGTACTTTTGCCAACGGCTAAGATTTGGGTATGGGGATACGGTGGCCGGACCATTCAAGTAAGAGCCCTACTGGATACAGGGGCTCAGGGATGTATTGTATCGAGTAAGCTGGTGAGTAGGCTAGGCCTAAATGTACGGCCAAGTGAGGATGAAGCTGTAGGCATCGGGGCCTAAATGTGCCTGACATTCGGGGTCAGACGAACTTTGAGTTCACATTAGGTAGCACATGTACAGGGTCAGCTATCAAGTCTCAGCCGTGGTGCTAGATGAAGTGGTTGGGAAACTCCCTCAGGTTAGGTTACCACCAACGGTAAGAGGGTTAACCACAGGGTTGGAGTTAGCTGATCCTGATTTTGATACTCCTGGTACGGTGGACGTACTTCTCGGGTCAGACGTCCTCGGGAGATTATGGTGCAGTAGGAAGAAGGTACTCCAGGAAACTGGTTTGGTGGCCGTAGATACCACAGGGGTATGTTGTTTTCGGCCCAGTTTGGAGACCTCAGGACCTACCAGAAGGGGATCCGGTCCTCTATGGTAGTGTGCTGTCAGAGGTGCTGCAGAGGTTTTGGGAGTCTGAAGAGCCGCCCACGGCGGACAGACGGAAGCCAGAGGATGACGAGTGCGAGTTGTTCTATCAATACAACACTGCGAGATGCCCGTCAGGCAGATTCGTGACCAGGCTACCTTTTCTCCCAAACCGCCCCGCTTTAGGTAGTTCGCGACAGCTCGCGGAACGGAGACTACTCGGAATGGAGCGGAAGATGAGGCGAGACCCAGCACTTCGGCAGAAGTATATAGAATTCATGCGGGAATATATTCAATTGGGCCACATGTCGGTGTCCAGCCTGGATTGGAGGTGTGTCGAGCATTATTACATTCCACACCTGGCTGTCTTGAAGTCACCTGAGGCGAAAATACGGGTGGTGTTTGACGGTTCTGCTCCTACCTCGAATGGTGTGTCTGTGAACCAATGTTTGCACGCGGGTCCTAAATTGAACCGGGACATTGTGGACATTCTCACAGACTTTCGGTTACACCAGGTAGCGTTCGTCGCAGACGTCAAAATGATGTTTCGCCAAACCATGATACATCCGGATGACCGTCGGTATCAGCTGATTTTGTGGCGTGAGAGCCCAGATGAGCCGATGGTCACATACGAACTTAACACGGTGACGTATGGACTTAAGCCAAGTCCGTATTTGGCAGTACGTACGCTGCGAGTTGGCCGCACAGGAAAGGGTAAGATATCCTCGAGCCGCAGCAGTACTGGATCGCGACGTCTACGTGGACGATATCTGCACGGGTGCTGATAGCGTGGAGCAGGCGCTAATTCTACGAGACGAGTTGATCGCGATCATGGGTTCAGGAGGTTACGAGTTGCGGAAATGGTTGTCCAGTTGCCCAGAGCTCCTGGCCGGTTTGCCAGGCGAGTTCCATCAGGACCCGCACCTCTTTGAGAACCCGGACAATCCAAACACGTTGGGCATCCTCGGGGTGCAATATAGGCCAACGCATGACGTATTCACGTACAAGATCGAGCCCGACCTTTTGAGAAAACTTGGACTAAGCGGTCGGTACTGTCGACAATCGCTAGAACGTTCGATCCTAGCGGATGGATCGCCCCGGTTACGTTCATGGCGAAGTGCTTTTACAAAGGTTGTGGCTAGCCAACTTAGGATGGGACGACCAACTCTCCGGAGAGTTGTTGAAGGATTGGCTCAAGTTTGTGACCACCTTACCAGGGATTGTGCACATCGCGATACCCCGCAAGTTAGTCCCATCGGTGGGATGTAAGGCTACCCTACATGGGTTTTGTGACGCCTCGGAGCGAGGGTACGCGGCAGCTGTATACCTTCGGACAGCAAGTTCAACGGGAACTGTGCACGTGCGTCTGGTTATGGCCAAAAGTAAGGTGGCACCAGTCAGAACTAGATGGACCATCCCCAAATTGGAATTGGCAGGGGCAGCTCTTCTAGCGCGCTTGCTAAATCATGTAACCTGCAATCTGCGTGGTACCATCAACTTGGATGAAACGGTGTACGCGTGGACTGACAGTCGGATAGTTCTGTGCTGGTTGCAGACGTCGGTACATACACTTGAGGTTTTCGTGGCAAATCGGGTGTCACAGATTACGGGGTCGGAAACTCCGTTAGTGTGGAGGCACGTACCGGGAGAATGGAACCCAGCGGACTGCGCTTCGCGCGGGTGCAGGGCCCTGATTTGGTGAGTCACCCACTGTGGTGGGGACCTCAATGGCTGACTGAGTCGCCGCAGGAATGGCCATTCAACGAGTGCAGGGCGCCGCTTGGGCCACCTGATCGAGGTTTGCGAGTGAACGTGGGGCAACTCGTACCGAAGCCTAACCCAGCTTTCTTGCTGGAACGGTATAGCTCCTTCGACAAACTTCTTGGGGTGACAGGTTGGATCAAACGGTTCGTGAACAACTGCAGGAAGGAAGCCTCAAGCAGAACGGAACTTTACACCTGTCCTCTCGCCTGCGGAACGGAATGCGGCTCTATGCTCATTAGTTAGAGTCGTCCAGGCGGAACATTTTGAAGAGGAGGTCAGGCTGCTCAGGGATGGACGTGGAAAGCTGAAGGGAGGAATTGTGCGCCTCAACCCATTCCTGGATGAGCAAGGTATGCTCAGGGTTGGAGGCAGACTTCGGAACGCTAGCCTGCCCTTTTCGGCTCGGCATCCACTGTTACTTCCAAAAAGGGGACCCTTAGTTGAGCTCTTAGTCAGGGATCGTCATGAGAAAAACTCGCACGCGGGCTGTAATGCGCTATTGGCCATCCTACAGCGCGAGTTCTGGATCTTATCGGGACGACGAACGGTACGTAGCGTTGTGTTTAGGTGCTTGCCTTGTTACCGCTTGAAGGCAGCCACAATGCAGCCACAGATGGGAGATCTTCCACCGGACCGGGTGACGGAGGCCTGGACGTTTGCAGGTGTGGGAACGGATTTCGCAGGCCCTTTCATGGTGAACGAAGGCATCACGCCTGCGGAACGCAAAGTCTATCAAGGCGTACTTGTGCGTGTTCGTGTGCCTAGCCACCAAGGCCGTCCACTTGGAGCTCGTGGCCGACCTTTCTACGGAGGCCTTTTTGGCAGCGCTGGAGAGATTTACGTCGCGACGAGGGCGACCAGCGCTGATCAGGTCGGATTGTGGTACCAACTTTAAGGGTGCTGATCGGTGTATGAAAGAAATTGTAACGTTCTTACGGGAGAACGAAGAAGCCATCAGCACGGGCCTCTCCCGTCAGGGCATTGCCTGGGTGTTCGATCCACCAGCGTGCCCTCACTGGGGTGGTATTTTTGAAGCGGTTGTAAAGTCCGCTAAGACGCATTTGTTGCGCGTTGTAGGGTTAACAATTTTGACTTTCGAGGAGCTGGCGACCGTGTTTTGTAAAATTGAGGCTGTACTCAATTCGCGTCCTTTGTGTCCGCTCAGCTCAGACCCAAATGATTTAGAGGCCCTGACGCCAGGGCATTTCTTAATTGGCCGCCCACTTAACGCCTTGCCGGAATATCCCTATACGGAGGTGAATAGCAATCGTTTGTCGCGTTATCAGTTGTTGCAGCAAATGACTCAAAACTTTTGGAAGCGTTGGTCGCTTGAGTACTTGCACATTCTGCAGCAACGCCTTAAGTGGACGGACAGGACTGAACCCCCCTGCATTGGGGATCTCGTTCTGGTTAAGGATGCCAACCTACCGCCACTGCGTTGGCGCCGGGGGCGCATTCTCAACCTGTTTCCGGGTAGTGATGGCACTCCTCGAGTTGCAGAAGTTCAGGTGGGGGATTCAGTCCTTAAGCGAGCAGTAGCTACATTATCACGCCTGCCATGCATAGAGCGGACCGATGGGTCGGTCCGGGGCGGGTGAATGTTTAGTTTTCGTATAAAATGGGCGCGCGGTGCTGGCAACACTGCTCTGTCATCTTGTCACGTCCTCTGCCGTCGCCCGCATCGTGGATGCGAAGTTTAATTATAAATAAGTAATTTAGTGTGCTTTCGGTTTTCTCGTGTGGTTTTCCCTGTTCGGTGGGGAAGTGAACCAAGTGATTTTTGGTTCCGGCTTTTTGATTGAGGCCAACGTGGTCGCCGGTAACATAACCTCACTTTGAGTCGTCGCTCGCGTCGCGGCTGCCGATAGCCATATATTTTTTGATTGTTTTCTTGATTGGGGGCCAACGGGCCGATTCCTCATTCGGAGAGGAATCTTTAGTTGTTTTGTGTTGAAAACATTGTTGATGTCGAACTGTGAACTGGTGAATGGTGGAGTGATGAACTGAGGTGAAGCCAAAACTGTCGGAGGGACGGAGTGCCACACGAGCTGGTGCCGGGTGCAGTAAGTCTAGTACCTAAGTCCCAATCCAAAAGTCTTCCTCAAACCTGATACCTATTTTTCCTGTCAAAAACTAGACTTACAAGGAAACGACGGCGTCATCGTTCGCTCGGTAAGCAATTCGTTGCTGGGCCCTGTTTAAGTAGATTTTGGAAACAAGAATTTCTCGGCCGGAAACTTTCCGGAGCAGAATTCTCTCATTAAATTTATTTTATTTAGCTATAGTAAAGAGCACTACGAATCGTAGTCAAATGTTGTTCCGAGGCTGATCGACCATTTAGTTTTAGATTTTAAGATAACTTTAATTTGCTTCCACTGCGCTAAGATCAGCTTCGGAATCAAACATTTTGTGAGAGTAATAATAAAACACATAGTAATACGTGGTATTCCTGAGTTAATCTTTTGCCGTTCTATCCCCAGGTGAAACTGTCTTGCATACAAGAGAGCAGCGTATCAGGCGGGGTATCTCACGCGGTGTCAGTAGCAAGGAGGGTTGCAGCGCAGGCAGACGCTTTGCAGGACGCTGACGGAAAACTGGTGCCGGCTCCACAGCTAAGAAAACTATTGGCTACTTTGGTAAGTATCTTGAAACGTGTGTTTAGTTGGTTACTGTGATATATCTACTGTATAAACGAGGGTAGCCTGTCTAAGGGGAATTCACACGCAATACCTATCAGTAGCAAGAAGGGTTGCAGCGCTGGCAGACGCTTTGCAAGATGCTGATGGAAAACTGGTGCCGGCTCCACAGCTAAGAAGACTACTGGCGACTCTGGTAAGTATATAGAGATGTGTGTATAGTTACGTTACGTGATATATCTCTTGTATAAACGAGGGTAGCGTGTCAAAAGGGGTGTCATATGCAGTATCAGTAAGAACTAAGAAGGATGGTTGCTCCACAGCTAAGAAGGCTATTGACTACTTTGGTATGTACCTAGATATGTGTGTATAGTGGGTTACTATTATATTTTTACTGTATAAACGAGTGTAGCGTGACTAAGAGGGTGTCATACGCGGTGTCAGTAGCAAGGAGGGTTGCGGCGCAGGCAGACGCTTTGCAGGACGCTGACGGAAAACTGGTGCCGGCTCCTCAGCTAAGAAGACTACTGGCGACTCTGGTAAGTACCTAGAGATGTGTGTATAGCTGGTTACTGAGATATATCTACTGTATAAACGAGGGTAGCGTGTCTAAGGGAGTATCACAAGCAGTGTCAGTAGCAAGGAGGGTTGCAGCGCAGGCAGACGCTTTGCAGGACGCTGACGGAAAACTGGTGCCCGCTCCACAACTAAGAAGACTACTGGCTACTCTGGTTAATATCTAGAGATGTTTCTTTAGCTGGGTACTGTGATATATCTACTGTATAAACAAGGGTAATGTGTCTTGGGGAACGTCACACACAGTATCAGTAGCAAGGAAGGTAGCAGCGCAGGCAGACGCTTTGCAGGACGCTAACGGAAAACTGGTGCCGGCTCCACAGCTAAGAAGACTATTGGCTACTTTAGTAAGTATCTAGAGATGTGTGTATAGCTGGTTACTGTGATATAGTATAGGTATCTACTGTATAAACGAGGGTAGTGTGTCTGCGTATCACACTTTGTACCAGTAGCGAGCAGGGTTGCAGCTGCGCTTTGCAGACGCTTTACGACTTGCGAGCCCAAACGGTAAAGAATCTCCATGCATTGAATACTGGATGCTCTACTCTAAGTTCTGCTGGTCTTGCTATTGGCGATAAGAAGATATCTGGTGGAGAAATGCATACTTAGTGCAGTTTTAGGCGTTTAATGCTGTATTCATAAATCATTTAAAGTCTGACGTGATTCCTAGCAAGGCAATCATATTCGTCAGTACTTCTACCTTCTACTGTGTATTAATGAATGATTTTCCCCAGGTGGAAAGCTGTCACGAGCTGCTAGAAGGCGGGTGCATCTCCGGGCCGGGGGCTCAGGCGGCAGCATCGCTGCGTGCCCATCTGTCTCGAGTCGAGATACACGACCAACACGCGTACCTACACGCCGATGAGGTGAGCATACCACTTACTGCAGTCCACTGCTGGACATTATTTGTAAGATTAGAATAGGTAGAAACATGTTCTATTTTTTAAATTGCTGTGCCCTAACAGGTTGTTGTTGATTCTAGAAAAGCAATAAACATATTGCCCAGCAGTGGCGAAGGGTGACTCTTTAACGAATGTCGCCCAGAGAAAAAAAAGTATTGAATTTAAATGAACGTGAGAGTATGAATTTGCAAATTTCTCAAAGGGAACCTGATGGGAAACACGCTTTTATTAGGTTGACCTGTATGTAATTTTTTCTTTGATCTTGACATTTGAAACCCAAATAGACACGACTTAAGTGAAAAAAATTAAGTGTTATTTATGCAAGAATTTAAATTATCTTTTACATATTTTATATCGAATACTCTGCATGAATATTAATATATTTTTATTTTAACAGCATGAGTTCGATGAAGACGATTTAGATTATGTTTGGACAAGACTTTAGATTAATTTGGGTAATTTTGTTTTTGCTCTTGCATATTGCTTGTTTTCAAAAAACATAATAAATAACTTTACTAATATTAACCACTAGAACTTTCGACTATCAGTTGATTAATGCTTTGCAAAGTTTAAACATAATGTTTATTTTAAATTACATATTTACACAACACAATTTAAAAAATGTCGTCACCTGCCTGTCCTTATCCCAATTAATTTGGTGTCGGTGCAACAATAAAAATATTTCTTTAGAAAATATTTCAGACAGTACGCAATTTTTGTTGTACAACTAATCTATTTTTTATGAAATTGCTTATTAAAAACATGTCTAACCATACTTTTTTATTTGTTTCTACCCCATAGAGCCTATTAGCTAGAAACCGTAGAGCCTACCGTAGGTTATCACTAGACGGTATACGACTGTACCTCTAGCCCAAACCTTCTCCCATATCGAGACCAAGGAAAACCAAGCAGAAGCTGACGAATCGATATGGGACCTTGTAAAAAGTCACTGATGTTGTATCCGTAGGTAGGATTTAGAAATATTTGCGAAAGAACTTTTCTTGAAGAAAATGTGGTTTAAACTAATTGAAGACTTTACTTTTATCACATTTTCAACAAAATAGAATACAGGACTTTAGTAGTAGTCCCTACTCAAAACTTAACAAATTTTCTCTTACACACTTTTCCACCAAAGTGTACAACGAAAACGACATAAAACACACTTACATACTTCTATTAATTGTCTTCATCGTAACCACTCATAACCATAGTCACTAGCATCAGTGTGTAACAAAACCTAATACTTGTAAAAATCCCAGTACACCTAACTACATGTAACAGTAAAGTAGCCACATCCCAGTACATCTAACTACATGTAACAGTAAAGTAGCCCGTAGTCTTCAGTACCCTGACCGTTTGCCCTTCCATTAGATCCCCAAGAAGGCGGCGGGCGCGGGGCGCTGGCTGCGCGGGCGTCGCAGCGTCTCGGAAGGCACGGGCACCCACACCGCGGCACAAGTCCGACAGTGGGGCGTCAAGGAGGTACAGAACTGGCTGGAATCTCTACAACTAGGCGAGTACGCAGAAGCCTTTTCCAAACATGACGTCACTGGAAGGGAACTATTGTCTTTAGCAAGAAGGGATCTAAGGGATCTTGGAGTGACCAAGGTGGGGCACGTCAAGAGAATACTGCAAGCGGTGAAGGAGCTGCAGTGACGCCGGCGAGGCCGCTCCGAAGGGGACGGCCATACTTAAACATAGGTGGTTAAAAGGCTACAATTTTTAAATGAAACTTCTCATATGGTTGAATATGAGTGGGGAAAATTGCGTCTGAGATATTTGGGGAGAACATGTTTAAAAAACTCAATTTAAACATGTTCAAAACTTGTCTGCTTTATTCGATTAAGGAAATTGAAGTTGGTATCGGATTTTTCGAACTTTTAATGAACAAATTATTTTGAAGACTTTTTCATTTAAAAATTGTAGTTTTTTCCAACTTGAACTGCTTGTTGAGAGTATAAAAAGTATATTGTTTTAGTGGGGCGTATTTCCGAAAGATAATTTGGAAACGTCTCACAGAATATCTTCTGACGAAGGTGTCCTGATATTTGATCGTTCAATTTACCTATGGAATCTCTATCGTACTCAAAATATTGCATTTATTTATAAATTATATTAATGTTAATCTATCTTCGATTGTGATGTGCGGGGCTTCAAAAGTCCCGCGTTTATGGAAGTAATAAGTACTTATTGATCGTGATTCGAGATCGCCTATTATATCGGTGTTAATAAGGTATTTTTTGCGTTGGCGATTTAGTAGCTCTTCCTGTCCGTTTCAACATACATTCAGACTTCAAGCCTATATCCCTTGCAGGGTAGGCATAAAGTTAATGCCCTGTTTACTAAAATTACACTTGAAACCTTCGACTCTCTTATTCGCCTTTTAGGACACCTGTGGAAAAGAAAATGGGGTGATGCATCCGTTAAAGTCTGTTAATAATGATGGGTTATGTATATCAGTATCTTGTGTATGTAACAGTATCCTGCCTTCGAAACGGGGACTGAAAATGCCACTTAATCGTCAACGTAAAAAAGTGCTAAATGTTTGATCTCATTGGATATTTAATATTGTAATTAATGATATAAATGACCATGGATAGAGAGAGGTAGAATAAGGAAAAATGTTCACATTGGAGGTTGTATGACCATTCCGATATTCGAATAAGTGGTGTAAATATTACATTTTCTTTCAAAATCGTTACTCGTTTTCGTGCCTACTTGAAATGGTCTGTCACCTTAATTATCTTTGTGGCCTAAAATAAAGTCAAATATGGTCAACGTGTGTCATCTTTTGTAAACTATTTTTATACTACATCGAAACTCTTACCTCTTCAAGCTATATTTCACTGATATTCATGTTAATTATAAAAACAATTTGTTTGGCAAATAGCATATAACTTTTTGTGGATAACTTAACCCATAGCGAAAGATCCAAAAAATGGTTACCCCAATTCGGTGGTAATTTCATACTATGTAAAAACCATTTCAACCAGCTTTTTAAACAATTTTTTTTTTGTGTAAGTAAGTAAACCTACATATATTTCAGTTCTATGCAACAAAGAAGTCCTGAATTTAACCAAAAAAGTCCAATTTACTCGTTAAAGCACAATTTTGCAAATATGAAATGTACACCTACCGACGAATTTACTGACCTGTGAGTATATTCGTAAATTATTTATGTACAAAATGGTCTCTATTCTACAGGTTAGCCATTTTAAATCTCTAAAGTTAAAATCACTAAGTTAAAATGGTTAAAATTAGCAATTTTAAGTTGTACTATTCCACGAAAGCCCAGTTTTAGAAAATTAAACAGAGGTTTTTGACAGGACTATAATTTGATTTTGACGTTATTAAATTCAGTGTTGCAATTTTTAAAAAAAAGATAAAATTTAGTAATAAATGAAAAAATCTGTAACTGGTAAAAATATTTTTATTTTCGGTGACACTCAAAATCCTTCTGTACCACCTTTGTTTCCACCACTTAAGAACCTAACAACCCGGCCCCACTCTAGAACATTCTGACTAGGTGCTAATTTAAAACGTTCTGACCCGGTGCCACTCTATTACCTTTAAATCTGTTGCCAGTGTTGCCACTCTTAAACTTTACTTCCCGGGGACACTCTAAAGCCTCCTATCAAATTGTTTCCACTCTTCGGCTATACTACCGGGTGACACTCTAAAACCTCCTGATTAAATTGTTTTCACTCTTAAACTTTCCTACCCAGTGACACTTTAAATCCGATCACCTTTTTCCACTCTTGAACTTTCTGATGTGACCAATAATTACACAAATCACTCCAAAACCCCACCCATTTTGAGATGTTCTGACAGTATTATTTTTAAGAGGGACCTTTTTAGTGGCCGCTAAGATTAGCGATCTTAGCAGTTTTAAATTTTTAAAATGCTTAAATTTGTGCGCCGTGGAATAGCACTAATCGGCTAAAGCTAAGTTTAGCGCTGTCACTTAATTTTAAGTATTTTAGAGATAATAATGCTGTCATTTGAATTTGACAGTTACGTGTAGAATAGCAAACGGTTATAGAAATGTCAAATTGGCCTTAGCGATTTTAGTAGCGCACAAGGAATTGGATCTAATATATACCCAAATATAATTTTATTTAGCTCTTACAATATTTAACCAAATACGATTTCCCTCTTCAGAATAAACATACATTAAATATTATAGTTGTAAGTTTTTGAGATTTAATTACCTTAATTCTTTGCAGATATAATGAACGAATATATAATGTTGTGAAACATTTTGTACATTTTCCCCATTCTTTTTTAAATTACGAGGAATAATATTGAAAACGATTGTCAAAATATACTGCCAAAATTGCCTTGCTATATTCCTTTGATTAATTTTACAAAATTACATATTTAGAAGTATTTAGTTTACATTGTAGTCTCATTTATATAGGAACATGCTTCTGTAGTTGAAACTATAAATTCAACAACGAATCAAATAGCATATTATAAATATTCAATCGAATACCTATTATTTCCCGGCACTTTTAGCACCGATTTTCCATAAGTTAAAGCTCTTCAATTCAATAGAACATAGAAGTAGTATGTTGAAACATAACAATAGTACAATGTTACCTGATATGTTTCTAATGATAATAATTATGTGATAGTCTGATAGATTTCTCGCAATAACGATATTTTTGATTGTCTTAACCAAACACATTTTGCACAAAATAATGTAGAAGCACCAAAGTTTCTGTAGACAGAATATTTAATAGAAAATAGATGAGTTTCTAACTAATCACAATATTGAAGTTTATTTTAATGATCAAACGAACTTACCAAGTGAAGTTCGATCCTAATTATCCTGGTTTCGTCGAAGAGATTTAAGGTCCCACCCTACCCATCAATTTACCTTTTTCCCTAAAATGCAGTCAATGTGCAGTTGGATATTATTAATCTTTTTGCTTCTCTAAAGGAATGAGGTTCCACTGAGGGCTGGGGTGGTCAGCGTAGTAACTTTTTGTTTTTTCTTTTTTTTTTTTGACTACGCTAAAATAATGCGTGCGGATTGGCTAGCGTACCGGGGGTACTACATATTGAATTAAATCTCTTCGACGAAACCAGGATAATTAGGATCGAACTTCACTTGGTAAGTTCGTTTGATCATTAAATTATCCTGGTTTCGTCTTCCGAGATTTAATTCAATATGTAGATGTTTAGAGAAATGGTTGCAGGCAATGTTAGTTGCAAAAAAAGACATATAAACTGAGAACTAAAAATTAACAGGGTTTTCAGTAAAAATATCAAAGTGTATTTTTCATTAAAGAAACAAAACCCTTAAATAATTATCTTTTTAAATATTTATTTTTATATACTAATCAGTACTGAAGCAGCTTAACAAGTTCAAATTACAGTTACTATCTACGACTGGCCTGTTATAGAAATTGGCAAAAACGCTCGAGTCACCTGTCCAGCCGGCACAGCGACGAACTACATCCACGCTCACACCAGCACGCAGCGCGGCTCACGTGGAAGCATGCCGCGTGCTGTGTGCACAGAAAATACTAGTGGCAATTCCACTACCCTCTAGGGTCTGCTTTATCCATCGACCAATTGTCGCTGATGAAGCGGCTCTATGAGGCTTCTTGTGTGTAAGAAAGAGCTTTGTCTCGTTTGCAGGTCTTAAGGACGTAGTCATCGAGATGTAATCGGTCAAGGTGGCTGCTGGACAGATGCTTGGCTTCTCCGTAGAAACGGAAGGTCGAGAACCGGTTGGGCACGACCTACACCTACACCTGAAGTTATAATCAGATCAGTAGATCACTAATGGTTATTACAATTCTATTATTATAATATGTTTTGATATTAGGAACTTTAATATGAGACAGTGTCTGAGTTCTTTGCCCAGTGGCTAAGGCTATTAAGACACAACATTTTTTACTTAAATTATCTTAAGATAAAGAAAGATTTGGATAATGATTTGATTGAAAATCCAAAGCCATACCGGGATTCCAAGTTACTTGATAGCGAGGGAAAACTGGTTTCATTATAAAGGCACCTTTAAAAAACGTTTTGAGAATTGGATCTTGACCTATGTTATTTTTAGAAATAAGAGATATTGCCGAACGATGATTGTTTAATGTACCATAGGATGCGAGAGACTATAAACAAGTACTTAAAAATCTAAAAAATCAAAAACATCTATATGATTATTTTTGCAATATTCCCACCATTTAAGAAGGCTACACTCGTACTGAGACTTACTGCTAGGTGCTATAGATGAAACCATAACATCTACAGCTGAGTTCGGTACACCTTGCGCGAGGAACGCTTGCCGGATAACACACTCGCCACCAGCGAAGGATGGCGGTGTAGCGGGTGTGTTTCCCTAAATGTAGAAGAGAGAAGATTTTAGTTAGGGGGAAATGTTATGGTTTCATTTATACACAAAGATCGATACAGAGGGTTCCACGGTTGAGAGTGCCAGTCTGGGACAATAAGTATACCTGTAGCACCGTCGTTAGCGACATTGTTTAATGGTCTAAGAATTAGGGAAATTGGTGGGAATAAATAAAAGAAAAAAGGCAGATCAGTCCAGCGTAAAGGCATCTACATTTAAGGCATAAGGATCTGGTCGTATTTAGTGCACTTGGCGTTAATACGTGAGGCAAAAAGATCGATGTTAGGCTGTTCAAATTGATTGATTATTCTTGAATAGGCTTCGTTAGAGAGTGCCCATTTCAAAGCCCATTCTGTGTCGATATTGACATTTCTAGATTCATAATCTGCCTCAGTGTTATGAATGACACGACCTAATATAAGAGGCGTAAATAAGAATTTGTCTGGCCTCACACCACTGCCAAATATCTTTAGAGATTTTAGTCAAATGGGGAAACTGAACCTCTCCTATTATATTTACGTAAGCAATGGCGGTGGTGTTATCAATTCGACACAAAATTTCACAATTTCTATAATCGCTGGCAAAAGATCTTAGTCCGAACAAGACTGCCAATAATTCCAAATGATTTGTGTGATGATTACGTTCTTCAGATGTCCAAGGACCGCCGGTCATATTAGCGTCATAATTTTCACCGTTATTTAAAAGTTCTAAATACCTGGCGCTTTCAAAAGTTTTGGTATACATCTAGCTGTATGCCACAGCTGGACATGCAGTGGTGAGGTTTGCTAAGAAACATGTAAAATCACAAATCTAAAATGTTTTGCAATAAATTGAACCCATTCTAAAATATTTTTTCTCCTTTTTGAGGGTAGTTCTAATGTCATCTTTTCGGAATTTAAAATGAATCTTAAAAATGTGCATTATTTACTGGGAATTAAATTGCATTTTTTGTAATTAATCACAAAACCTAAACAGTGTCATTGACATTTTTCAGACATTCATCATGTGCTTCCTATACATATGTGCCTATACACAAAATATCATCAAGATACTTGACTGACAAATATCCTTTAGGTCTTAAAAAAGAAATAACTGTTTGTATTATTTTCGTGAAAATATACGGCGCTGAAGACAATCCAAAATGGAGGCACGTAAACTCATACATACACTTATTAAAAAAGAATCTTAGATTTTTGGAAAACTTCCGAAATTTTCACCGCAGGCAGGATTTGAACCTGCGACCTTCGGCATCAGTACTGCCGTAAAATTGTTTTCCTAACACGAGAAGTGTTTTAAAATTTGGTATTCAGAATCTTAGATATTTCCTGTGAGTTTTGATAGGGAGCAAAAATATGCTTCTTTCAGGTCAATGTTAACCAAGTAATATCTAATCGTTGTTTAACAGTCTCGTCGCTGTTCTAATATCTTCCATTTTGAAGTGCTCAGAAAACACAAACTTATTAAGTTTCTTTACATTTAAAATAAATCTCGATCTACCGTCACTTTTGGGTATTAGGAAGATATCGGAAACATATTGACCTGACTCATGTTAACATCTTTGAATGGCACCAATTTCTAATAGATGAGATCATTCTGACTGAACTTGTGCAAATTCTGTATGTGAAAATACTCGGTTAGGGTATATATCGGGGCATTGGTAAGGGACTTCAATAAATGGTATCTGATAGACCAAAATGGTATTTAAAATATAATTATATCAGACGACGTAACACATAACGGTAATATCAGACCACGCGTCAATAAAATACCGTAAGCGACCAGCATGTTTTACCTACGAGGTTTAAGGCACATGTGAGGCAGCTAATGCTCATTGTTTGATTGGTCGCTGGAGGAGGTACTCGGGACAAAACTGATGCCGGGGGTGGGCGGCGCTGCACCTGTGGCAGCGGCTGGCGGCGGGCAGGCGGCGCTGCTGGTGGCAAAGCGTATGGGGCTGGTCGACGTCTGTAAGCGTAGGGTCTCTGCTGGCCTGCGCCTCTTCTCAACTGATGGATCCGACCACGAGACGGAGACCCCCTCGAGTTTAAATTAGTTGATGAAGTACTCGCTTGAATAGGCTGACCTGCCGCCCTTTTAATACCTCTCGAGTTTTGAACCATTTCACCTAACTTTTCGCCAAATAAGAATTCGTCTCTTTGTCTGTCCTTTAGCGAGTCCACGAACCCTTTATCTATCAAGGGTGTAAACAATGAGCGCCTTGTTTCAGTTTCTACATAATGTGAATCAGCGATTATTAGATCCGGCGTCGGATAGAATGCTCAAAATGTATGTTTGTTTTGCATTTTTGGTCAGTAAAAGGGACATGGCTTTCGTAATAGCGCCTAAAGCGATACCAAGCTGATTTTGCTTTGCACAGAAACAGGGACAAGTCTGTTTCGACTCTGCTCAGTGAGCATAGCTACGATCTCCGCGTTTAGAGTAGGGGCCTTGGCCAGAGGAACATTTTTAGGAAAAACATACTTTTTAAGTATAAGATTGGTCCAAACAAATTTAGTAATCGCCAGAATCGATTCGCTAAGAAGAAGTATAAGATCACGATCTTCTTTTTTAAAACCCTTTAATAGAAAAGGTTTCAGGCGTAGTGCGATGTCATCGACAAAAGGTTCACCCCATTCGACAGCCCCATCTTCCATTATTCCAAGCGCTTTAAGAAGTTCAAGGTCGGGTGCATCCACTGTGGAGCCATCAGAAGTGAAAGCCGAATGTTCGTCGGCCGTATTAGCCGCGGGAGCGATATTAGATGAATCGTTTGGTCCGGCAACCGAATCCTGAACGGGCGGCGGTGGCGGCGGCGGCGGCGTGGGCTCGGGGGGAACAATAGGCTTAGTGTGCAAATTTGCTTTGGCACCACTTGGTCCAGCGGGCCATTCATTTGAGAGAGGCATGGGATCGTAGTAATAATATTCCCAATCATCCACACGACCTTGAAAGTTGCGTGAGCAAAGTAAAAACGTGGATGTACGTATAGTACTACAAAAAAGGATGTGTTCAAAATAGCTTCAGGTTAATATCTCGTATTAACTCGGAGCAAAATAGCTTCTGGTTAATATCTCGTATTAACTCGGAGCAAAATAGCTATTGGCTAATGTCGCGCATTAGCTCGAAGCAATTAATGTTTTTCCAAATGCCCATTTTCAGCACACAAAAAAGGAAGGTAGGTATAGATAAAAAAAAAAAAAACTAACCTTCTTAAGGAGTATCACAAATTCACAATATTCCTCGCCGTAATCGTACATCCTTAAAAGTTTGGATTTATATTCTTCCAGCTTTCTTAACCACCTTTCTTCGCAACTTTCTCCCTAGCGGTGGTATCAAGACATTTTTGAAAAAAAAAAACCGTTACAATTTTAAAGAGTTTTGACACACGTGCGGTCTTGGCGCTTGCGCACAAAGGAATGAGGTTCCACTGAGGGCTGGGGTGGTCAGCGTAGTAACTTTTTGTTTTTTCTTTTTTTTTTTTGACTACGCTAAAATAATGCGTGCGGATTGGCTAGCGTACCGGGGGTACTACATATTGAATTAAATCTCGGAAGACGAAACCAGGATAATGATACTTAAAACTGATAATACCTCAACCACTTTTGTTGTTGGACTATCTGTGACAGTTTCACGAATTTAAGATAATATCATTTATTATTAATTTACGAAGTTTCAGTTTTCAGTAAATTTTGAGACAGTTTCAGTTAACAGAGTAAATTAAATTTCATTTTCGAGATATCTATGGACCACAAAATACCCATATACTGGTTTCTCATGCAGTCTCTAGAAATACACAGTATAGATGGAACACAATCACAGGATATTTTGTGTAAAAGAATCTCGGATCTTTAAACAAAATTTTCAGAATTATATCACCTGAACCTGATCAAGTGATCACAATTAAAAAACTATAGATCTCATAAATATGTAGAGTAGAAACTGCTAGACATTGGCCTCAATTCGGAAAATAAATTCTCATAATTAACGCAAAATACGCGTTATAGGTTATGCAAACCTATTAAGTTATGAGAATTTATTTCCCGAATATGGTTGGTACTATACTTATTCAGTTTTAAGTATCAATATAATCTTCTCAGCGAATAACATACTTTACATAGCAGTATTGAATAATAGATCTACATTATAAATTGAAGATAGATAGTTTTTTCTTAGTACAATTTGCCATTTAAAGTTGATATGACCAGAAGACTTGAAAAGGTACTTGAGTTATACTGTTGTTTATCTTGTAGGTAAGTATGCTAGCCAGCAGTTAGGGATAGTTGTATGGAGATTGAGTTGAGGTATGTACGAGTATGTGTATCGTACTCTATTTTTGGTGAGCAAATCGTAATATAAGTACAAAATGACTTCACTGAAAGTAAATCTTTTATTTGCGGTTGAAGTAAAACAGCTTAGGTACCTACTTACTTTATCGTATATTAATTTCATTTTCATTTGCGTAGAGTATGGTAATCTACTATCACCAAAAAATCTACCTACCCATTTATGTGACCAATTTATACTATATTTTTCATACAAATAATAAGAAAAACCAGTATAACTTGATGTCTTAAATGAGTAGGTGGATTTCCTGGCTATAGTAGAACCAAAAATATAAGCAATACACTTTGGCTGTAAAGCTATTTGAAATGGCTTATCAAAAATAGTGTAGGGGTACGTAAAGTTGGCGTGTTCAAGTAATAAACGTAAATATTGATAGTGTAGTCGACCCTGAGGTCATGCACATCGTTACGCGTGATAACGGCTCGTATTATTACGCTGGACATAGCAGAATATCTTAGCGTCCAGTGTAACCTGAACAAATTAAGCTGCACGCTCGGATTTTCTTGTTACTGGGTCTCACAAGCGCCACAGTTTATAAATGTGACGGTAAAAAATCTCGACCTGTTTCTGTAGTTGATTTGCAAGGGCTGTCATTTTCGGTTATAATAATTTTAAATTGAAATAACTTTAAAAAATCTTTAACCGTTTGTAAACTGCATTATCCCTATGAGTAACAAAGGCTACTCATTACTGTGGGAAATCACCTAATTCCCTTCCCACAAGCATTCGGGTAACATTTCGCTCGGGTGAGACTGGGTCAGTTTCCTTATAAGTTTGTATGTAGTTTCCTCACTGCTGAGCGCAAGTGAGGCCATACATTCATTGTGCAAGCCTGCAAAACGTATTCTAGTGGAACAAATTCAATCCATTTCATGGGATTGTCTCTCAAGGAGGAAAAACCGATATTTAATACATAATATGTTCTCACTGGATTCATAATATGAGCCGCTACGCGCCGTGACGATGCGCATGCCTCCAATGTGTTGTAGGTGTCTTATCTCGATTCCAAATTCTAAAATGAAGCAATTTTCATCAAGTTTGTTCCGCGTATATTAGGTACACGGATAGATGCGAAACGCGTTGAACTTATGACTTTCAACTTAAGAGTGATTTATGATCGCGTCTGTGGATGTGGGACGAGGCTGTGTATCACAGTAGTGACAGGTTATCAGACAATCGACTGAAATTGCAGTACAGATTAGCTCTCAAATCCCTTAGTCGCTTCTTCCGACACCCACGTGAAAGATATGGGGTGATGCTATTCTAAGCCTAGGTAGATAAAATCGCGAATTCCATTCAATAATAGGTCGACTAGAAAATTTAATAACACTCGTATAAAGTGGTAGCTCTTGGCAAAAGTAATTCAATTTCGCAAGCTTTTAAAACGTTAGGATTGGCTTAGAAGAGGATAGTCAACTATCAGAAAGAGAATTAAGTGCGCCACACACCGCCTCCGTATGCGTACGCGCGTACCGATTGTAATGTATGGGATTGTATGAGAGGTCGCACACTTCCTACGTATGCGTGCGCGTAATCACGCGCGTACCGCGTTGTGTGGTGTTGGTGTCTCATACGGTGCCATACAATACAATACAACGTCGTAGCTACGCGAGACGGTGTGTGGCGTTCTTAATAGTTGTTGTAGATGTTGAAATAAGATGTATACGGGTTCGCAATATTAAGTAAACTGTCAGATAGATAATTATAGTTGACATACTTATGGATCAATATGAGATAGGTATGTGGGGTCGAACGGGTCGAAAGTCAATCACTCTTAAGATGAAGGTGATACAAATGTGATCTCTTTCGTTTCATTGTCTTTAGATTAACGCGACCGTATTGGCTGTGTGGTTCTTATAAATAACTTTCTATTTCATACCTAACTAAGATATCCTAAGCGCGATTTAATGTAGGTATTTTAGCAAGTTGAAAACATCTGGCCTTACTACATAAAAGTTAGACAAATTTTGAACGCGTGTTTAAAACAAAACTAAATACAAAAAAATCCAGACACGCGTTCAACGCTCGCCTAACTTTTTTGTAGTAAACCAATAAGGTTTGTCCCTACTTAAAGTTAGAAAGAAAAAGATAAAATGATTGAAAGAAGCAAGAAAATGCTTTCAACATATTACGAAAATACTTAGCCGACTATATGGGGCGAATTTTTACTAGTGACCGATAGCGAAAACATAGAACTGGCTGGTGATAAGGAACAATTTTCCTCAAGGAACATATATTTTTTTCATATTTTGACCTATGTTCCTTGGGGTAAGTTGTTCCTTATTACCAGCCTGTTCTGATTTTCGCTATCGGTCACTTGTAAAAATTCACCGTATAGAATAAATTCTATTGGCCCAAGGATACCACGTAATTTTTTAAAGTAGGTTTAATAACTACGTTACCAGTGCGGTCGCACCTCCTTAAAAGATCTGCCTTATAGGTGTTTTTATAAATGTATCTGTACAAGTTACTGTTCTATAATATACCTACTATATGTGTGTCAGGATGTGTGTGTCTATATTTATATAAAATATTTATACATAAGTCTATAACTTGTGAACGGTCGAAAGTAAATTATACATCCCTAGATATAATATATTTCTGCCGTGTTATACGGTGTTATGCCTTAGAGGATCTAGATCTATTTAAAAATAAATATTGTATATGATAGAGCAGTATAATCTGTAATAAATAAAAGAAATAACATTATTTCATCGTAAATTGTGCTAAAAAAATTGAGTTATTATATTCTATTGTTGTACGATCAGACAGGTGTCCTAAAATAAAAAATATTTGTTATATTTAAATGAAATGCTAATATTTATAAAATGTGTTTCATCAGATTTCTAAAATCTTGTGTGTTTCAAATCGAGTATGTGATTCAAATAATTTAGGTGTATTCGGATTATTTCTATTTGCTGTAAATTTTAGTAATGTAAAGTTTTGGTAAATTGTTTGGCATAGTCGGTTGTCAGCATTACGATTTTTCTATAGGTAGTCTACCGTCTGTTGCGAACGATTCTTATTATCCCATAAAAAATTAACATCGTTATAAAATCGATATCGCATTAAAAATCCGTTGTGAAGTGCTTTTTAAAACTTGGGCCACTGAATTTTTATACTATGAATAAATAAAATACAAGTACTCGAGGTAAGTTATTTATAGACGTGCGTAAAACTGAAAACCGACTATTAACTGTTGTATTTCAAATATTTTCCTTAATGTAATCATATCAATACGTTTAAGTATTTTTTAATAATTCTCGTATTAATTCTTTAAGGCTATTTTACGATTACTAAGCAATAATCATCGACTTGTCGCTTCGATTTTCTACTACGGTGTTGTTTGTATTACAAAGTAATATTTTCCTTTTATATGTGTTTTCTTCATATTTTAAGTTATAGCTGAAAATATCAGTCGCTACATTCACGACCGTATGGCGGTCTGTTACTCAGTTGAGTTTTAAAATCAAGGGAGCGCCATACGGCCGCGAATGCAACGAGTGGTCTTCTCGACTATAGTAAACTACGTACCTATTTACTTGTAAACCTTTTAAAATACGCGCGCAAAATCTGAAATTTTTATATTTTAATGAGTAAAGCTATATTATTAATTCTCAAACACATAGTTGCGAATGAATTGTTTCATTGTTTTTCTAAGACTCGAACTAAAGGTCCTATTCAAATCTGAACGTATCTGTTTGGTACTTGGGATGTGGTATACAACGTGTTACAGTATAACAAATAAATCAAAATAACAATTGATGACAATGGAAAATATTTTTTGTATGGTTCTTTCTGTAGACCTAGAAAATAAACGAAAGATTTAGTACCGGTACCCACGTACCCATTAGATACCGCTCAGATTTGAACAGGTTTTAAAATGTTACATTGTTGTATTACATATCGTTTGCTTATTATTATGCTTAATCTAGTCACTATCAGTCACTATGACAAAGTAGTTCCTGCTTGAAGTTGTGAGTTTCTATTACATTACTTAGTTACTTATCATAAGTTTTAGTGTATCAAGTAATAATTTCGTTAAGTATAATATTATTATGAAGCAAACTAGTTAATTTGCGAATAACGTTTGTATAATCACCGATTTGTAGGGCCAAAGGCATTTGCCAAAGATTTAACGAAGAGAGCCAAATGATCGTATTATTATTTTTTTGCAATAATAATGCATTTCTTTTATTCTATAGACCTGCTTATCTTTGTATTGTTTAACTATGAGCCACGGGATATTTGAATTTGATTGTACTTCAATGTTTTTGGTTTGAACGGTTTGAACTTAATTTGTGTACTCGCGTAGCTGTGGCGTAGCAATATGCTACAGCGGTGTAGCTTATTGCTACAGTTGCGTAGCCATCTAGCTACGATATAGCTACGATTCGGATACAACCTGGTTTACAGAAGAAAGGGATTATGAATGGCGGCGGTTCCATGAGTGGCAGGATAAAGTATGTAAGCTTGATGTACGTAAGAGCCTTAGTGCGAGTGAGAAGGCATGACCTCCGGCCGTAATTTATTTGGTAATTTATAATCGCTTTCTTCTGTAAACCAGGTAGTAGTGCTTAGAATGTTTTATCGATTGCATTTGGTTTTCATTAAGGCTACTGTATGTTTGTTTTATTGAATAAAGGGACAGTATACGAATTGTATCAATTAAAGAATGTCGAGACCAAGTCTTAATGTAAGAGATATTCACACTCATTTAATATGATTTTGTCCCTTGATCCGTAACTGTTACAACGCAAAATAACTCTTACATGTAAGTATAAAAAACTTATACAATCTTTATAAAATAAAGATATTATTAAAATGGCAGGTTTGCCTGTTTGCCCCAAGTACTGTACTACTAAAAACTATATTGTAAAGTTAAACGCATAATTTAAGTTAATACAACATTATTGTGCTCAATTTTTGTTATCAATAAGTTGATTTAAAATTGTTGGTCTTTCTTCTTATTTAAAGTTTATTGCCAGGCTGCACAACTCACAACGAATGAAAAAATAATAATAATAAACATGTGCTTTCTGTGAATATTTGGAACACAAGAAAATGTAGACACCAAAAAACTCTAGTTGATGGTGCATACATACGTACACAAATATTTAGCGGCTAATTTCATCGAAAGAAAACAAGATGGCCGAGCCGTGCTCCGTACGGTACGTCGTAAATATTCTGGGTTCGAATCGAGCTCGGGTCTTTTTGGTGTCTATATTTTATTATACTGGGTGAAATTTTACTAGTGACCGATAGCGAAAACTCAGAACCCGCTGGTGATAAGGAACTACGTTCCCCAAGAAACATAGGTCGAAATATGAAGAAAAAAGTACCTTCCATACAAAATTGCCAATCAGCTGATTTGAGTAACTATGGGAGGTCATTATTTCTTTTTCATTTTTCTACCTATGTGCCTCGGGGAAAGTTGTTCTTTGTCACCAGCCTATCTTGAGTTTTCGCTATCGGTCATTAGTAAAATTTCACCCTACATTTCATATTCAAACTTTTGTAAAAATACTTTGTGCAGCCTAACTACAGCTTTTATGTTTTTTCGCTCTCAGCATATATTATAATGTACCTCTTGTTTCTGATCGAATACGTATTTTCTCTCCGTATATTTACATTCGAAAATTAATAAATTATACTGTTACTCAATATTCTGGCGTTTCATTTTTAACAAAAAAAAGTTGAAAGACTGGAAATTGTTAGGCCAACATCAACTTCATGACCAGCCATAACAGTCCACTGCTGGACATGGACCGTCCCATACCTCCCATACGGGGTCCCATTTGCATAACTTCCCACGCATGGCAGGCGGATTGGCGAGCGCAGTGCAAGACTTTGCATTCACAGGGAAACGCTTTTGCCCATTCCTTGGACGAATAATTCGTCAGTAATTCGTTATTTATCAGTAAGTCGCTAAGTGTAGTAACAGCGACGAATAGAATTGGGGTGATGCTCTTCTACGCCGGCACTATGTGTACGGCAAGTCCACTAAAGCTTAAGAGCAATGAACCTAACGGGTAGGTATAGGTAGCCACAGGTAGCTACTTATGGAAATCTTGAAAAACTTATTTCGGTGACAAGAGATAAGACATGTGCCAATCGATAGTAGGTACATAAAAGTGCAAGCACAAAATACTCTTTGGTAATATGTCCTAAGTTACTTTTTGGCGCAAACTCCACCAAAAAGACGAGGGCATAGGACGTAAGAATGACAGTTGACAGACAAGTGATCGTCAAATATTCTTCTTAGTTTTTGACGCTAGCTGTCATAGATGCGATGCTTTGGCGACGCTTGTATGTGCCTTTGTCAATACTTTTTCGTACATTTTGTATGGAAACGTCGCGATGTCAAACGTCATGCCCTATGTCTTTTCCTTGTCCTCTCTGTGGAGTTTGGGGCTTTGAGGCATCATACCAGGCGTCATACTAAAATGTTCCATGCTATTTCGAAGGCTATTACGTATTCAAACGGTTCGCACACACAAGACCCTAAGTAGCCCCAAAATCCGCAATAGGGCTGCCTACACGGGTCTTTAAATACACAACACACACTAGAATACCCAATACAACCCAATACTGCTTAACAGTCAACATAATCAGTATTCTGGAGCACGTCCCAACCCTCATGAAATCAGGATTTCTTAACTGCTGCCGTGGACTAGTAGTATGAAGGATGGTCTCAGGAACCTGGGCCATTGGTTCGATTCTTAAGATCATAATGATGCATATCAGCACGCCAGTGAGAGTATAAGTATTCTTTGCATATCAGCGCATAATTTTGATATTCTCTAAACTTCAAATGAAATTGCTTTTGACTAAAGTATGGCCAACGAAACGAGATAATTAATGTAAACAACTTTTGTATGACTCGGTGACAGTTGTTTATTACAATCTGTCCGTATCTGTCATATAGTATAATTTCCGCCCGCGGTTCCACTCGCGGTATTTAGGTGTTTGGTCTTATAAAAAAGTTTGAAATACATTGCATTTCAAATCCACGATTTTCATAAAATCTTCTC
The DNA here is from genome assembly GCA_024500475.1 of Phthorimaea operculella. Classification (NCBI taxonomy): domain Eukaryota; kingdom Metazoa; phylum Arthropoda; class Insecta; order Lepidoptera; family Gelechiidae; genus Phthorimaea; species Phthorimaea operculella. Next base: position 1,419,243 of record JANFCV010000113.1, on the reverse strand, counting down.
ACCTTGATATTTCACAATAAAGGCTCCCAGACAACTTTATTCTTCTCGGTTTCAAAATCGAGGCTTAATTTAACACACTTTTAAAAATACTCAAACACGTAATACTTCAAATTAAAAGCTCACAGATAACTTCTTTCCCCTTTCGCTTTTCAAATCGAACTAACTCTGGCGGGTAATATTACCCCCGGGGATATTCGGGAAAGTTTGAGATAATTTTCTTTTACACCTTCTAGAATGTACTCGACATTATCGTCTGCCGCAACAATAAAGGTGAACGAACATTTGTCAGTACAGCCGCACCGCACGCACTGCACACCTATACGCAGTCACTCTGAATGGAGTTCAACTACTCGACAACAGATGGCGCTACTGTTGAAGGGTTGGAAAGGCCCTTATACTCGTATCTTTATAAATACGCCCTTTAAATTAAAACGGGAACTTTCTTGTTCGAGGGGGGATAAAGAGCTATCACACTATATAAGTCTCTTTATCGTACCGGGAATCCTTTTTAAGTTTTATCGGCACATACATTCTATCAACTTAGTTTTATTATATATAATGATGTCAGCTATCACTTTCAGATTTGTTCACACTTTTTATCTCGTCTGGTTGGCCTTACTTTAGTGCATGGTTTTCCATTGGTACATCGACCCTACATCATTCATTCAAAGCCTTCAGCGGTCGAATTTAAATAATAAATTAATTAAGTCAAGCCCACAGATGACAGAATTTGCATTGCAGAGCGTTATTCGTTATGCTACATAGCCACATAGGAGAGAAATACATAGCACGGTTACCACAGACATATTTATCAAGATGACTCTTGAAAACATGAACATTCTTTAAATAGATTGTCGTATCAGCAAGTCAAAGCACTAGCAGAGAAGAGGGAAGATTGGAAATTACGCCATCGACAAGAGTTTGACTCTTGAAGCAGAAGGTAAAAATTATTTTGGTAGAGCCATACGATTCAATAAATTAAAACGTAGGATATTTATTTAGCAACATGATTTCTTAAATTCAAGTAATTAATACCAGTAATAAATCCGTGAAATACTTCATCCGTGAAAATGATATACCTACTCGTAGTAGTGTCAGTTGTTCGAAAAGTTATCTAGGTACGGTTTTGGCCGCTTCGCAATCCGTTGATGTTTTATATCTAAGATAAAAGTATCATAGTAGCAAAATGTGAAAATCCAGCATAGGAATCCAGTTTATCGATTGAGGGTCACGCAATCGAAAAGAAAATATAGATGGAGTTTTTCGGATGCTGAGTGCAAATTTGTTAGTCCATATAATACGGATATAGCATGCCGAGTGGTGCCGGCTTAGGATTGCATTACCCCATATCTTTCCTGAGGGTGTAGAAGCGACTAAGGGAGTTGAGAGTCGATGTGTTGTGTATTACTATTTTAGGCGAAAGGCAGACAACCTGTCACAAAGGTGACACAATCTTCTAACTTGTCAGACGAGGTGTAAATGGCCGTTTATCTATAACAGCCGATTACGCTCTGCCTACCCCTCAAGGGATATAGGCTTGATATATGTATGTACTTACATATAATATGGTAGTGATTTTAGGAATCCGAAAGTTGAAGACTGTTGCATTTATCTTTGACGCTACTGTTTGTAAAGTGGCACGGTTCCTCCATAAACTTGATTGGAGTAACACGAGTAATCTATTGCATACACGTCTATGCGGGGTAGATTACAATTTCAAATTGGCACCACGGGCCACGGGCTCTTATACGGTAGTGTTGCCGCTTGATAATGAACATCTCGATATCGAAAGCCTATCGATAATTCAAGCTATCGATGATGTTAAGATCAGTGCTCTACAATGCGAAAATTAAGATTTAAAGTAAGTTATCTTTTTAAACTATTTCAAATGATGCTAAACAGGCTAGATGACGCTTTGTGATTTGTCCAGGATATTTATTTGTAAACTTGATTGGAGTAACACGAGTAATCTATTGCATACACGTCTATGCGAGGTAGATTACAATTTCAAATTGGCACCATGGGCCACGGGCTCTTAGACGGTAGTAATTAATGGACATCTCGATATCGATAGACTATCGATAGTTCACGCTACCTTCTTCTTCTTTTTCTTCTTCGTAGGGGCTAAACTCTCTATCAAGTAATCAACATGTAGGTAAGTCGCATACATCTACATAATGAGCAATACTTGTTCGTTTAATAATAAGATAGTACCTACCGATAGTTAAAAATGCACAAATAATATCGATAGAATTGTTTCGGAAGATTGAAATACTATTGATAGTATCGATTCACTATAAAACAATCGATAGCATCTAGCAATATAACTTGCGCGGATAAAGAATGGACCTCGAATTTGCAACATTATTGTTAATCACTCTATCATATTTTATGATATTATATGAGCATTATATTCTCTTTGGCACTCAAGGTCTGTGACATGTAAAATTTACTTTTAAGTTTCAAACAATGTATGACCGTCTGTTGTCCAAAATAAAATAAAAATAAAATAAAATGAGCAGGATACCAACAACAATGTTGCCATTTTGGGATCATTCTCTGCGCGCAAGTTATCTATACTACTACCTGATATCGGGGAAGGGGACCCGAAATGGCAACATAGTTTATAGTTTGCGTCTTTTTAATATTAGGTACATGATATTTATGCAAGATGTCAACAATAATGTTACCATTTAGGGTGCCCTTCTTCTATGAATCAGGTAGTATCGATATTATCGATTGGCCTATCTATTGTTTAGCGTTTTTCGAATGAAAACTATCGGTTCTATAGATTAGACTATCGACTGTGTACCACTTTTCGAATGGAAGATAGCAGTATCGATAGTTCGGCATCACTACTAGACGGGGTATTTCAATTTGAGACGTTTGGGCACGAGCGGCCGGTGTTGTGTAGTCGGCCCTGCTTTTTTTTAATGGGTTTTATGAGAAGGCCCTGTTTTGATTAGTCTGCTGAGATTGGACACGGGTTGTTTATTTAGATTAATCTACCTATCTACGCTACAAAGCAGATTATAGACCTATAGAATGAATAGTATCGATAATACCGTTTTTCAAGATTGTTAAACTATGGTTAGTATCGGATCACTTTAAAACAAACGTCACTATCGATCGGTATCGATTGTGAAGGGTATCGATATCAGTACTATCGATAGTTGAGCAGCACTACTGGAAGGGGTATTTCAATTTGAGACGTTTGGGCACGAGCGGCCGGTGTAGTGTAGTCGGCCCTGTTTTGATTAGTCTGCTGAGATTGGACACGGGTTGTTTACTTAGATATACCTAAACCTATCTATCTACGCTACGGAGCAGGTTATAGACACAAAATGCAGCAATATTATCGATAGTATAGTAGCGTTTCTCATGATTGAAAAGCTATTAATAGTATCGATTCACTATAAAAAAGAACGATAGTATCGAACCATCAATACTTTCGTTACTATCGATTTGCCTATTTATTGTGTAGGGTTCTTAGAGTATATGGTAACAAGCTATAAAGTGCGCGTATCGCCCCACGCCGTACTGTCAAACGTAAGCAGTTGTTCCATAGATACCTACGTCAAATTTATGAGAAGTAATAATGGAGGTTCAATAGTGTTGTAACTGGCGTTTTGCTACTGATGGACAGAGAAGTTGTTTTCTTACTACTGCTACTCGTTTTAACTTTTTAGGAGCATTCTAGCTAGCTTACATAAATTATATACTTTAAGGTAGTGTTTTTCGAATGAATACTATCGATAGCAGCACTACTAGACGGGGTATTTCAATTTGAGACGTTTGGGCACGAGCGGCCGGTGTAGTGTAGTCGGCCTTGTTTTGATTAGTCTGCTGAGATTGGACACGGGTTGTTTTCTTAGATCAATCTATCTACCTAAGCTACGGAGCAGGTTAAATAGACACAAAATGCAGCAATATTATCGATAGTTTCGTTTCTCAATTACCATTACCATTACCAATATCAATACTTTTGATATTTTCAATTCTGTAGGGTTTTTCGAAATTTCGATAGGTAGCTGTGCTATCGATAGTTGGGCAGCACTACTGGACGGGGTATTTCAATTTGAGACGTTTGGCCCTGTTTTGATTAGTCTGCTGAGATTGGACACGGGTTGTTTACTTACATCAATCTATCTATCTATCTACCTACGGCGCAGGTACTACACACAAAATAGTGCACTGCAACGCCAAAATATAGATTTAAAGTAAGTAATATTAAGTCGAGCGCAGTGCAAGATTAGGTAACAGGGAACGCTGTTGCTTATTCCCTGGATGATTATCCCTTTAGTCGCTTTATACGATATCCTTGGTTAGATTTGTGGTGATGCTATTCTAAGCCGGCCTCACACGACAACTTTAAGGGTCAAAATAAAACAAATTCTTACCGTAAAACAGCTTTTATTCGTTCCAAAGACTGTCCTTTGCCCAATAAATGCATCATCTCAGCTACACTCGGGCCTTCGTTCAAACCACTCAGCGCAGATCGTAACATCTTCATAAGAATCGGAAACTTCACATTATTGTTCTGAGAAAACCGTCTCAAATTATCCTTTAAAGTTTTCTCGTCGAATTTGTCTAAACTTTCTAAGTTGGCCAGTAGTTTTATTAATAAGTCTTTGTCTAAATCTGTGGAATTGTTCGACGGTAAAATCCACAGAAAACCGAATTTGCTCGACACCAATTCGTCTAATTTCGAGGTCCTAGATAGCGCCCATTTTAAGACAGTTCTAATATGTTCTTTGGAGACGTTTAGGTTTTGATCTGGGTATGTCGTTGATATGAGGTTTTGTACATTGGAGATCAGTTCTTGGGAAAGGGTTTCGTCGCTCAATCGTCGTTTGATCTCTAGTTTGTTGCACTCGGCGAGTAAGTCTGCGTTCAGGCGTGTTGGGTGAGAGTTCACGTTGCTTATTTTGAACTGGAAATAAAGAGAAATATTCAATCTCTTGAATCCCTCTATCTATAGGAAAAAGCATATCAAAATCCGTTGCATGGTTTAGGAGGAGTTAGCGGCGTCCATGACAGAGAAACAGAAAAAGCGTCTTTATTTTAAAGGTACTATGTTATGTATTGTTAAACTAAATAATAGTATTTAAATGGAGTACAATTTAGCCACGCGTCGGCAAGCTTAGCGTTGGACGCCCCCCAGCCAGATGGACCTATGACTCAAAGAGAGCGGCTGGTAACGACTGGATGGCAAAAATAGGAGATCGTGCCTTGTGGTGTACCCTGGGGGAGGAGTCCAGCAGAGGACTGTTACTGGCTGATGTGTTGATTTGAATATACTATTAAGTATAACCATAATATCTTTCAAACTACCTGTAATACTAGGTAAAAGGTGCTTACCTCTTCCGCTAATTCGCCAATAGTTTTAAGCACAACGCCCTCTCCCGGCACGTGATCGAAACCACCCCCGGACAGGGTTATGTAGTTCACTAACGCCAGGGGGAATATACCTGGGAACAAAGAAAATGATTAATGCCGTGTGATGCTTAGAAAATCCATGCCCCACATCATTTTCTAAAATTTACTGTAATCGCAACTATTCTGGTATATCTTACGTAGTTACTTCTATTCTAACTTGAGCAGATAAGGATAGACCCTAATTGGCAACATTAATATGTCATATAATATGATAGAGGCGAGCAACAATGTTGCCAATTCGTGTTCATTATTTATCTGCGCAAGTTATAGTAACTAAGCCATCATAAAATTCGTAGCAAATGCCGGCGGTAGTAGCACAATTACTACGGCGTAGCACGTATCGAGTATCGCTACGAAGATGTACAGTACCATTTGTGATTTGTTGATTGTGTAGGTAAATTGGCATGCACGGCAAGGTGATATGTGCTGGCTTTAGGTTTACAGAATTTTTCTGTGTAGTAGTAGTATGAAATAGTAAAGTGGGTGTAGTAAAAAAAGGTCCAAAAAAATTAAACTGTATGTCCACACAGGGAACACAATATAAGAAATAATGTAAGTTTACCGTTATTCCTATAGTCTTCAACTCTCACATCGTGTTGTCTCTTGCTGAGCTTGGTCCCATCAGAGTTTACGATCAGAGGCAGGTGTCCGAACTGTGGCGGCGTCCAGCCGAAAGCCCTTACAGAAAAAATTGCAGTTTTATACGTGTTATCTAAAGCTATAATATTTACTGAAATCTAGTTGTACCGCGCACTAATTATGGAAACAAATGAAAAAGAAAATAGTTTGGCGTGGCCTAAGATTCGCCCATGTCGCTTGTACAACTTTATTTCTGTTACATTTAATTTTATTTTGAATTCGCTACTGTGAACGGCGTCGTTAAAGGTGCGCTAAATGTACGCTAACTCTTCCTGGTTCTTCTATTAAATGTTGTTGTTATCAGACTAGTTGAAACACCTTTTAGGCCTGTTTATTACATAGTTGTAAGATTCCTTTTTCACTTTCGAAGAAGTTTTGTCTGACAAAAATAAGGCAATAGTATCCCTCTGAAGCACAATATTATCACAACTTCGAGAAAATCTACCTGTAGATCAGCAAGTGTTTAGTGGTAGATATCTGCCACTCCACGCCCCGTAGCACATGCGAGACTTCCATGAGATGGTCATCCACCACATTGGCGAAATGATAAGTCGGGAATCCATCTGTTTTCATTAGCACTGGGTCGCCTTCGTTGATGGACACGTCGTAGGATATCCCGCCGTAGATCAGGTCTTCAAATGCTAGAACATCTGATGTGAGCTGTAGGGAAGAAAATACTTATTTATTGAAGAATGGCTCAGGAGATTCAATTATTTGCAGCTACTCGTTTTCAAGAAGTAATGATAAATTTGGTTCTCTATCCATTTGCATAAAAAGAATTGACATAATATATTTTGGCACACTGTAATTTAAACTAATGATACTTACGCATAATTCATGTACCTACGCATAACAGTTTAGGCATAATTTCTTTAAGCACAAAAAATATTGCCATAATAGTACATAGGCCTTAAATTCAAAACCATAAATTGTCATATCCATAATCAAAATGGGCATAAAAATCTGATCTCTAAATTGTATAAAAATAACCTAACCTAACCTAAACTGACCTAATTTAACCTAATATATCTTAAAAAATACTAAACTGACTTACATTTCCGGCCAATTGAACTTAATAAAAAATATATATTAGTCCAAAAAAAATTATTGCGAAAGCAATTATGCCAAATTATTGTTAGTGTAAAATACAATAGTCTAAAATATGATTATGCCAAGATGAATATTATGGCAAGAAATTATTATGTCAAAACAATGGTAGGTGAAAAAAAATTATGCGAAACATGTTATGCTAAAACATATTAGTGGAAAAAAAATTATGCCTGTGAAAGGGATACCGATAAATTTCCGTGTAGGAAAATGTTATGTAAAACTTGCCTAGGGGTCTAATCAAGTCAGGCTCGAAAAGGAGGGAAGGGTTTGTCAAATATCATGAAACATCACAATGGGGAATACATGATTTGGGAGGGGGGAGAGGGGGTAGTCTTCAAACTCACCATGTATCACCAAGGTCCAAGGGGAGAGGGGGAATATTTGCAAAAAAATCATGTGTATAATGGACGGCCCCCTAATATACATACTTCAGATAAACATGGTTTTTAACTATTGATACAGACATTCAAAAAAGCTATCCAAAAATTTAACTTGTTCTTTTTGCCCATACACCCCATAATAATAAAAGTAAGTAGGCATAGATTTACAAACCTTAAACCTGATGCAACTAGGAGTCCCAGCTTTCATTTTCTCTTTGATTTCTTCCTGCGTGAGATTCCTACACCGATTGTCATATTTTGGTATCCTTTGTGACCGTACTGCATCTCGCCGTAAGATGTTCAATCTTCTCTCAGTGCAGAAGCAACGGTATGCAGAACCATTCTCTAGAAGCTTTTTGATGTATTCTCTGAAAAATATTAATAAAGTTTTCAATTGAAAGCCATGTTATAAGTGAGAAAATAGGCAGCTGTAGGTGAAATCAATTCACAGGTCAGTAATTAGGTTATTTGCTCCTTGCTGAACACAGACAACTTATTAAACTAACTGCTGCTACTTACTGTAGGAATATATCTTTGTACAACACCTTTAATAAAAAGTTATTTCACACTGTTAACCATTTTCCCGTGGGCATGAGACATTTTCCCAAACCAGAAAGATGCCTATGTCACTTCACTAAGGAATTATGAAATTGCTTCAGTAGTTTCGGAGTTTATTGATAGATCCATGTAAAAAAATCATATTAACCTCGTAAGGCCCACGTATTTTTACGACAAGTAGTAATAGCGGCCCAATGTCCTAATTTTAGGCAACAGCGTTCAGGCCCAGATATTCCATGTGCAAAAATAATGTGTTAATGACCTGATACCGGCTCCAAATTTTTGTATGTTGCTTATTATCACTAAGAGCATCTGACAGGGTTTATAAAACCTATATAACTTATGTCCTATTTTTAGGACGTTGGGTTGCAATGACAACAGAGAATCAAAATATTTTTCCGTAAGAAAGATGGTTCCGTGCTTCGGAAGGCACGTTAATCCTTTGGATTCATATGCTGTTTATACAACCTTACTTAGGCATTGTTATATAACCTCGTTAGAGGCCTACGAGTTAAATAGTAGGCTGATTGAGAGCTCTGACTCCGGGGTTCATCGGGTCGTTCGTAGACTCGGTAACCCACTCAATATGATGATGAAGATGTGTTTTGTGAAGCCTGAGATCAGGTTCATAGGCAGTGTTATAAATATTCCAATTTCCGCCACTATTTTAGAATTGAGCTTCATCTAAGTTCAGCTGTTTTACTATATGTTGACCTTGGAAAGCTTAGAAAATTCAATTTTTTAAGACCCAGCGGCCTAATTTTAGTACATAGAAATTTGGGACAGAATATTTAATTGACTATGGCATATTTTTACTTAATTTAGTCCATAAACCAATATTTATTTATTTATCTTCAAATTGCTTTCTGTTTTTATCCAAAAAATAAACAGATTTTAAAGAAATAAACAGATTTTCTAAACTCATTTTTTTGAATCAGCCATCTTGCTCAGCTTCCAGGTCAAAATCACAGCTGTTTTTCCTTTAATATGTCAAAGTATGCATTTTTTTTAAAGCTGCGTTCACGTACAACCCAATTAAAACCTAGTTTCGAGCTGGCGCCAAAATTCAAATTAATAATCTGACTTCAGAATTTATGTCCTAATATTAGGCCGCTGGGCCGATATTTGATGTTTTTTAAATCCAGTTTGGGCCTGAAGGACTACTGAACGTATGTCCTAAAATTAGGCCGTTGGGCCTTACGAGGTTAATGTAGTTTTACATAGTTGGTAGAGTAGAATAGAGTTAAAAATAAAAATAAATGTACTGGTCAACTCACTGGTATATTTCCAATCTTTCGCTTTGCACATACGGCCCACAACAGCCACCCTTGGTCGGCCCTTCCTGAAATTCTATCCCTGACCACTCCAGGTCTTTCACCAGCGCCTCCAAAGCGCCTTCCACCTTCCGCGACTGGTCCGTATCCTCAATCCTCAGGATAAACGTCCCATCTCGAGATTTGGCGAACAAGTAGTTGTATAGAGCAGTCCTGAGACCACCCAAATGTAAATATCCCGTAGGACTCGGCGCAAATCTCACCCGAGGGTTTCCAGACTTGAACGTTCTGTATAATATCTTTGGCGGTACGAAATAGAGCTGCTTTATATTCCTAGGCCACATTGCTTATGAGATGAATTTGTGTTTCATACATTAAAACTGTACATATAAACCGAAACAATATTTTTTACGAAAAACAAACGAAACAATTTTAGGTTATGTCCGCGATCAGCTGTTTGACAATGACATTTGAATTTCGTTCAAAAATGGTTTGGAATTATTATTTCCGAACGAAATCTTCTATAGTCTATGGATTTGACATAATGTTGCCAGTTAAGAAAAATATGTTTCACTTTGGTTTCTGGTAAATAAATTTATTCTTCTTCTTCTTCTTCTTCTTTGGCAAATTGAAGAACATCATGGATTCTGACAAAGAAGTTTTTCTTTTTTACATTTTCTGCGTGAAAGTCAATCCACTGGTTTCCATTCCAAAAGGTATCGAATGGGGGCCGAAAAAACTAGAAGTGCTCCTCATCTTATGATCTTAAAAATAAGCCAATTCAAATGACGTGATAGATAGGATAGGTCTTTGTGACGTGCGTGGAGGATATTTCTGATATTTGCCGAAGTAGACTTTACAATGACTATTAAAGTGACCACAGCCGGGAGCAGTGGCACTGTGGCAGTCAGCGGAGTCACTTCCCTACCTAACTGAATGCAACTGAATGTATACTTGTTAAATAACTTCTGATAAAATGTGAATTTTAAATAAGCAACACTAAATTATTGTCTATGATTGTTATTTCACTTTGGTTCCGATGTCGAAATACAGTGAAAGTCATTATTAGAAAATAACAAATAATCCAATCAAAATGGTGAGTGATATCATCATGAATATCTTCTACGTGTCCTATGGTTTTATCATAATGCATTTTATCGCACTGGATATTTCTGTTCATATGTTTATGAAGCCCGAAAAAGGTTAGGTGTTGAGACTGACGTTAACTGCGTTTTCGTTTCAGAATAAATTAAAATCGTCACAGAGAGACAAAGTGAAGAAGTTCGTTGCGTTCACGCAGACGAGCGAGAGCACGGCCATATACTGCCTGTCACAGAATGACTGGAAACTAGACCTCGCCAGCGACAACTATTTTCAGAACCCTGAAGCATACTACAAAGACACTGTAAAAGCCTCAGTAGACAGAAAGAAGCTAGAACAGCTCTTCAATAAGTATAAAGATCAGCAGGAGAACGATAAGATCACGGTAGATGGAGTCATGAAGTTCCTCGAAGATCTAAATTTAAGTCCTGAATCTATACTAGTTTTAATCATAGCGTGGAAATGCAAGGCTGCCGTGCAATGCGAGTTCACTAAAGACGAATTTACGATGGGATTATCCGAGCTGGGGGTTGATAGCATAGAGAAATTAAAGGCAAAACTGCCAACACTAGAAATGGAGATAAAAGATCCAAATAAGTTCAAAGATTTCTATCATTTTACCTTTAACTATGCGAAAAACCCTGGTCAGAAAGGCTTGGAGCTGGATATGGCGATAGCATATTGGAATATTGTACTCCGTGGGAGGTTTAAGTTCCTTGATGCATGGTGCAAGTTCTTAACGGTATGTATTTACTTACATTTATGCCTTAGTCTTACCTGTTTCTGATAAGAATCTCATTCAAAGGTATATTATATCTTCTACACAGTATAGGTATAATATGAGTGAGTTTGTATGACTTGGCAAGACAATTAAGACCATTTTATTGGCACCTTACATATGAAAATTGATATTAGTTACAGAATAGCTTCTAATCCATGTTTTTCTCTGAAAATTCCAGGAACACCACAAAAGATCCATACCAAAAGACACATGGAACCTACTACTAGACTTCGCAACACAAATTGATGATGGTATGAGCAATTACGATGCCGAGGGTGCCTGGCCTGTGCTCATTGATGACTTTGTGGAGTGGTGTCTGAAGCATAACCTCACCACAGACGGGAATAGTGTCGAGCCTGCGTCAGGCTAGCTGACAGTGACACCTGAAGCTGCCGTAGAGACAAAACTTGTACGAACACCGGATTTCGCTGAACGAAACCACCATCAAGTTCATAATTTTCATGAAGTTGTGTTCTTACTGTTCTCACGCTTTGTGATGTACAGTCTGAAGCTGTGTACAATTGAGCTCTTCGTACTCATAGTATTTCTAGAGTTGTGCAGCTGACTAAATTGTGAAGTGACCAAATTGATGTTTCAGATTGTAGTAAGGTTTACCGGTTGTCTGGATGTTTCAAATTTGGTATAGTGGGGTGTTGTTTTAGGAGTCATTTTCAATAATAATGCTGTTACTCTGAAAGAGAACCATTGCTGTTTGCTTAATGTTAAGTAAACAGCAAAAAAATTTCTGATGATAATATTATTCAAGATCAAATTATGAACAAAAATGTTGAAGTGATGACTTCTAAAACAGTTGTTTCATGTTTATGTAGGGCAGTGCATGCATCTTGGTCCTTGGCTAGAGTTTGCGCTCATTACTCAACTGTATAAAGCTATGGAACTTTCGTCCGTTAGATAAATTTTCTTGTAGATTCATGTTGATCCAATTAACATTTTCTATTGTCAAGTCAAATATTAATAAATAACTAAATTGCCTCAAGATTATTTTAAACTTTAGTATAACAAAGATAGGGATGGCAGTTCTTTTTAAATGAAAAAGTATGTTATTTGTTCTCTAAAAGCCATTATAAATGGAAATTGTTGTAAGATTAATCATTATCATACTTAGCATCAGACTTAAAAAAAGATATTTGATTTTTCAATGTATTTTTTTCAGTTCTTGTCCTAATTTGCAGGCAAGTAAATAAGTTTTCAAAATTTTTCCTACAAGATATATCTTACTTTCTATTGTAGCATAGAGTATGCTGTTAAATAAATTAAGCATGTAAATATGTATATACACATTTAATGATATTACTATATTTTATATGTTTTAAAGCTTAGAACTTCATTTTTTCTTTGAAGAAATAGAAAATGCATAACTTTGTTTTTGTGACAGCAACAATTTTGTAGTTTTTAAAACTTGAGCAGTTTTGTCGGACTAGAGTCGAAAAATATAGTTTTAATCAAGAATCGCTTTTTCATTGCTATATTTGAATGATTTTGTTAATCTTTGCACTGTTTAGGTACTGCAATACTTATAAAGGAAAAAGTGCAATTTTAACATTTCTTCTTATCTTTAGTTAGTATAGACAGTATCTAAATTCGTCCTCTTTTTCGGAAATCTTGCTGTACACTGGAATGTTTGAATGTTTAGTTTAAAATTAATCACCATACATCAGTCATGCTTCACAATACAGCTAAATAATCAAATTACCTACCTTCCTTGCCTATATTATACCTACTGCTTAAAATATTAATAGTTTCTGTTTTTCTTACATTGATTTATAATTATTGATGATTGATTTCATTTTAAATAAGTGGTTGGTACTTATAGAACAATGTACAAAAAGATGAAATTGGTGTATTGAGTATTAACTTCATTAAAGTTGTTAATCAAATAAAACAGCAATGCGTTTTTGTACGAAAATTTACCTGTCTAAATACCTACCTAATGTAAGCTAGGCAGACATGTCTTGTTAAGTAGGTATGCGCCTGCTTTGGATAAGATAGATAAAAAGCCACAACACCAATGAGGCATTCAGGAGGCTGGAGTAGAGGAGACATGTCATGTGTAGGTCAGTTTATAGACTCGAGGCTCCAGACGGCAATATATAGAACATGTTCCCACATGGTAATACAGCAAACTGCACAGAATGGCTTAACGTACCCTCCGAAGCACGACATCTTTCTGGTGAACAATCAAATGATATTTATATTCTTACAAAACAGAGAATCTGTCACAAAGTGGTAAATATACCTAAGGGAAAATCCAAGAAATAGCCACAGAAATAGCCCTTATTTCAACGATGATATACAGGGAGTAACGGAAAGGGTATAACAAGCCAAAAGGAGGTCAAGATACTCATGAAACTGAACAACTTTCCCCATGGAACATGGGTCGAAATATGAAAAAAAAAATTTGGACCTCCCATACAAAATTGCCGATGGGTAGTATTTAAACGCAAATCAAAAGATATCCTTTTTCTATGCAATAAGATTCCAAATTCCCATCAAAATTACTGATTGCACAGCATAATATTCAACTCAAAATATCACTAAACACACTTCAATTTTATTTTCGCAGCGTACAGCGATTTTACCTAAAGCAAAAGCTTTTTCATCAATGCACAGCTAATAATCTTAATGCACATTATACCTGTTAACTCTTTTTCTTTTAAATATAGCTTCTATTTTTATATTACTTACATCAGTTTTTATTAGAGATGAACCATCATCGTTAATCATACACATCGATAATCATATTTTAAATTGATGACGCGCATGTCGCGCATAGCGTGTCGTTTCTGGCACATCGCCGGCCGCTGCCGCGGCACACTCGCTCCGCTCGCTCGGCTCGTGCGTTGTGGTCAAAGTTCTAACCTAACCTAACCTAACCTGGCGCTTTCCGCGCCAGGTTCGGTTAGGCTATACCTAACGGACCTATAAACTTATGTTTACTTACGTATGTTTACTGGTTAATATGCGACTGGGATAGTTATTTTGCTATGAAATATGGAAAATTTGCTGTGCAGTCAGTATTCATGCTATGTATGTAAGTAGTATTTTTGTACAAAAATAAATTTATTTGTATTGCATTATGAGGAAAAAAGTTATGTCTTATTGATATAAAATTTCGAATTATCTGCAGTTTATGTTTTGTTAAACATTTAGTTTATTTGTAGTGAAGTAAGATATTTGATGTAAAAAAAAATATAAATGATGAATATGTATTGATAGGCGATTATTTATTTGATATGCAATTTATAATATCCCATTGCCGATGAGCTAATTGATTTACTATGGGGGGTCCAAATTTTTTTTTCATATTTCGACCCATGTTCCATGGGGAAAGTTGTTCAGTTTCATGAGTACCTTGACCTCCTTTCGGCTTGTTATACCCTTTCCGTTACTCCCGGTAAATTTGATATGTTTGGCTGTTTCATCGTTTGCTTTTGCTCGACACGGATTTTAAAAAACAAACTGTCAATTCTGATATGTGTTGCCAACAAAGCTTGATACCTACATATTTCGCTAAATTTTGATAATATCGTAGAATATTTTTTAATTCGTTTTTATAGTATTATGTAATGGGCATATTTAGAGAAACGCCGCCAAAGGCTAAGGTGGTATAAGTGTTAAAATCTGAATACCTCGAAGCCTATAGAGACGTACAACGCCACCTTAGCTCTTATATACAATGAGAGTTCTCAAAACCGAGTTAAAAAGTTCGTTAGACTGGTAGGAAAAGAGAATGAAAGACAAGTATAAAAAAATACTTGAAACTACTTGAAATTATACAAAAGAATTAACATAAATTTACATGCGCGCAGTTAGAAAATTCTTGGAGTTACCTATATTAAGACTTATTGGAAGTCCCTGTCACAAACGTGGAGAACTTGTTGTAGATCAATGGTGGAGAAGAAAGAGATCGATCGGTGGGTGAGTCATTCGCAATTCAATCGTTACGCCGCAAAGTATATCAGAATTTGGTGTTTTGTTTTGTTGAATGTTTTCGACAACACGACACGAGGAGTCACGCCTTCCTTAGCCGGGGTCTAAAATGTCTAAAAAAGTTTCCTTTTTTCAAAATTTATTTCAAATTATCTATTTTTCAAATTGCAGTGCTGGCAACACTGATTTTGACATTTCAAACAAAAATTGATTTCATGAAAATTCTGATTTTCTTTTAGAAAATCGCATTTTATTGATAAAAATGGCTGTTAGATTAGGTGGTGCCCTCAAGGAGCTGAGAATTCACCTTTGCCAGACGGGAGCCAGTTCAAAAGGCGTAAGGTATGGTGTTTTGGCAACAATGATTACATAAATACTTTTATAACCTCTTTTGCTGTTGTTTCAACAACTATTTAGATTAATTTCCTACTTCAGGAGACATAAGGCAAGACATGGCTATTAAAATAGGTACAAAACAAAGAATGTAAACAAACAACTGTAGGTACCACCTATGTCTGCATCTGAGTGTTGAACATAAACTTTTTTTTTCAGAGAATTCATTACCCAGAACTATGTGAACTTGAAAACGGCCAACCCGCAGTTCCCCATCTTGATCAGGGAGTGCAAAGGAGTGCAGCCCCGCATTTGGGCTCGCTTTGGTGAGTAACAAATCTCATGTCACAATCCCAATGCTATGTGTTTGGGATGGTCATCCTTATTCAATAAACTTAATTGGATGTCTTTTATTCACATAAATTATAATGTTTACTCAATCACTATTCAAGGTTTAGATCTTGCAATGACCATGGGTGTCGTAATAGGCGACTAAGGTATGGAACCAGGGAATGGGCAGCAACATTCCCTGTGAATTTCTTGAACACCTTACACTGTGCTCGCCAATATGCCTGCCAAGCGTGGTGAGTATGGCAATACCCCCCAATTGGGGGAGGCCCATGTCCAGCAGTAGACTGTTGTGGCTGTAGAAGTAGATCAAAACTGTCCCCTATCTAATCTCTCAATGTACCCATATATATAATCTAATATATGGGTACATTGGATGAAGTTTTAAAACTTGGGCCATTCCTACTTAAAATTTTCAGTCCATCACAAAAAAAAAAGCACACAAGAGAGAGGTGCCATTCATTTCCCAGTTTATTACCTTATTCTTAACATTTTCATTATTATCTTATAGAATATGGTCAAGAAGAATATTACAATGTGGATGATTTAAATGCTAAAGAGATAAACCAATTGTTTCTTAAAATTGCTTCAAGAGGTTATAATTATAATTTGACTTATGTTTAAACCTTGAAAGGAAAGTTAGTACAAAAAACATTTTCTATTTTTAGTTACTTTTCAGTAGTTTTAGTTTTCATAGTATATTTGTGTAGTTTTAGTAATTATAAGTTAAATAGGTACCTAGTATCTATATCAATATTTTTTGATGCACTATACAGATTTGTCTTAATGATTGAGCTAACGTAATTTATATTTTGAAGTAAATACATTAAAGTCTTGAATGCCAGCAGTGGCTGTTAGTCTGACCAGGACCAACCCCTTCCAATAAAATAATAAGTACCAAGAAAATGCAAAGTGATAGCCTTTGGTGATAGTACTATAGTCCGGCAAGTTCGTGCGCGACCTTCCCTAGGGGTGACAGACGTTGGGGGGGAAGATGTCAGCGGGTAGCGGGAGGTGTAGCGGGGAAGGGTGACGTGCGCATCCGCGCTGCACGTCATATTAAAATGACGTGCTTCCTCGCCCCCCGACCGTCTGTACCCCGCAGGAAGGTCGTGCACGAAGTTGTCAAACTATAGTTGTACTGTAGCGATATACAGGGAGTAACAGAAAGGGTATAGCAAGCCGAAAGGAGGTCAAGCTACTCATGAAACTGAACAACTTTCCCCATGGAACATGGGTCGAAATATGAAAAAAAAATTGGATCTCCCATACAAAATCGCCGATGAGTTAATTGATTTCAAATTCAAATTTCCTGTAGTACCTTGACCTCCTTTCGGCTTGTTATACCCTTTCCGTTACTCCCGGTAGAATATTCAGGGTTGGCACAGACACTGGCTGAACTAATGAATGTTACAGCGCTAACTTCCGATGGTCTGCGCCGGCCTTTAAGGTGCAAGTTCACCAGGTGCGGCCGATCAACCGCAGCCACGCGACTGACGTGCGGCCGATGCGGCTATAGTCGTATTATGAAAGTGTATTGCCTACGGACGCAGGCGTTTACATTCATGCTAGGACTATAGCGATATCGGCCGCATCTACGTGCGGCTGCGATCCCGTTATTCCCAACGGCCGCCGAATTTAACCTTTTAGACTTTCGGGGGCCGTTGGAATGAAAAATTCCCAACAGGTCCCTTGGGGGCCGTTGGGAATAACGGTTGCGGTCGGCCCCGACCGAACTTGCACTTTTAATCAAGTAATTTCTGTAGAATCAAGTGTAATGTGATGTAAAAAATATAACTTTTACCTTCCAGAGCGCGGCGCCGAGCGCAGCGTGCCGCTCACAAACCTCTCAGCCGCCGACGTCGCGAACACCCTCAAACAACTTGTCAAGTGAACATCATCTGCTGCTATTTTAATTTATCATGTAAATAGGACATCTAATAGACATTAAATTCGGTTTGTTTTAATCAAAATTTTGTTGTTATTTACAAAGATTTGAGTTGAAAAGAAAAACTTGCTTGGAAAATATTTCAAGATAAAACCAGCCCATGAAACTTTCGAACTTTTTCACATAACTTCTTCCTTATTTATTCTATTAAGATTTTTTAAGGAAAAGTTGTCCAGTTTCATGGGGTGCTTTACTTCACCTGGCGTAAGTAGGTAACATTAAAATAAAATAGTCAAGTATATTAAAAATAATTTATTATGCTTAACTACCTACTCTATGTAGAATTCGTTAACAATAACACTTACATCTTATATAACTTGCGTAGATAAAGATTGAATCCCGAATTGGCAACATTATTGTCGACTTGATGCTCATTGGCAATCTCTAAAAAACTAGACGACTTAGTACTCTATCAAATTGAGTTCAAATGATTCAGAATAACTCAACCAATCATCCCTTAAAATGCCTACATCGATCCGCCGAACACCCTGTATAATATTTGATGATAGAGAGGCAAACAATAATGTTGCCAATTCGGATCCATTCTTTATCCACGCAAGTTATATAATAATATCACTACGTTCACTATGTCCCAGTTTGAATCTTGTTGAGGTAACACAATTTAAAATCTAGCAAGGCACATAACATTATATTATAATATACCTACCTTCACAAAAACTGATTATTATTCCAAACAAATTGAACTTTGATTTCTACATCATTTGAGTAATTAGTTTCCTAATTTTTAAAATTGTCCACATGGTTCATCTAAATTTTGTAGTCTACATTACTAACTATATTCGCCCAATACAGTTTTATCAAAAACCTGCAAAATTTTCTTAAGCGACAAACAACACATTACAGCCATCGTATTAACTTTGTTTTGGGTGGGACTAATGCTCTAAAGCATTCTAAATTGTAATCCTGCATTTAGCATTTAAAACCTGTACAGATGTACCCGTGTGTGGTTGTACTATTTTAACACAAAGCTTTTATACCTAGCTACGAAATCAAGCTGCCACACCACAGGCGACGGCGCACACAACTCATATTTTTTAAATTTTCTATTGCTTTTGTAGACGAACGTATCCACATATTCATTTTATTTACGGTAGTAACTATTAACTAAAATGTGACTTTATTTTTCATTATTTGGTACGTAAACCAATTTAATCTATAACACTACTGTAAGGCCACAGTCTGGAAAACCAACAGATGTGACAAATATTTTAAGTACCTACTTAAGTAAACAGTTTTCTTTTTTTGAAGAGACACATTAACTTTAATTTGGAAAAAGAAAGCTTCAGAAGTCATTTTTAAATCAACAAAAGTTTGTAAACAACTACGACTAGATGTCGCTAAAATCGTCGCTTCGGATCGGCCAGGCGGTGCCGGAAGCTCAGGTGGCAGAGCAGTGGGACGGTACCCCACGGTCCTGGGTTCAAGCAAGTTCCAGCCGATAAAAAGTTTATTCTTGTTTATGAGAACAATAAAGATCAACTTTACGTCTACACCTATTTGTATATTTTGTGGTCACGAAGTAACAGTTTGAAAATGTCGATATTCAATTTGTCTAACCATTTAGGCACTTTAAGTTATAAAAATGTATCAGCGATGTAGCGAGATAGGTACCATCTAGCGGATACCAATACGATGATTTGTTACCAAAATGTTGTCCCTTCTTTTCCGAATTTGTGAAATCTAGTATTTTGTCCGCAAATCGTGCTAAGTTATGTACTCAAAACGTCTATGAGGCAAAGGGAGGTAATCCAAACAGTTCTGGTTGGAACTTGGCTAGACTGGGCAGGACTATCGTGGCGTGTGTGGTGAGTCGCTTGTCCAAGTACGGGTCGGGCACATCACCACCTGAATACCTGAATACTTCTCAACACGACTATGAATCAAAAGGCGGTAACCCGAACAGTTCTGGTTGGAACTTGGCTAGACTGGGCAGGACTATCGTGGCGTGTGTGGTGAGCCGCTTGGCCAAGTACGGGTCGGGCACATCACCACCTGAATACCTGAATACTTCTCAACACGACTATGAATCAAAAGGCGGTAATCCAAACAGTTCTGGCTGGAACTTGGCTAGACTGGGCAGGACTATCGTGGCGTGTGTGGTGAGCCGCTTGGCCAAGTACGGGTCGGGCACATCACCACCTGAATACCTGAATACTTCTCAACACGACTATGAATCAAAAGGCGGTAATCCAAACAGTTCTGGTTGGAACTTGGCTAGACTGGGCAGGACTATCGTGGCGTGTGTGGTGAGCCGCTTGTCCAAGTGCGGGTCGGGCACCATCACCACCTGAATACTACTCAACACGACTATGAGGCAAAGGGTGGTAACTCAAACAGTTCTGGTTGGAACTTGGCTAGACTGGGCAGGACTATCGTGGCGTGTGTGGTGAGCCGCTTGGCCAAGTACGGGTCGGGCACATCACCACCTGAATACCTGAATACTTCTCAACACGACTATGAATCAAAAGGCGGTAACCCGAACAGTTCTGGTTGGAACTTGGCTAGACTGGGCAGGACTATCGTGGCGTGTGTGGTGAGTCGCTTGTCCAAGTGTGGGTCAGGCACATCACCACCTGAATACTACTCAACACTACTATGAATCAAAGGGCGGTAATCCGAACAGTTCTGGCTGGAACTTGGCTAGACTGAGCAGGACTATCGTGGCGTGTGTGGTGAGTCGCTTGTCCAAGTGCGGATCGGACCATCACCACCTGTATGCCTGAATACAAGACGACTATGAATCAAAAGGCGGTAATCCGAACAGTTCTGGTTGGAACTTGGCTAGACTGGGCAGGACTATCGTGGCGTGTGTGGTGAGTCGCTTGTCCAAGTGTGGGTCAGGCACATCACCACCTGAATACTACTCAACACTACTATGAATCAAAGGGCGGTAATCCGAACAGTTCTGGCTGGAACTTGGCTAGACTGGGCAGGACTATCGTGGCGTGTGTGGTGAGCCGCTTGTCCAAGTGTGGGTCGGGCACCATCACCACCTGCATGCCTGAATACTACTCGACTATGATTCAAAAGGAGGTAATCCGAACAGTTCTGGTTAGAACTTGGCTAGACTGGGCAGGACTATCGTGGCGTGTGTGGTGAGCCGCTTGGCCAAGTACGGGTCGGGCACATCACCACCTGAATACCTGAATACTTCTCAACACGACTATGAATCAAAAGGCGGTAACCCGAACAGTTCTGGTTGGAACTTGGCTAGACTGGGCAGGACTATCGTGGCGTGTGTGGTGAGTCGCTTGTCCAAGTGTGGATCGGGCACCATGACAACCTGCATGCCTGCCTGCACGCCCGCCGTCACGCCGTGCGGGGAGTCCTCGAATACTAGGCACTGGAAAAGAATAGAGAAGTAATTTAAACAACAATGGCACATATTAGGGACACGGTGCGCGGGGTGAAAATTACTTAGATTGCTGTGTAGTGCCGTCGACTTAGAATAGCATTACCCATATCTTTCCCGAGGATGTCGTAAGAAGCGACATCTTGCGATTTTTGCTACATTTTGTTCTTTCAACCTATTCTTTCGATTTCATACACTTTTAGAAAGTAAGAAGAAAATGCTTTTTACATATTTCGATCATGTAATCGTGAGGTTACAAGATGTCGCATCAAAGAACGGATTTTATACATGTACTTGTACCTAAGGTTAGCGTTATCCTACCTATAAGGTAACTATGTCGCTTGATGACGTCACTGGTCTGCCTGTAGGTACAAAGTAGGGAAACGGCGCGCGGGGCGCCTCTGCAGGCGTATAATTGCAACTGTGCAACTCAAGGAATTTACTCTTTCATATCATCATTCTCATTCATAAATACCTATCATAAAATAAGGTTAAGGTAGGTAGCTAAAAGACAAAAGTGTAAAAAACATCTAAGTTTAATTCTTAATTCAAACGTAATAACAAAAAAACGTAACTTAACATAATAACTAAATGTATAATAATACCTATTGTTTTATATCCCCTCGTCTGTGGCGAGTCCCATATGGGACGCTGTCACAATTTCCCTGTCTGTGGAGGGTCCCATATGGGACGCTGCGGAATCGCTGCGGAATTTCCTAAACTGTGGAGTGTCCCATTTTAGTACATTTAAGGCGGCCATTGATTCTTGTTAACCACAAATGCCGTTACTATTCAAATACCACTTGTAGCACTCTGTAAAATATTTTTTTTAAGAAAAACGCCTTTATCGTAGAGCTACTTTCGCCGCCCATACAACCTTCATACAAACAGGTTGAAGAGGATTGCTGGGGGTTGTTTTGCTTTTGCTGAGGAAAATTTAATTTTGCTAAAATACTGTTTTTTGAAAGAGGTACGTAATTTAGTTAGGATTAAAATAAAAGTAATGTATATGATATTTTTTGGCCATAATCAGAGAAATAGAGGGAAAACTAAACCACCCCCATTTTTTTCCCTGTCTGTGGCAGAGTCCCATATGGGACGCCACAGAGTAGGCTTTTCTAAAAAAGGTGGGGCCACAGAAGAGAGGATAAAAGGATCTTCTTAAATTAGTTGTTTTGAGTTGTTATAGCTGTTGCCTAGTTGAACTTGATGCCTTGAAATACAATTTCTTTGTCAGTGTAGACTTGAAAATTGGCACCTGTTTGATACGTTTTTCAGGGCTGTGTGATCGATTCCAACTTTTACAAAATCCTTTCATGAAACGTGTAAGTCTAGTGAACATTTCGTCCATATGCTCTTCGTTGGCATGATTTTTCAGAATGTAACAGAATCTGTGGATGAAAATGGACCCCAATTCCTCGTCTCTATAAGTAAGCGTTTCGGGAGCTGCGCTATAATAAATTGCGCAATCGAATTTTGCCAAGACATTCCCATGGTCAATGATGGTATTGCTGGGGCCGTCACTTTCCTGACAGGCTTGTATTATCATCAGTTTCGCTAAATCCAACTTTCTGAGGTGGAAAGTCATGTCCACTAGATTCCTGATGTCATCAATTTTGACTTTAACTGAATCAGCTGCGTAAACATGCCCCAAAACTCCGTGAGACAATATACAAAGCATGAACACACTGTCGTTTGGTTGTACTTCTTCCGAAATGATTCGCTGGATACTTCTCATCATTTCCTTGTGGTCGACATTTTTTGCGCGTTTAATGGAAAAGTTTAAATGGCGCATAGTTTTAGACAGTGCTTCTTCATCTTTTGTTGATCCTTTCCTTCTCTCAAGAGTATCACATGGAACATTACTCTCAATGGATTCTCTAGAAGGATAAAAATCTTCTTGATTAATGATGTAACAAATCCCTAATTTATTTGGATTCCTTATTGGATAAACACTGTCGTCCTGTTTTATACTATCAGTTTTGATATTTTTTATGTTAAGAGTGTTTTTGTCAATACAGTTTTCAATTTTGGACGTTTCAAGGGCTGTGGCTATAGTGATGCGTTCACTAGGTGTGAGTTCGTCATCGCAATCTTCAAAATCCAATTCATTTTCATCACTGTCATTGTGTTCTTGATGGTTATTGTTTTCTTGGACGTGTTGAAGTTCATCAGCGAAATGGTGCAAATCAGGATAATCGTACATGATTCTTATAAGATTTTCAATGTCATATTTACCATTGTGATCAATAACGATAAACCCCGTGCAGATTAATTCTAAGAAAAGCATTTCACAATTCGAATATTCAGCGTCAAGGATGCGGTTATTTTTCAAGGACTTTTGCATCTTTTTCAGTTTATCCGAGGTTATGTTTTCGCATAGCCTGTAGAGAACCTTTTTGATTGGAAGAATGTAGGAGCAGATGTTGAGGTTTTGTATGTATTGTGCGTCGAATCCCATTTTTCGGATGACGCCTCTGAGTTGGCAGACGTTGAGGGCTTCTAGGAATTTGAACCGCCACGTGAAGTCACCTTGAGCACGCATGGCGGACGCCCAGTTAGTAAGCAGGTCTATGTTAATACGATTTTCAACTTTCCCAAGCAATTCTAATTGCCGTAGTGCCGTCTTCGGGTCGTCGTACAGAAGGAACACCAAGGACACCACATCGCACGAGTCTAATTCTGCTTCGATTCTCTCCACGACTTCAACGGTAATCGTATTTAGATTATTGGCACTGTTATTTGAGGATTTGTGAATGCACGAGTCCGATCGAAGCATTTTGTTGCACGCAGATATTGAGACTTTATGTAATTCACAAAAATAAAGTAAGCTTCAACTGTTCCACATGTTAACCTCAATCGTACGTATTAAAGAAAGATATTCGCGATAAGAATAACAAATACTAGAATAGTGTTGCCATTAAAGAGATTAAAATTGTGCATTGTATATTAAATGTAGGATTAAATTTAATTATGTACAAATATGTATAAGGTACGTTCTACTCACGAAACTGAACAACTTTATTAAGAAGTTTTTCTCCGAAATATGAAAAAATTGGCCTTCCCTACAAAAATTATATAAAGTGTGTCACTACATGTAGTATGGGAGACCTCTAAGTCTAAGGGGAGACCCAATTAGGTACTCTTTAGCATATTTCGAAGAAAATCGAAAGTAGAAAACACCCTTAAAGAATTTGTACTTAATTGAATGTATACCTTAAAAAAAAATCTTTTAACTTTTGATTTGCTATAGGTAATAGTAAGATTCCTATTAGAAAATAATTAAAAAAATATCTTATTGTGGGCGATAAACTAAGTACATAAAAATTTACAGAATTATACGGAATCTCCTAAATTGGCAACACTATATCTACGGGAATTCCCCGAGACCACAGTGAGCATAAGCCCAGACGCACACCGCAAAAATTGTTCGTGTGCGGCACACGAACAATTTTTCACCGATTGTTCGCTGTAGCCACGCGACATTCAAACGTCACTCACTCCATGTTGGTACGTCCAACATCCTGTTTACTGTTAGGTTGGTATTTTTGGTATTTTTGACATGTTGTCAAGTTTCGTTCCTTCCATCTGTAAGTACAAAAGTGATGCTTGACCAATTTCTAATAAAACGCAAACTGTTATAAATATCGTGGTTTGATTCACTAATTACCTGACCAAAACCTATGATTAAATCCGCAGTCCGCTAATATATAATACATTAACATAATGGTCCGTCAAACCGTAAAAATAGTGAAAATATTCGCGAGTGTTGCATTTTCGTAGCCATCTTTGTTCGTAGCAAAATTTCGTAGCAAAGACAGTGTGGACTCTACTACATATTACATAATTATAGACTTGTGGAGTAAACATGAAAGTGCAGTGCAGAAAATAACATTCAGCGTGTATTGGTCAAGTTTACATATTACTTTTTCATCGAGATTTTGCAGTCATTTAAAATTATTACGCAATCTCATAGTACATACATTCCATGGAAGCAAGCTACAAGAGCTAAGTGGTGGTAAACAAGGTGGAATTTTGCAGTATATTGACGCATTCCACCAGAATCATTTTGTTTCAGCTTTTTCATTTTCAGCTCATTACAAATTACAATCAATCATATTGCATTATTTTGATTGATAATACAAAGGTCATACAAGAAGCCATATTGCCCATTCTTCGTGTACAGTCGTATTTCGTCGGGCGGAAGTCGGAGATGTGCAACAAGCGCCTTTATTGGCCGGTGCTTCTACAGTGGATTGGTTTGCGCCAAGTCTGCGCCGAGTTCGCGCAACATACTTGCACTGACGCCATTGGTCAGAATCTGACTTTCGTCGACAACGTCACGTCGTTTTCATCGTGAGCAATATTTTGACGGTTCTATTTTGTATTGTATTCAAAGACTTTTGTATTTTTATTTTGCAGTTTGTTATTTTACGCATTTACGCATTTTATATTTGCAGTCTATAATTATTAATTTGTGACGCGCGTACAAAAAGTGTATTTACAGCTTTCGTTTACATATTCAGCTTGTGATTTATGTTGTGTGTGATATAGGTAATCGCATTGTAAACAACATGGCTGAAAACGAAGTAATTTCAGCGCTTGTTCGCAAAAGAGGTAATCTAAAAGGTAATATAACTAAATTAGTAAATTCGTTTGCTTCTAAAGAGTTCACAAAGTTTGAGCTTGTGCGTATGCAGGAACGTTTGAGGTCCACATTTGATAAGTATGAAAACTGTAACTTGGAGATCTGCGCTATAGACGAAACCAAGTCAGACGCAGATTTCGAAGCAACAGAAAGTAATTTCCTGAAAACATGTGCTAAGATGGACGAATTATTAACTGCGCCCAAACATTCCTGCTCAGCGCCAATGCAAACGAAGTTGCCTCACATTTCCATTCCCACATTTAGTGGCAAATATTCAGATTACAAGACTTTCATCGGATTGTTCGATAGTCTCATCCATAATAGTGAGCGCCTTGATAATATACAAAGGTTCTTCTATTTAAGAAGCTACCTACAAGGTGAGGCTCTAGATTTAGTAAAAACTTGACGATTACAGGTGAAAATTATACAGAGGCAAGAAAAATCTTGAATGATAGGTACAGCAATGAGTACAAAATTACAAACGAACTTATTTGCTCTTTGTTAGATATTGTACCAATCACAAAGTCAACTGCTCAGAATATAAGGCAATTTGTTTCTGTCGTAAAGCAGCAATTAGCAGCACTAAAGAATTTAGGCAAGCCGGTCGATCAATGGGATGATATCCTATTGACAATTCTCACGCGTAAGCTGGATACCTTTACAGTAGGGAATTTCAATTAGCTAGAAATAAGGAGCCCAAAGTATCTGATTTATTGGACTTTCTAGAAACCCGCGCCCTTGCACTGGAAAATGTGGACAGACCTGTGCCTGTGCAGTCTACTCAGTGGAGCGGCGAACGACCAAAGGTATCTCATGCAGCGGTGAAGTCTCCGGTGCCAACCTCCTGCTTGATGTGTAAGTCTTCTGCTCATAAACTTTATCTATGTGCGCGGTTTAAGCTTCTTTCTGCTGCTGAAAGGCTCAAGTTTGTTGAAGAGCATGAGATTTGCAAGATTTGTCTGAATTTACACAAAAATAAATGTAGGTACTACTATTTCAAATGTGACCAATGTAAAGAAAAGGGTCACAACACTCTCTTACATCAATCTAACACACAACCTCCTGTGAGTTTAATATCACAAAAACATGACCCACACACATTGTTGCCAACTGTTAGAGTGAAGCTTTTTGCTAAAAACGGCACCGAAGTGCATGTTAAGGCTTTGCTTGACGGTTGCTCCCAGGCATCTTTAATCACAAGTGAGCTAGCAAACATGCTTCAGTTGAAGCCCAAGGATGTAACTGAAACTATTACAGGTATAGGTAACGCTACGAGCAACATAGCCAAGTCTGTCAGTGTTCAAGTTCATTCGCTTACACGCGATTTTAAAATGAATGTTCGCTGCAATGTTATGGATGAAATTACAACTATGTTGCCACAAATTCCTTTCAAGATTGAGGACTTGGAGCTTCCACCTAACCTTGTATTAGCTGATGAGAAATTTAATGTGCCTAGCAAAATTCACATTCTATTGGGTGCTAACGTTCTTTTCAGACAGTGCTACACAATGATCCAGAATGGCTTCAGATCAGCCTAAACAAGCAACATGTGAATAATGAAGGGCTTCCTCTGTTTCGCGTGATAAACACCCTCTTCGGACATGTAGTCGGCGGCGACTTACCTACTTCTGCTACTGAACACCAGGCACACTCACCAATTACACTTCATTGCTTAAGGGATGACGACACATTACAAACTCTAAATGAAAACTTAAATAACTTTTTTCAAGTAGAAAAGGATCCCGAGTATTTTCCAGAGAAGTTAAACGAATTTGAGGCCTGCGAAAAGATGTTTTGTGACACTGTAAAATTAGACACAGAAAACAAGAAGTTTTCAGGTAGGATTGCCTTTAAAGTTGCCACTAGAATCTGTAAAAGAGACTCTTGGGGATTCATTACATCTAGCTCTGAAAATATTTAATAGCTTAGAGCTTAGATTAAAAAAAAAAGGCCCCCTTTTGGTTTGGTCTTTAAAAAGATTTTATTCATGATTACATTGAACAAGGGCATGGAACTTTTGTAGACATAGACAAATATGATCTTGAAAATGACCCTGTATGCTTCATACCACACCACCCTGTATTAAAA
Organism: Phthorimaea operculella; assembly: GCA_024500475.1. Taxonomy (NCBI): domain Eukaryota; kingdom Metazoa; phylum Arthropoda; class Insecta; order Lepidoptera; family Gelechiidae; genus Phthorimaea; species Phthorimaea operculella. Next base: position 1,391,272 of record JANFCV010000113.1, on the reverse strand, counting down.
CTTGATAGAAAAACCACCAAGTGTAGGGTAGTGATGGACTTTTCTATGAAAACTTCAAAAAAGGTCTCAGTGAATGATTTGTTATACAATGGCCCGATATCACAAAAAGAGCTCTTTGACATTTTGCTCTTGTTTAGAGTAGATGAGCATATTTTTATAACTGATATCAGAAGCATGTTTAGGTGCATAAATTTAGATCCTAAATACAGGCCATTGCAAAACATTCTCTGGCAGGATAGCCCAGACCAAAAGATACAATGCATGCAATTAAATACAGTTAGTTTTGGTATGAAGTCTTCGTCCTTCCTTGCTACAAGGTGTTTAAAGGAGCTTGCCATCTTGTATGGAGAGCAGTTTCCTTTGGCGGCTTTTATCATAAATAACTGTATTTATGTCGATGACGCCATCGTGTCGCAAAGCTCCCCAGAGTTACTGCTAGAATCCAAAGGCAGCTTTGCAGCCTTCTTGAAATAGGAGGTTTTCATTTACACAAATGGTTTTCCAATGTACCGAGCTATTACAAGAAATTCCTAAATCTAAGCATCATTTTGATGACTTGGATCTAGAGAAAATAATTTTTCACTCAAAACATTAGGGTTGAATTTCAATACAAAGGATGATTCTTTTGTAATTTCAAGTCCTAAACCAATCGAGGCCACACCTTCCACAAAACGTGAGATTTTGAGTTTCATAAGTAAATTCTATGACCCGTTAGGTTTGGCAGGTCCAGTTATAGTAGGCGCGAAGGTTATTATGCAGCAGCTATGGCTAACCAAGATCGGTTGGGAGGATAGTCCTCAAGGTGAACTATTGCTTTCATGGCATAAATTTTACAATAGTTTGCTCAAAATGAAATCTATACCTATACCACGATACACAAACTTACACAACACATTTTCAGCACAGATTATTGGTTATGCAGATGCGGCACAAAACACTGCGTACGGTGCATGTGTTTATTTACGAGTGGTCGATGAGTCAGGTAATGTAAGGGTTTCGTTACAATGTTCAAAAAGTCGAGTCAATCCAATTAAGCAAGACTTGACTGTTCCACGTATGGAGCTAAATGCAGCCGTTTTACTGGCCAAGTTAGTATCGAGAGTCCATGATACAATTACACTAAAATTGAAAATCGATGAAGTGATTTTGCACTCCGATTCTCAAATTGTATTAGCATGGATTAAAACTCCACTAACTAAACTAAACGTATACGTAGCTAACAGAGTGAAGTTGATTTCTGAGCTCACGGGTAGCTTTACATGGGCTTACATTAATACAGGAGAGAACCCCGCCGATTGTCTCAGCAGAGGAGTACTGCCTGATGAGTTGGAGAAGCATCCGCTATGGTGGAGTGGCCCACAATCATTGCATGACAGTAAGTACAAGCCAGAATTGTACAATTCAGTACCCAGCGTCTTGCCAGAAACTAAGGACGAGCCTGCGCCTCTCAACATCATGGTATGTTCTCAATCTAGCAACGATAATGAGCGAAATGTATCCTTGGGGCTCCCTGAATATTCAAGCATAAACAAAATGCAAAGAGTCCTAGCTTACGTGTTGCGTTTTGTACATAATTTAAGGTCAAAGGACAAAAACAAGTTGTGTTATTTAACAACTAAAGAATTAAATGGGTCGTTGATGCTTATTGTCAAGCAAGAGCAACAAAAATACTTTAAAAATGAGATAAATGATTTAAAGTCTAACAATGTCATTACAAAGGTAACTTGAAACCTTTGATGCCATTTATTGATGCCAGTGGTTTGGTTCGTGTAGGGGAAGATTGCATTTGCTGCCATTCCATTTTCACAAAAGCACCGGTAATTCTACCTACGGAATCGTATGTTACTAAATTAATAATTGAAAATGAGCATGTCAGAAATCTCCATGCTGGACCTAGGCTCGTATTGGCATCAATAAATCAAAAGTTTTGGATTGTACAAGGTATGAGACAAATAAAAAAGGTTTTACATAAGTGCATTACATGTTTCAGACTGAAAGGTGAATCAGCTAAGCAATTGATGGGCATATTTCCCAAGGACAGAGTAAACTTTTGTGGTGGGATATTTAAAAAATTGGTATGGACTTTGCAGGACCTATCAATTTAAAGGTCGCTAGAGTAAGAAAGCCCATAATCACAAAAGGATACATTTGTGTGTTTGTTTGTTTCGTAACAAAGCCATTCACCTCGAACTGGCCTCAGATTTGAAAACTGAAACCTTTCTTGCTTGTCTCACTAGATTTATTTCTCGTAGAGGTATGCCTACAGATATATATTCTGATAATGCGTCTACTTTTAAGTGCGCCAAAACTCAGCTAGATGAATTGTATAAGTTACAGAATTCTGAAACTCATCAGAAACAAGTGTATGATTTTGCAACACAGAAGGGTATTAATTTTCATTTTTGCCCTGTTACTCCCCTACTTTTGCAGGTTTAGCAGAGGCTGGAGTAAAAGTATGAAATTTCATTTAAAAAGAGTTCTACAGACCCGTTCTCTTACTTATGAGGAACTTAATACTCTTGTGTGCCAGATAGAAGCTGTCCTAAACAGCAGACCTCTTATGCCACTGTCGGCTGATGTAAATGATTTTTCCTGTATCACGCCAGGTCATTTTTTAATAGGTTCCGCTTTAAATTCTTATCCTCAGCAGGAAAACTCACGTATATCGAGATTAGAGTCATGGAGGATTTGTAACAGCTTAAAGCATTCATTCTGGAAAGAATGGAGTAGGAATTATTTAAATACTTTGCAGTCGCGTCCCAAATGGACAGATGTATGTACAAATATAAAAGTAGGATCTCTTGTTATATTGAAGGATGATAATTTGGCACCTTTATATTGGCCAATGGCCAGGGTGATTCAAACTTTCCAGGTCCTGATAATAGGGTCAGAGTAGTAGAGGTTAAAACCGCTAATGGTAGGACTCATAAACGTTCTGTAAATAAAGTTTGTGTGTTACCTATAGAATAGTATAATATAATTTTTAACACATGAAATAGATAGGTAAAGGGTGTTTACTAATTTTTACCACCATGTTTGTAGAGGTATTTTCTGTAAAAATGTTTTTTGTTTTCTTGGTGGTGAGCTGACTATGTCACATAAGTACCTATAGGGTGTTTCGTTAATTACCTGCTTGTCTATATATTTGTAATTGTTTGCCTATGTGGTTTATACCGATCCCAAGATTTAATTTTTATTTTCGTAGGGCTAGGCTAACATGTTATACGTACCTAGAGCTTTGATTTCAAGTTCAAACTAAGTAAGGTTACAATAATTGTTACATTATTATTTCAAAAATTGTCTGAAGTGCTATAAAGAATTTAAATAGATAATCTTGTCTTCATTAGTTCAAGGAATGTATGTAGGACATTGCATTTTTTGTTTTATGAATTACAACAAGTTTATAATTGTTTTATGAATTGCATCAGTAGGTTTTTCATTTATACTTGCTGTTTAACTTTAGCATCATAAATTCAGCTATCAAGAACTTAACATTGTCTAAAGATTTCTAGGGTTGTTACAAATGTCTAGGGTTGTCAAAACTTAAACTTATATTATAAATAATTATTAATGTTTTTTGTTTGCCCTGGGCAATATGTTGGTACGTCCAACATCCTGTTTACTGTTAGGTTGGTATTTTTGGTATTTTTGACATGTTGTCAAGTTTCGTTCCTTCCATCTGTAAGTACAAAAGTGATGCTTGACCAATTTCTAATAAAACGCAAACTGTTATAAATATCGTGGTTTGATTCACTAATTACCTGACCAAAACCTATGATTAAATCCGCAGTCCGCTAATATATAATACATTAACACTCCAATGATAAAAGAAAGAGAAGTCCGCGACAGCCGCTCCGCTAAAAACTTCTCGTGCGCGCTTTACCGCAAGTGCTTTTTACCCGACTGCCTCAGAAGGAGGGTTATGTATGTATGTATGTATGTATGTATGTATGTATGTATGTATGTATGTATGTATGTATGTATGTATGTATGTATGTATGTATGTATGTATGTATGTATGTATGTATGTATGTATGTATGTATGTATGCATGTATGTATGTGAACAAGAAAATTCTTTTTCACGGGCTACATACAGCCCAAGCGGACAGTTGGATTTTGACATATGAGGTGTTGTTAGATTCGTCTCAGCAAGCAGCGCGAGTGACACTGGCTACCTATATAAAAAAAATATAGATTCAAGATGGCGGATTTTTACAGCAAAATACTATATACGTTGGGGTAAGTTCGGCCGAGGTGTAAGACCGTACGAGTTGAATTTTCGTCGAATTAAGCAATATTTTTTATAACTGGTAAATTGTGCATGAAGCTATTTTTTGTTCGCCGATTGTCAGTTCTCGCTAGTCAATTGCTATTGCTTAATTCGCCGAAAATCAACTCGTACGGTCTTACACCTCGGCCGAACTTACCCCAACGTACTACCTATACTTCAAAATTACAATACCGCAGTCGAGTATTTTGTTTTTTAACACATCTACTTGATAACCGTGTCATTGCTAATGAATTAATAAGCAGGCAGGCAGGGCATATGCTTTGAACATTTTTATGTCATGCGTAAAACTTTTTAACAACTCTACGGAAATAATACATACATATATCATGCCTATATCCCTTGCGGGGTAGGCAGAGCGTAAACTGCCGTAAAAACGGCCCTTAACACCACGTCTGACAAAAGTTTGAGAGTCATTCAAAAGACTGTGCATCACCATAGTGACAGGTAGTCAGCCTGTCGCCAAAAATTGCCATGCAAATCAACCCTCAAATCCCTTAGTCGCTTCTTACGACACCCACTGGAAGGGTACGGGCTGATGCTATTCTAAGCCGGCACCACACGGCAAAATTAGTATTAAGAGCGCGTGTGGTCTCGAAGATTTCATAAAAACGTATTCCCCGATTTTCTTTCTGAAAAATGCATATAGAGCAATAATTCTTTTTAGGGTGCGTTACCCAAAGGGTGAAAACGAAACCCTATTACTGAGATTCGCTGTCTATCTGTCACCAGGCTGTATCATAGCTAAAGAGTTGTTTTTAAATACAAAATACAAAATTAGAATAAAATAAAAATTAAGGTAATTCATACAAAAATCGTGACTTTTTGACTGATTTCAGCTATGATGATTTAGAGCCTGTATCTGTTGAACGGTTCGTGCGCGCTTTTGGCCAATTATTTTCATTTTATAATTATTTATTCAAAAAAATAACAAAGTAGGGGCAAGCCTATAGCAGGCTTTAACATTATAAAAAAAGAATCATAGCTTTACTTGCATAATTTGGAAATAAAGCAGAGGAATATGTTTGTTCGTAAAGAAGTCTAAAAACAGGCATCACTCGCGTCGCGTATCATCTTAAGAACCGCCTTTACGTCTGAGTAATTTCTAATTAGATGGTAGAATTTTGAACACATTTCGAAAAGACTTTACCTTAGACGGATCAGGTTTGTCGGGAAACCTAGCAGCAGCCACTAAGAATATGTCCGGATGTGGTTTCCCGAACTTGAATTCAGTATCCGTGCTGCCCATGAACGAATGGTGAAACTTGGAGAATAATTATTTACCGATTTGGGGTTCCTTTCTTGAAATGACTGGGTAGCTCAAAACTTGTTTCTCACCTTAGAGGGATCAGGTTTGTCAGGAAACCTAGCAGCAGCCACTAAGAATATATCCGGGTGTGGTTTGCCGAACTTGACTTCAGGATCTGTACTGCCCATGACCGAATGGTGGAACTTGGAGAAGAGTTCTTTATATGCTGCTATCTTGGTGTCCACTGATCGCGCGCTGGACGATGTGGCTAGTGCGAATGGCACTTTAGTTTTGTCTAAGTGGCGGATGAGGCGTTCGGCTCCTGAAAATTAGACATAGAATATAGTTTAGAGAAAATCTTTTTTTTTCTTGCTTTTGTAGCCTTTTCTTTGGGTTCATTTGTAGAGTATTGTTTTCTTATGTTTATTTAGTCTTTTTCCTCAACTGCTCCTTTGACATACAATACAATACAAATACAAAAGCCTTTATTGCTGATAAAATACAGTTACAATAAAATTAATTCTAGTAGTTTTTGCACATCAGTCCGGTTTATCAGCGTGTCCTTTCGACACATAGGCCTCCTCTAACGCCTTCCATTTCTGTCTGTCCCTGGCTGTCCTTAACCAGAGTGAGCCAGCAACCTTTTTGAGGTCGTCGGCCCATCTTTTAAGCTGTCTACCTCTTTTACGCTTGGTGTTGTACCTTGGAAGCCATTCAGTAAGTGTTTTCGCCCATTTTTCGGGTGGCTGCCTTAGCATATTTGACATAGGCCTCCTCCAAACCTTTCCATATTTGTCTGTCTTGTCTATCGGTGGAGATATCTATGTTAAATTTTTTTATATTATGGAAAACATGAAAAAAATTCTAGGACTTTTTGCTATTGTACTAGCAGTGCCTAAGTGTGTTTGCATTTTAGTCTGTTCTACTTTAAATACAAAGTAGTGGCAGTAAGTATGTGTAATTTTTATTTTAACGTTATAAAAATATAAAAAATTAAGTCACAGACAATTTAAGTAGCAATTACCTGTTTATCTACTATTCCTAGACAGCAATCTATAAATTTGAATCAACACTATGGGGCTGGTTGCTGGTAAGCTGTTTTAATAATGTTTTTGAATTAAAATCCTTTCAGACAGTCAAACCTTCACATTTCTTATTGACACTGACCATCCATAAGTGGTGCTCCAGCTAGCATAGTGTCACCAAGCTTCAACAGCTGATCCCGGAACTCAGTTGGGGAAACTGGCAGCTTCAAATCTTTGCACAGGATCTCCGAGAGCCGCTGCTCCGTGCCTCCGAGGACCTTCATCATCAGCTCCTCAGTGTACTCGTGGCCGTACTGCGCACACAGCTGGGTGATCATCTTTTTGTACACTTGTTCGGTATCTGGAATTGAAATGATAGAAGTAAAGGTATTAATTTGTTTTGAAATAAAGGCCTTTCGCCAAATGCCATTTCTCTCCGTTAGGTCTGCTGTAAGAAATTTCTTTTTTAGAGATAAGCAGTGCCTGTTGTGTCCATTTTCTTTATGTTTTGTCCTGTAATGTTTCTTGTGTACAATAAATGGTTAAATAAAAAATAAAAATAAATAAAGGTATTAATTTGTCCGTCATATTTATTTAGAGGTACTTACTAACGGAACAGGATTAGTAAAAAACAAAGGAAGGATAACAGTTTAACAGTAGCCATAGACAAAAAAGGCAGTGCTTATGCTGTATTTGTTCAAGCCATCTGACAATGTCAAATTAAGCAGAACTATCTGAAACTAAGCAGTGCTTGACTGCCATGCCGTGTGGTGCCAACTTAGAATAGCATCACCCCATATCTTTCCCGTGGGTGTCGTAAGAATCAACTAAGGGATTTGAGAGTAGATGTGAATTGCAATTTTAGGCAACAGGCTGACAACCTGTCACTATTGTGATACACAGTCTTCATAGTGACTCTCAAACTTTTATCAGTAACTTTTGACAAATGTAAAGTAATTGGCTGTATTTTGCAGCCGTTTACGCTCTGCTTACCCTGTAAGGGATATAGGCGTGATGTATGTATTTAGGTATGTATGTGCTTGACTTGTACTACTGTACCTACTTAAGTAGCATGTTGATTTACCTACAACCCTACAACACATTCTATGCATTATTATGACTCCTTTAAATGTATGTAAATTAATGTACCTACATTGTACATAGTACGAAAATTCAACAGGAAATTGTAAAGTAAGTGTTAACCTTCGATTGAATAACATTGAGAATACGAAAAAGGTCGAATCCAGAATACATACCCAGAAGTAACCCGTCCATGTCGAAAATACAGTGTGTAACTTTCCTATAGTTTTTTGTGGACATAAACCTCCTTCCCACAGTATTTGAGACAGTTTTTATAAGATAAAACCTCATGGTTGCGGTTACTTTTGCCGGCTGTTATGTAAAAAATGTTTCGATGAAATAACAACGACAGTTCTACACAAGCACTATATCGATGACTACAGCTTTAGAAACAATATTTTACTAAGAGTTTATTTTAATAATTCTGTTTTGTTTATTTTATTTACTACGTTTATCTTTCGGTAGTGTTTTTCGACAGAATCGAACGAATGAAATGAAAATATTTTCTGAATGGATGGTGAAACAATTCCCTTAAACTATTGGCAACTCTGTCTCGCACTTTTGATGTTCATATGAAAGAAAAGGATAAACATATTTTGTGAACTGCTTACGTAAGCTGTCAAATGTCAAATGTACGGTCTAGAGAAAACTTGCCATGAAAAATGGTGTATCTTAAAAATGCAAACATTTTTGAAGGTGAACTCCGAGCATAAAATTAATGTTATTAATGAATTAAATTAAACCTATAAATAACACAATGAATAATAACGTAAAAGCGCAATCTGACAAATATTTATTGCTGGCAACCATGTTGCATACGCTCGCTTTCGGCGCACTTCAGTCAGCGCAGTCGGGCTGCGACCATCATGGATCGCAGTTAGTTCGTCACGTTCCCGGTGTTTACACTATCACATTATTTTTTTATTAGATAATTTATATATACTTTTAATTTAATATCTCGATCTTTACTTACAAAGTGTTAATCAAATTGTTTTTTTTAAAGTGGCCGAGGACATGGCTGTGCAAAAGTGTTGTTGTGTTAAACAGTCACCAAACAAAAAATCGATTTTTGGATTGACAATGAGGAGCCAAATTCTGTATTTACTGCTGATTTCGAGTTTCTTGGCGGTATCTTTTGCGGCGGACACGGAGGTATCTTGTACCAATGTGAAAAACATCTTCGAGAGGAAAGGAATGTTGTCGTCGGTGGACATACAAGAACAGCCGAACTCAGGTGAGAAATTGAGAATCATGCGCTCTCTTTTCATGTTGATGTGATAATGATAAATGATAACAAAATGATACAGGACCGTACACATGGATAGGAAACATTGTGAATATCCAGCGTAATATTTTTGAGAAAAATTGAGATAGCGACGTAGGTAAATAGGTTTCTATTTACAGGGAAATTAACCTACATTTGCTAATCGCTTGCTGCATGATAATAATATGCTTTAATAATACTGCTTTATAGTTTCTACATACATATTTTTATGACCCAGCTTATTAACAGCTTTATCAGCTTGGCACTGTGAAATATTACAACAAACACGACAATCTTGGAAGATAATATTATGTAGGTGTGACAGAGTTGATTATATTTATAATTAATATTGAGACCATCCACAAAGAGCAGATTACTATTCATATTGAACGGTAAATACCGCATAATGTAAGCCTTTTGTACTAAATGTTTTCTAAAGCAAACGACAGCGAAAGGACCGGTAGACCGGTACGGTAGCATTGTTGACTTTGAAAAGCTAAAGAAGTTGGAAACAAAGTCTCCATCGATAAGGGCATGGCTTTTTACCTGAACGATGGGCAGGTTCAGACAAGAATATTCCTTTCCACTAAATCCCAAATAAGCTGTGGCATAACATCAAACAACTGCGAGCCGCCGCCGCTATTGTCTATTATTTATGTATGAGATTGTAAATTAGGTACTCCATCGTTGTTTTCCCTAGCAATAAGACGTTTACCCCCAGAATAGTAGTTTACAATAATCTAGAATAATGTAATTTCATAGTACAAACAAAAATCAAACTGTACTTCCCACTTTAACGTGGTTTAATAAATACCTACTGCACTTATATAACTTTAACAAGTTATAAAGTGTAGGTTTAATTTAGAAAGTTAAGATACAAGATGTATCATATACCTATACCATTTCCAGTTACAACAACGAGGAAATGATACTGAATATAAGAAAAGTATGATTATTAATGTTATATCTCGAAACTTGTGGTGATCAAAATTTGTGAATGCATCAACCTTTAACCTTTTGAACGCCAATAACAACTATAGTTGCTAAACGATCGCGTGCTTACGACGCCACTGACAACTAAAGTAGTCTAAATTTTGCTATATTTATAACTTCAATTCTGTATTGTTTAAGACACCTGACTGCTTGTCGCATCACTAGCCGATCTTCACATTTTTGTATGCTTGGCGTCGGGGGTGAGGCGACGTATAAAAACTCTGGCGTGCAAAAGGTTAAATATAAATTTTACAGCTTATTAACTCTTCTCCAAACATGGCCCAAAGCCCCAGACGTAGGTGTTGATACAGTAGGCGTAGTTGTGAAATGCACACGTTGCGATTGCGACATAAGCAGATAATATACATGGTTCTGCGAACCAAATCTCTTAGCTCGTTCTTACTCTCAAAATAATTACATCTTTAAGACCATCTCCATAGGATTCACTTCATGTAAATGTTTTGTTCAGTCCCAGAAAATGCGTTAAAAGTACAGACATAAAGCAGGCAGGCAGGTAATTTAAAGAAAACGTGGGCGAAGATTCTACCATACGGAAGGGTCAGTCACAATTTGACACGGTTTGTGAATGCTTATTCTTATTTATTGTGGTTGGTTTAAAAAATAAACTGCCGAAATATCCTTTCCGGTAAACTAAAACTATTTCAAAAACTATTAAGATTATGTTCTGTTAGGATACCTACGCTTATTAAATTAAATTACAAAAGACTTTGCATCTGGAAAATTTACTAAACATTTAAGCAAGCATTCTTAATTCTTATTTTTCTCGCTTTAAAATGAGCTATAATCGAATCACCACGCTGTAATGCATAAATGCGTACATCACTCGGATGTTTCATTATTTCTTCCATTTTTGGATTCGAAAGTTCGGTCCGTGGTTTGATCACCAAAGAATTATTCCTTAAAAATTTACTGTCGTGGTCTGAAGAATTTAGCACACGCCTTTCGGCGGCTACTTCAATCGGACTATATTAAACTTTACTCGAAAAACGACAGATTGAGGCAGCTGAAACGTAAGGTAAAATGAGTTTGACCACTTTCTACAAGATATTGAAAACATGATGATGATGATGATGATCTTTCCGGCCGGTTTCGGCCATGGCGACCACTTCTACTCCTAATCAAGACGGCGCTGATGCGCTCGTAGGTGGCTATTGTAGCCTATTTTGGCAGTAAACTCCCGTGCACAGTGTGGGCACGTGAGTTTGCCATTGATATAATTGTAGTTAATGGCAGCGGGAGGACGGGCCTTCAGTTCATCGCGTTTAGCGTCAAGGTCTGCTTTACGCTGCTCCTCGAAGTCGCGGATTCGCCTCTTTACAAGACCGCGCCATTCTGGCCGTTGTGCTGCCAAAACCTCAAATTGAGAGGGTTCGATATTGCATCTTTTCATGTGTCTCTTCTGAACATCTTTAAATCGGAGGAGTTGACCGCCATGCTTTCGCTTGCCCTCCTCTAGCTCAGAATAGAAGATGCGCTTTGCCACTCGCTCATCCACCATCCGGGATACGTGACCGCACCACCGAAGCTGTCGACGCATTAAGTAGGCTTCAATGCCACCAACATTGGCTCGTCTTAGAACTTCGGTGTTTCGCACTCGGTCGGACCATCTGATCTTCATGATGGTGCGAAGGCATTTGAGGTGGAATCGATCCAAAGTGCGTATGTGGTGACGATACACACACCAGGTCTCGGAAGAGTACAGAAGGTTTGGCAGCACAATCGCCATATATACAGATATTTTTGTGGCTAGTTTAAGGTCGTGCGAGCAGAAAACCTTGGAACGCAGCTTCCCAAATGCTGCAGCTGCAGCACTGATTCTGCTATTGATCTCAGCATCAAGGTCACACTTAGCTGTAATAGTGTTCCCCAGATATCGGAACTTGTCAACCTGTTTCAACATATCTTCACCAAGCTTAATTGTCAGTGTCTCACGACCTTGTGTATCCAAGGACATCACTTCCGTCTTTTGACACTAATCTTAAGGCCAAATTTGCAGCATGCTTGGTGAAAAACGGTCATCAGTTGTTGTAGGCCTTCTGGGGATTCTGCAAGAAAGCACAAGTCATCGGCATACATAATTTCAGTAATAAGTGCATGCGAGACTTTGGTGCGCGCCTTAAGTCTAGCCAAATTGAAAAGACTGCCATCAGTGCGGAAGCGGATGCGGACTCCTTCGGAGACAGTATTTAGGACCTCCTTGACTACTACCGCAAAGTATAAGGCGAACAGTGTGGGCGCTAGAACGCACCCTTGTTTCACCCCACAGGTGACGGGGAAAAAATCAGACTGTTCACCGTCTACAGAGACGCAGCACTGCATATTGTCATGCAGGAGTCTCAGGAGGCGCACAAACTTCTCCGTGCACCCCAGTTTTCCTAGCACCATCCAGAGAGCCTCACGAGGCACACTGTCGAAAGCTTTCTCCAGGTCAACAAAGCAGAGGTACAACTGACGACCTTGTTCTCTGTTGAAAACATACTCCTTTTTCAGACGTTGGACCGTTTACATTTGTAATAAACGTAACTAGGCCAGACGATACCGAGCACCGAAAAATACCAGTATAATTAAATCGCGAGATATGACATGACATGTAAAGTCCCACATGGCAACATGAACAATATCAAATATCAGAAAACTTCTTAATTTCAGATACTAAGACATCTTTTGCCGTACTCTGTTAGAATTAATGAAGTACTATGCCACTCCCGCAGGTCAATAGCCATGAAGCTATTAAACCACCAACGATCTAATAACACTAATTGATCGTGCGGTTGTGTTAAGTGATCCGTAAATAGATTTAAAACTAAACCAAGGCCTAAATTGAGGTATTAAAATTTTGACCATGCGTTGCATGCCATTAGTCTACAGGTAACTGATTTATAAGAAAATTGTGCAAATACTAACTTTATTTATTTATTAACTTTACTAAGTCGTAAATGCTAATTCATTGTAAGCTGACTGATTTTCTCGATACGGTACCAGTTTTTGCAATTAAGATAGAGCCTACAATTAAAAAGCTGGTTGACGCCACGTTTCCCAATAAGGCAACACTGTCTGATAGATCGGCTGGCGTCTGGTATCAAGTTTTACCAAGCGTTTTGCATAGCTTGCGAACTATTTAGCATGCAATACGCGGCGGCGGCCGGTGTTTCTAACGGGCGACTTGTCGCGACAACTACCGGCACTTAATGCAGAATTTCAATGCTACTAAGCCGTTTGAAGTAAATGGAATTTGCGTGTATAAAAACCCTTGGAGAATTATTTTAAAAACCTGAATTTGGAATTGAGAGTAATGAAATTAGTATGTGTTAGTGTCTAGTATATCCAAGTCGTGAAAATTATGTTCGTATAAGAGGTCGATTGCCCCAGTTATTCTTTACTTAAGCCCCTCTTGTCGCCGACAAAATATTAAAAGGATAATATCGTTATCATCAGACAGAATATCCTGTTTGGGTGCTTTCTAAACTAGCCTAGCCTATCTATCACAACTGTCACGGGAGTCCAATTTGTAGATAACGAGGGAGTGACCACGGGAATGCGCATTCGTTAAGTTACGTTTATAGTGCACTTTATACTAACTGTATTAGATTAGACTTCTATCAGACTTCTAGATTATTCAATAGTAATATAGTGGATTTTAATGATGGAGAAAATATAATAATAAATAAAATAAAATATAATGTACCTACTTACAACACTTTACTTCGTGTAGGTAGTCAGCGCGCGATTTGATAGCATTCGAATTAAAATGTGGTTGGTTACCATCAGGTCGCACGCAGACAGTAGATACATATTTTTTCATTCAGTTGTAAAATTTGGATACAAAAGGTGTTTAGTTTAATACCTACATTTTACCATTGCATAGTTTTCGTCCATTTATTTTCACATTATTTTAAATTCGAACCTTAATTCAAACTATCAAAATATTTATGTAATTAACTTATGTTCAGTCAATCAACATAGCGATTCAAAAAATTTCATAAATTAGACTTACTACAATTTATTATTGCGCTGTATTTCGTTCATTCATTTCATTCACATTCGCGTAATTTCAAACTCGTAAGTAAACGTAACGTATTTTTCTACTTTTCTTTCGGATATTAAAGCGCGTTCGTTTGGTTATAATGTTGTAATGTAAAAAGCTTCGGTAGTAGTTTGGTGGCAGTATTTGCCTTTGAGCAGCTCTCACCGAAGTAGCATGGCTTGACATACAGTGGGAGGACAGGTTACTCAGTCAACACAACACGGCGGCGGTCGTCAACCCGTATTGATTAACCTGTACAGATTACTAATTTATTAGTACGAGACGACTTGAGTATTTTCTATCGGCACCATGAGATGGGAAATATTTTCAGAACTCTTGAATGTATAATTTTTGGAGTGCCTGACAAAAATGTGCACGCAATAACGGCACGCAATTTTTTTAACAGACTTCTTCGAGTGAGACACCAAGTCGTCCAGCGACCCGATTAACCCTGGTTGCAAAGTTTTTTAACCGTCTAATGCAAGCAACAGACTATCAGTGTAATTACCTAATACTTTTTCAGCTACTTACAGGTTTGGTATCTGTGGACTTGGGTCAGAATTTAGTAGAGGGAAAAAACCACCGTCCTGCTTTCCTACATGTATAGAACCTTGTTGAAATTAAAATGACCACATCCTGGCAGGTGGTAGGTGGTTATGGATACGTAATGGGTCAAATCGTGCAATAGCGTGGCATCTACCTATTAGAACAAACAGTACCTAGGTAGGTAGAGGCACCTAAGGTAGAACACCTACCGTACTTAAGCCATTAAAAAAAATCAAAAACTTGTCGCTACTTAAAAAAATGTACTGTCTAAATAAAAAAGGTAATAAAACTGTGGGTAAGACAACCCTGGACTCCTCGCGGGTAGATCAGGCTATGTCAAAAGCAATAGCAAGAAGAGATACTCACAAATTAATTAGGAAGATACTTACTAGATGGATACACATTTCGTCTCTAGCCAACTCTAGCTAAGATATTTTTATAGATAGGTATATCAGAAATACCAGTACCGTTTACCTTCCTAACGAAAACACGTAAAATAGAAATAATATAGAGCACCCTATTCGGCGACCAGCTTTGTTCTTTCAAAGGGACTTACCTACCTATAATTTACCTCCATACAAGCAATACCGACATTTAATTAATCGGTACACTCTACCACATGTAGATAAGGGCTAAGGGCTCGACAAAAACGAGTCTTTACAACGAAACGACATCCTGTTCAGGAGGCCTAATTACTAAAGAGGATCGTAAGTAGGTAGGTTGCCACAGAGCATGGAATGCCATCCACGCGCGCCAAGCTACTGAAGGCAATCTCCGAACAAAGTTAGTAGAGCGCTATCTAAAGTTAGTAGTACCTACATTTTTAGGTACATGTAAGTAAGGGGACAGGTGACAGCTACCACTGCGTTTTGTAGTCATCATCATCTTCCTGCCTTTATCCCAAGTCAGTGGTTGGGTTTGTTGCAAAAGGGACAAACTGATTTCTTATTTTTGCGTTACGTTTTTTGTGGACGACCACTTATCACGCAATTATCACACCAAATTACACACTAATTTTTACGTGTTTTAGAAATAAGCGGACTAGAACTGATGACTGAGTGCGACTCTTCTCTAGTAGCGGCGCGCGGTTCGACCGAGACGCGAGGCTCGAGACTCCCTGCTCTGTGGAGTCTGCGTATAAAGGGATGATGAAGTCCCATTCACTGTTTGATTGAAAGGGTCGTGTATGGAATGGAAGGATAATGGAATTTTGCGTGTATGCGATAATTCGGTTTGCGTAGGTTTTTTGTACATGCATGGGAATTTTTGTAGGTGGACGTGTTTGCAGATGGGTTAAAGAGTTCTTGCATTCTATTCGCCCGCTGATGCTTGGACGAAAATGAAGATACCCGTGTCTTGTGCCTTATCTACCTACCTAGAATTTGACGGATCAATCAACAGGTTCCCTATTAGCACAACCTAGAACCTACATAATTTGATTAGCACATATATTTTCGAAATATAAATACCTGCTTACAATTTCAATAATGGGGGCTATGGCGGTTACCTACTTTTGATGTAGACATAACAACAAAACTTTGCCACAATCAATTGCCAACAAATTGTAGAGCCGACATGCCATAAAGCACTAAATTACTAATTAACCGCCCACATTATCTCTGAGCTAAATGCATAAAAACTTGTCATTTTATGCTTTAATTCCCCATTTAACCTTGTCATACCAACCGCCCATTTTTATTTACCATGTTAACCTGTCAATATCCAACAATATTTTACTCTGAGCCGACTGAGCCCCTACGCAAGTCGATCGAAAACTCGTAAAAGCTAGAATTGATCGTAATATCAATTTCGGTTCGATATATTCGAGGTCAAACATGACGTCTGATTGAATAGCTCTACTATCTTGGCTTTGAAGTCTACTAAAATGCTACAATTTTTTTCCAATTTGGAACTTTGTATTTTATTTTATTTTATTTTGGAATTTATATTATCATTATTTGAAGCTTAAATTAATATACCGGGAGTAACGGAAAGGGTATAACAAGCCGAAAGGAGGTCAAGGTACTCATGAAACTGAACAACTTTCCCCATGGAACATGGGTCGGAATATGAAAAAAATAATTTGGACCTCCCATAGTAAATCAATTAGTTGATCGGCGATTTTGTATGGGAGCTCCAATTTTTTTTTTCATATTTCGACCCATGTTCCATGGGGAAAGTTGTTCAGTTTCATGAGTACCTTGACCTCCTTTCGGCTTGTTATACCCTTTCTGTTACTCCCTGTATATTGCAATGTATACTTAACTATTGTATCTAATGACATGAAATATTTAAGAACACCCATTTTTGACTAGGGGTAAGCTTAAAACCAGCAATTTGCTGTGCGTACACCCATTTCTGCTCATGTGACCTATTTGGACTGAATTTATGACATGTTTGTAATGTGTGATGCGAAATAAATATATTTGTATTTGTATTTGTATTTGTACAATACCGTAATACCTACTTACATAAATCATAGTCTATTTTATGCGCTTCTTTGAAGAACAGATCCATCAAAGTAGCTGTATTGATTGACCGTATCATCAGTAGTCCACGCCTTGAGATGGGCCTCAAGCCTTCTGAGCCTTCCTCCTCCTATCCCTTTTCGGAGGGCATTTGCTTACAGGGAACGCTGCTGCTGCCCATTCCTCGAATTCATACCTTAATCGCCTTTTGCTCTACCCACGGGTAGAAATGGGTTGGTGCTATTATAAGCTGGCGTCAAAGAGTACTTTAAAACTGCATTCTTTAGGAATAAAGATCGAAACGTAAGGCGGTTGAAACCGGTCAGTTGCAATCTTTCCGATATCGGGTTTCAGCCAATTACTGGCGCTAATGGTGATGTCATCGTCGCCGTCAGCGATTGGTATCCGAGCTGAAGGTCTAAGGAATTTCGAATACATTTGCATTTTACATTTCCTCTATTTTCTCTGAACTCTTACGCTAAAAGTATGTAAAGCAGCGGAACAAAGTGGTTTCCCTGTGGCACTCAATGCGTTTTTCCGTACAACGGTAAAATGAATCACTTATTGTCAATGGCTAGACAGTAAATGTCGCACCAGACGTAAGCCCGCAGGCGTGTAGGCTCTTTAACCTCCCCGTGTCGTGACAGACAAGAGCAGTAATGGCTGTAATCCGGAAAGGCCGGATAAGTCCTGCGCGAACATTCCACCGACAGGTGGCGACCTGTCGCTGCGAGTCGCAGGCGCAGCATGGAGCCTACTCTCGCAAAAAAATGCGTCGAGACCGGACGATCGTGCGCGTTTAAGTTCAGCTTTTCTTTTTGGGTCGTTGTTCGTAGCTGTGCTCTGCTTAACTCTACATTCCATTCTGTGGAGGTGGTTAGTTCGAATCTCTGCTCATTTTCGAGGAATTCTAACACTGTACTTACCTACTTCTTTCTTTTCTCGTATTTTAATGGATAGGGTCTAGGACCTAGAATATAGGTCCTATCGCATTCCAGATAAAAAAAAAAAATTCTAAATATATGAAATGTCAAATGCCTCGCTTAATTCAAAATTCCTTGTTTTATTCTCACATTCCTGATATTAACAGATACAGGATTTGCCTCTGTCCTCTCCTATCTATCCGGCTTATAAATGCAAGGAGCAAGCAGCAAAAATGTCACCCTGCCATGCATGTATTAACGAGATACCATCTTAATTACTTATCTGACCACTTAACTCTTTGATATCTAAATGTTCTTGGCGATTTTAACGACGGTATTGACCTTTAAGAATGTTGGCTCTATAATAGTTTTCTCTGGTGCTTTTATTATTCATAATTCGAAGGGTTTATGTCTCGGTGCGGCCAATAATTGCAAGAATTTTAATGGGTTTAGTGAAGGGTCTGGTTTAGTTAATGCTCTTTTGACGTGTTGTGAGAATATGCTTTGCAGTAGGGCGTAAATAGGTTATATTGTTATTTCCTTGAACCTAGGAATGAATATTAAGTTTTAGAGTGCACTGGCCACGGGCGCCACTCTTAATAGGTAGGTACCAACCTACATATTATGATTATAAGATGCATTTGCATTTATCTTTAAATACTGTGGTCTCTGTGTGAATTAAATTATTATTGTTGAGTGTTGTCCTCGCTTATACTTATATCACTCAAATAGCGCTATTATACGGCTGATATAGTGTTCTTTGATAACTTGTAGCTCCTTTGGAATTTAAATGAACATGTTATGTATCGACGCCTACTTGAACTTGCGTTTATCAATACTGAGAAAAAAGTGTCGGTTGATTGAGACCCCAGTAACACTGTTGCAATTTATACTTACGTTTTTTTCTTATTGTAATTCGTATTAACCATCGAACAGTTTCTTCTTTTTCTTGTCTTAGTGTTGAACATCATACCATTGGAACCTATTTACGTTACGACTAAATTATAAGAATCTTCCCCTTTCAGTGTTGGTTGTAATCAAAGAAAGAGAGAGGGCTCAATTTAGAGTTGGACACTCTTCTAAGATATTTTTTCGGCTTTTGTTGGACCGTCTATATCGCGGTTTACCTTGTCTTGGAAATACCTCTAACGCTAGTACATAGTTTATTTTTATTCGCTTATTATTATAAAAGGCCTAACTAGAAAAAAGAAATGGCCAATCGTGATTCATACTCGCCGCCATAGACAAGTGAAACCTTTTTCGCGCAGCGGGGGCCGCGAATGACATTTTGGTGCTCTGTGCTCGCCGCGGTACCGTACCATTCTGACAGCAAGACTCTCCTGTCAATAACACGGTCCTGTTTTGACCCTTTGGGTCTTTGGGTAAGGAACCCTAAAAATATTCGTCTACGGGCCACGCATGCATGCTCATTATGCGATTCAGAACTACCTAAATAGTTTGTCTACTTTAGCAAATCGATGTTAATTCATTTGCATAGGATTACAATAAAGAACTTGTTGATTGGTGTTCGTCTGTTATTTTAAACAGAAAATTCTTTTGATTGTTCGTAAATTGCTTAGTTTTATGGTCGTCTTCAAATAGGTAGGTACCTGTTTAATCTAGAATTCAGTCGTTATAGAATATTAGAGGACATTTTTCTGTTCCTTGTAGGCATCTTTTCTGTACCTACCTGTTGGACATTTCTTGCACCTCCCTTTTTATCTCTTCTAAATCCGAGAGGTATCTGTCGACCCTGGTGGGTTAAAAAGCAATTTGATTCCAGTAGTGTCACAAATATAGATAGGTCACTGTTGCCGACTTGTGACTTTGGGAGTGTGCCGGCAGAGTTTGCCGTGTGGTGCCGGCAGAGTAGAAGTGCCGTGTGGTGCCGGCAGAGTAGAATAGCATCCCTTCCCGTGGCGGTCGTAAGAGGCGACTGAGGGATAAGCCCGACCCAAACAGCCAGGGTTAACCGTATGGTGGCGGTTAATCCAGCACAAAAGCATTCCCAAGGATGGTTGACGTCTGGTAGGCGGCCGGGTCGTAAAATTCAGCCAAATCCTTTTGCAACTCGATTTCGTGTTCAACGAAACGTGTTGCGCCGACCCCAAGTAATTGGGATAAGGGCAGGAAAGATGACTGTTGCCAACCTGACCCTACCAAAGAAAATACTGATCCTGAAAATTCAGTCGGTCAAGCCGTCGCGATTAAAATACAGGGTCCTGAAATTCCAAACCTTCAAAATCTAGGCCTGACAGCAACAAGTGCTCCGTGCTTCGGAGGGCACGTTAAGCCTTCGTCGGTGGGCTGTCTATGATCAGTTAGACAGCGCTCGTTACACAACTATGTCAGAGGCCTGCTACTTGCAGTTGAGAAACTCTGACACCAGGGTTCATCGCGTCGTTGGACGGCTTGGTGTCCCACTCGAGGAATAAGAAGAAGCAACAAGTGTTAGGAACTATCACAACCACTACCAGCAACCATTGCCGGTTGCCCTCCTGCAAGTTATGATATGACGTGGCGAAAACAAAACGGGTCGGAACTGAGCCGAGCATTCCGATTCCCGTGTCGACCGTCGAAAAAGTGCATCGCTTCAGTTGGTCTACTTTCTAGATAATATATTATTACCCGATAAAATGCTTGTAATAGGTTACGCACCGGTAACAATGAAATTTGTATTACATGACATGTCGGACACGTGCATCGCCTCGGTCAGACTATTTTATTTGACTATCATACCTATTTAGTGCCCGAAAAATGCGTATGTAATAGGTTAGGCTAGAAACAATAACATTTGTAATGATTATGTAACTCATGAACACCTCAAATGCGTGTTCCGCCTCAGTTGGCCTATAATTTTCAGACTTTTTCAAGCTCCCGAAGAAATGCAAAGGTAAATAAATATCGCCGCGTAACAAAATCATTTGTGTTAATCATGAGCATTCAGGAAAATTATTATTTTACACACGACTTCATCCTCAGATTATCTAAGTTTACATTTCTTGTGCTGTTTTATTTTCCGTCCAATTGACTTGTCCGATTTGTCTAAAAATGGATATTGATTTGTAAGTATAAGAAGCAGGAACCTGTTATTATAAAGTTAATATTAACTCAATGCTTTTTGTAGGTTTAATCGTTTATGAATATTGTTTTATATTGTATCTATTTTGCACTGTATGTTTTTGCTGAAGTCGCTTTGCAGGAAGTATATCGTATTTTGTAATTTATTGAATTCTCTATCTAATATTCCCAAGAAAGCTATAAATATTTATTATTAATGTTGTAAAATCTTTACGATATCGCGCGTGCGCCGTGCGTGAGGTTAATAAAACTTAAACTGGACCAACCAGATATACTCAGGTGGAATCTTCTTTAAGAATGTGATCGTTTAATGATTATAATCTAGCATCGCGTCCACCGACGATTCGTCATCGTCCGATTTACTTAATGGAATAGCCAATAACCGTGTGAATCGTTGATGATGACTTTTGATTGTGTCTATAGAATTTCCGAGTTGGATAGAGATTTTTAATGGCCTCTCACGACTAGCATTTGATTTGGTTTTTGTTGGGAGTAAGTAATTCTCATTTCTTCGGCGTCAAGTGGCGCTTTTCCTCTGTGAGAAAAGATTGGAGGTTACTAAAGTAATACGAGTAAATAACTTGGTCTAATAGGTTTCTAATGTTGCTCACTTCACCGTTAATGCCTGAAAATTATTAACATTAACGTTACCTATCTTTGAAATATATTTGTATTGCGTTAACAGTTTGTTTCTTCTTTCGCAGGTAAGCAATGGTTCGAGATAATGACTCGCCTAAGCAGTAAACGCTATCTGTAAGTGGAGTATGTTAAACAGACAAAATGTATGTTATTTGCATGTGTGTTGACTAGACAAGACAGATTATCCATCTCTTAACTATCCGTTTTAACTTGAAGGGTTGTTAAAGCTGTAACATTCTACACCTTCCACGGGTTTTTTCTTTGCATTTGGTTCATTTTTATTTTTATTTGTCTAGCTCTTATTTTTATTTTATGTAGTTAGTAAACTAGAAAATTAACCATTAATGTTATCAAATAGCCAACCTATGATCAAGATGCCATGCTGTGTTATGATGTTAATTTAAGGACCACCCAGAAAGAATTTCTGAATGACTGTCCTCCCTCAGTTGCTGCGATTAAAACCAAGAGGTTCATAAAGCTTTTTCTGGCACCGACATTCCGTGCATAAAGCTCTTCAAGGAAAACCGCCAATTAAGAGAAATGCATCACAATTACCATAAAAACGAACACTTTACATACGTAGGCGTAGCTAACTGTAAGACTTACTTTATAAAATTACCTCACAGCTTCATATCTTACTTTAGTGGCGTTATCAGTGAAAATAAAACGGCAATTCGGAGGGTCCTGCGCAGGACGCGGCGCAGGCGCATGGGAGCGGAATGCAGTCGGGCGGGGTTTAGGGGGAGGGGGGCTTCGCGGAGCCGGCCTATAAACTGCGACGGCCAGTGCTGCGGGACTTAGCGCTTTCGAGGCTGAATTTTGAAGGGTTCAGATCGAATTCCTGAGCTTCTTGATCTAGATTTATGGTCATTTCGTTTTATTTAAATTTT
The DNA here is from genome assembly GCA_024500475.1 of Phthorimaea operculella. Lineage (NCBI taxonomy): Eukaryota > Metazoa > Arthropoda > Insecta > Lepidoptera > Gelechiidae > Phthorimaea > Phthorimaea operculella. Next base: position 1,368,780 of record JANFCV010000113.1, on the reverse strand, counting down.
TCTCTTCTCGTTGGTTCATCGTGGTTGTTGAAAATAGTTTCTTCGTCAAAAGCACTTAATAAATCGAAAACTTTACTTTCGTAACTTGTCAAGTCTTCACCGTCAAAACCACCATTATTCACATCCTTTCATCATTCATGCCTTCAAAGGATGCAATTGCACAATCCAGCACAAAAATGGAGCGATCTCAGCGCTTTCTCCGGTTCGCCGTGACACCTTGCTTACCGGCGGGCGGTGTAATTATTATGCCGTGAGAGCGGCCGATCACCTCGCTCCTGCCTGCCATAGCCCACCGGGCCACCACCACCATTGTTTAATGAGTTTTGCAAACCCGTAGGCTCGAGAGTGAAATAACCTGTGGTTTTTAAATCCTCCTCTTACCTTTTTCTGATGGGATTAGCATTAATGATTCAGGAAAACAAGATATACACCATATCTACTTGAAATATTAACCTCTCCTCTGTGGCGCCATTTTTTACAGGTAGGCCTAGGCGATTAAACGTTAGTTTTGATTATTATTTCGTTGTAGAAAATCGAATTAAACAAAAGTTCTCTATCCTAAACTTCTTCTTTGTCGTCTACTTTTTCCCTCTATGTTTTCATTTTCATTCTTGCTTAAATTTTACCTATCCTTCAAAATTTCGCAGATATTGTAGAAATAATTGAAAAACTTAACTCACAAGTTGTAAAGTCCTAAAAGCTGTAAAACGTTTAAAACGTCTCTCTAGTTTTGCATATTGCTAGACCCTTCAATAGGTTCCTTGCTTTACTGATCCATTGTGTGGACGTGTAGACAAATGGTAATCTTTCCCACAGGAATGTGCGAGCCACTCGAAAGGTTGTTGGCTACCACTTCGTTAGTTTGGATTGCCTTGTTCCTAGACGTTGTTTCTCACGTTTAGTTCGCTTTGAGGATAATAAACCTAAAAAGATTTCAGAACTCTTTCTTGGAAACTGATGTAGCGCAGTGGTCGTACGCGTCCCGATTTTTCAGCTGAGATAATATTAGATTGATGTAAATAAACTTTTGTGCCAGAGTATTCACAGTCTGTTGCAAATTAATATTACTTAGGTGGGTATAATCTCAAGTTAAGTTAATACGCTTATCTTACTACTCTTGAAATTCCTGGTTTAACGTTGCTGCTTCGTTTTTATGATATTGCCCACCTGAACTGGAATGCCAGATCATAAAATTAATAACGCCTTCTTCAGCCTTGCATGCAAGTAATGGGCAGGAAAAGTCATTGTCTATTTTTAAATTTAGCACTACTACAATTATTTGGTTATCTTTTACGAACATCTTTGTAATATTTATGTTGATACATATTGATATTGTTTTATGGATTATTTCATACAAATTCAAAGCAATAGTTAACATTCCCTTTGTAAGTATAATTCGGCATTTAAACATTTCAAAGCAAACCGCAGAGCTGTGGTAACGAGCATTTATCATCACGTGCACAAAGCTTCAGCATAAGCCGGGGATTTTGACCCAAATTCGTGTAATGTAAGCAAAATGAACCTTCACATACAATAACATGAAAGCTGTACATTAATACCGTATTCAGTTCAGACGAACAATGGACTAATAATGGTTCAGGTTCAACAATGAAATGTGCAATAGATGGCTGACTCTAATCTATTTCAAAACCATAAGTGTTAAATGGATGAGCAAAACATTTATTAAATCTTTTTGTCCAGACCAGAGAACTAGTTTAGACAAGTTAATAGTCACTAAAGTGAACTAATCACTAAATCAAATTCAAAGTCTAGATATTATTAGAACTTAGTGATATTATGTGCAATACTTAGTGTTTAATCATGAGCAATCCTGGGCATATTCAAGCTTTCTAGACTGTAAATAATTATTTTTCCTAATCAACTATTGATTTCATATTTGCAAACTTTTTCTTTTCAGCTTTATCACTCAAACTAAACAATTCTCTCACTTCCAATCGGATCTCATTGACAATCTTGTTTCTATTTGATTCGGTTTGCCTGTGTTTTATTGAAGTATTATGCTTCCTTGACCAGTGGGCTTGTCCAGTTTTTGCGGGCTATAACACGCGTATGCAAATGTGACCTTTTCAGCTATTCCGTCCTTGCAAGCTTGCAAGCAAATACATCAGCATAAGCAATGCGCATACCCTTGGGAGACAGTATAGAATTTTCAATGTTATCTTTAACGCCATAAGCTTCGATTTTGATTGATCATGCAACGTTTTCTCTTGGAGTTTGTTCTTCCTGCAACTGTAAAAGAAAGCTACGGGAATGTCCTAGATTTCTCTAGAAAACAGGGGTAGTAAAAGTAGTTAGCTAATCCAAATATTTTTGCAATCTCCCTCCATAAGTCTCTTACCGGCAAAGTTACGTACGTGGCAGTGAAAAGATCAATCTATATCGCTCTACGTTGGTGGTTTGCCGGTTACAAAAACTTTAAACAAATGTATTGTAAAACAATAACAGTTAGCGTATTGTTTTTAATTCGTTTCCGGTTGGACAGCACACATGTTGTGATATTGCTCTGATGTGTAACAGTAACTAAAGATGCAGCATCCCCCAATTTTTGTATGATATTCTTATATATGTTAGGTACTGCGTTGGTAGGTATTGCGTTGATATCTACGGTTCCTTTGAAATTCTATTGAATTGCTTTGATCTATTCTTCGCTGTTCTGTAGTGTAGTGTTTATAGATAAATCGTGTCTGGAATGTCTAACTTTGCTTACGATGATGCAGTTGTAAAGAACGATATAAACCTTAACTGCCGATGTAAAACATCAAAACAGCAAGTTATTTTTAAATTGCCTTACATAACATTCTTTGCTTCTTATTTTATATGGAAAGAAAATAAACAATGTAAACTTGAGTACCTATATCATTATAAATTTCTGTTTGAAATGATCGCTTGATATTCGATATGAGAATCGGAACTATGATAGCCTCAAACTATCCCTCGGGGCGTCAAAGCATGGCTGGTTGGCACCATGGCACCACGTCGCGTTATGAATGAACGCCGCCGGCGGGCAGGGGGGTCGGGGGGTCGGAATTCCAAAAACTCGAGTGGGCGATGCGCCTGCGCCGACCAGTGGGCAATGGCATAAAAAACGAGTCGAACACAATAGCCCCCCGTACGCCGCCATGATATTTAATATGTTAAAAATTGGTGTGAGCTTTCTGGTGCAATAATGCATTTTTCACAGATTTACTGCTTGATCAATTGGAGGACTTAAATCCTATTGCAGTCCATTGCTGAATCTAAGTAGGTATTGCAGTTTCAATTACAACATCGTACCAAAGTAACCATCTATCAAACAAAGCCATAAAACTGCAGAAATCCTACTGCAACCCATAACTCAATGTAGCTTTTACAACATACACTGAGCAATCACAGTCACACAGAACACGCATATCGAATATCTACTCCTTCCAATCGCAATCAATTTCTAATTATACCATACCTCGGGAACTAGGCTCGAGCCACTACTTAGAAGCAGGTGTACCTGATTGGTGTTACAAACGTCTTAAACACAGAAAGCGTGGGGTGAACGCACGTGCGTCCTGCACCACATCGAATGGGAAACCAGGGTCTGAGGCGCCGGCGAGATGAACTGCATTCCACCATTCCTCCACTGTCTTTGTCATGTTAAGCAAACAAGTCTCATTATGCTGTTATTTTAACAAGGCATAGCAGCGGCGCGATAGAATAGTGTGTGGCGACTGTGGCGCCTCGCTATGTCGTTGGAGTTGTCAGTTGTATGGTTCTACGCTAAATACTCGTATTATTTCTTCGGTAGCGGTAACGGTAGGCCATACCATATCTCAATAATATTCATCTTAGTATTGTTGAATTCTACGTTTATTTTAATATAAGAAGGTGCGTGTATAAAAAACAGTCCAATAAATCAATATCCCTAATAAACCAAACCATATAAGTATATCGTTTAGTTAGAAGAAACATGTTTCGAAAATCTTACTAAGTTACGATAGTAAAAAATTTAATACACACACATAAGTACCACATAAAGAATAGGATCGTCTAGCTTAGTCCTAGATTGTAACTATACTGGTCTTGCTAAAGTTATGCATTTGCATTAGCGTTAGCGTCGCCGACGTATAGAGAATATTGAATGCACCTGCGTTTTATAAGAGACTGCGGAATAAGAGTGCACTTAGTGGTGCACCGTGCACCGTAAAATTGAGAGATTATGCACCATGGATCGGTGCACGAGCTTTTGACACGGACGATACAAGCTGGAACTAAGCCAGCTAAGCGACTTGTTCGTTTCGTTTCGCTTTGTATCATGAATGCAATTTAACTTCAGCTTTTATATTGATAAAGTACATTTTGTAGGTTCCTCACGGTAATGATAGCAGTTACCGATCTAACATTTCCAAAATGCAGTACCTACTATCAAACTAAAATTCCTTGATGTCTACAAATTAAAACAAACATACATACGTAATGAATGATTTTACTTTTCTCGCTCATCTACAGAGTAGGTAGAAAGAAAAACTACTACAGTCAGCCTAACAAGACACACTCAAGACTTCTGCAAACATTTGCTTTGTTTGCCACACGTACCTACCTACTTACTCACTTCAAATTTTCTTCGCTCTTCAATCAGATTCCTTAGTTTACAAAACCGTTAAAAAGATGCTCTTGAAATTCCCAAAAGCCCAAAAACACAGACGCCAGCAAAACTTCCGTATTTACAGAACAATACGACAGTACTTACCCAAATAACACAAGTGTTTATGACTAATACATATTTGTAGCGATGACAAAAGCTGCAATATTACAAAGTGTTGTAACTCCACACCATTTACCACTACAACGTGCAACGCTGCAACCAATATAGGAAGAGCCGTGCTGTCATACAGCTTCGGTTTAAACCTGTTTCTTGTCGCTGGATTAAAGATAATTTTAAACAAAAAAGTCAGCTTGATTTTTAAAGTTTTGTTCCTAAGGTTGGTTTTTGTGTGATGCGGTTGAGAAGGTAGGTGGTTTGTCGGCTTCTTTGATCGAAAGAGATAACGTCTACATCAGGCAGGTAGGCTTTATGCCTTTATGGTTGTATGTTTCACCCTGCGGTGTTGTTAGAATTTTTGTACCGTGTTATTTTTCACACGAATGTCCTTCGGTTTGTTTGTTTGTGTGATCGTGTAACTGTTTGTTGAGTTATCAACTGGTGCCATTTTTGTTTGTTTTGTAACACACTTCAGCATATTTTTCACAAAAGTGTGTTTTCAAATCGAAAGTAAACATTCATTTGTTTTGGGCATTTAAAATGCGTTGTTTCTCTCTACAAATATTTAACCAATTAAACCAATTTCAATTTAAAAAACTTATAGTACCTATTTAATAGGCAGACGAGTAAACCACCTCGTTCAAGGTTCAAACGAGTTAATCTCTATATTAAATGTGTGCGGGCTATCAACGCGTTTGTACGTTTGTCCGTTTTGTTTTTTTTCTTCCAATAACCCGAACGCAGCTGCATAGTTATTTATACTGGCTCACGTCTGCCACGAGTGCACTTCCTGACTACGATTTAGATATTGTTTAGATTAGGCGGTAAACGACTCCACCGTAGATTCAATCAAAAACATAAATATACGCGTTTCTAGGATTCATATCATAGACGTGCCGTAGAGATGCACATCCGTTTTAAAGAAACACATTTCACACACAAATTATGTATTTTCTTTTTATTATAAAAAAAAAGAATTGAATAAATTGCAAGGGTAATTAGCGATGAAACTGAACAACTTTTGCCTAGAAACAATATAATATAAAAAAAAGCATTTACCGTCTTTTCATAAATTAATGTTGTGTTCTGCTAAACTAACAGATTTACCTATTATAAATAGGTAAGTAATCGGATTTCTATTCTCAGTTTGTTTATCCTTATCCCGCATTCTTGCTTCCTTCCTTCATTAATCTTTCGAACTCGTGGTGGCCAGCTCAACCCGTTTCTCATCCATACCACCTTAATATATCTGTTAATTGATACAGAACCCGCATTCTTTATTTATATGGGCCCACAGACGATTTTTTGTAACTCTCACCCTATATGGTTTGACCTTCTTGTAGAATGTAGAGTTTACCAGAGTTTACCACCTTGGGCGGGTCAAACATACCTACCTAATTATGAAGTTTGAATAAAAATAATTAGTTAAATAGGTATGTCACAATTTTGATGTAATTTGTACCTAATTGTTTTATTTATAAGTAGGTCTCTTCTTCTTTGTCGTATTCTTCATTACTGAAGGTCGTGTCCTTTATGAAAGTCCTTCGCGTCTTTGATGACTTGTTTCCATACATCTCGTTGTTCGGCTTTCCTTTCCTTTCCTTTATAAGTAGGTACCTAGTTGAAATTGTGGAATGTAGATATTTCCTAATACAGTTCATTTTGTAAGCTGAAGCTGAAGACGTTAGAAATACCTACGTACTTTGTATGATATGTTTTTATTTTCGTATGAATCTTGTGTAGTATACCTACCTAACCACACCTATTATTGCATTTCAAATAGGTACAGAATTTAATGTTTAAGACTATCTGCCAGACTTATGCCTGTAGCATTAATTAACATTGAATGTCATACCTACCTACCACTCATTTTACAAGCTGTATTTTATGCAAATTTGGCGTATTTTGCAAAATTGCGATTATTATAATAAATACTTGAGTATCGTATTACTAAATTGTCGTTAGATGCCTCAAGCATAATTTATATAGGTAAATTATTACTTCTGTCTGTATTTTATTCTAAGCACTGTCTGAATACTCGTATACCGACCTATTTTGTCGTTTCTTTAGTGCTTATGGTATTTATTAAAAGTACTTAATTTAGAAGGAATAATAATCCGTTAGTTTAAACCTGTACTTACAGTACTTACCTACATTACAGCTACTATATTTTAAATCGACGGGCATGTTGTTCTTGGTCACTCATTCAAATACAAATTCACTCATTGTTCTTGGTCACTCACATAAGTGAATTATTAATTTGACATTCCCATGTTGACACTGCCAGCTGAATTGTCAAAAACACCATTCATTATTTCATGCTAAATGAGGCAGAGATGTGTTACGAAAATCTAGCTGTCATGGTCACTTAGCGTGGTTTATTCATTGCTCAGACTCAGACATAACATAACACAACTCATAAATTAAATAGGTAGGTACTTATGGGAAGTTAATTATGTGTATTTGTGATGTGTACTTTACTTAACCATAACAGCCTCAGCAGTCCACTGTTGGACACAGGGCTCCCTCTATCGGGGGGTATTGCCATATTCACCATGTTTGGCGGGTTTGTTTACATTGCCACACATACCTACCTAAAAATTATGTTGTAGGTATGATCGATTCAAAGTCACCACAGGTCCCACATGGACAACTTTACATCAACATCAACGTTTTATTAAAGTAATAGATCAAAACCAGATGTTATTCAAGACCTTTCGTAGCACTTTGCTACGAATATCTACAAAATTATCGAATTTAAAACGAGACATATAGATTTCTTTTGTTTCTTTTTAGGTCTTTTAAGATAGTCCCAGAAGAAAATAAAAGCCTGAACTACAAAAAGTAGTAAAGTAAGGTATTAACTTCCTAGTTCTACGGTGCATAGGGTCTTCACAAGATGTCGCAAACTTAACTAACAGTTACTGCATAAACATAACACATACTTTATTTGACACTAGCTGCCCGTCAGCGGTTTCACCCGCTGCAACCAATTATTCCGCGGGAAGAAAGCATTATTCGCCAAGAGATGTCGCTGTTAGTTTTTGGCGAAAACGTTTAAAACGCGAATCGGCTCAGTCACGCCACCTATTTCAAAAATATTGGAAAATGCGTGATCCCGTGGGAATGAGACAGTATTCCGTAGTAAAAAGTATCCTATGTGTTATTCCAGATGCCCTTTTATATTTCTGCAAAGTTTCATGTCAATCTAATCAGCCGTTTTTGCGTGATGTCGTAACAAACACACACACAAACATCCGCCTTTATAATATTAAGTAGGATAAACTCCGCGATAGTACCCTGACCCTGCGATTTACGATGCTGTATTCAAAACACGTCATGGTAACTATGATAGCGTTATCATTTGCTCCGAATAATCGGCGCCGGCAAGGCGGTGCGTGATGTCAGAAACTAGCAGCTAGGCGACCTAGATCACCGCACTATTTTAGTACTTCGGACCGACGCTGTGGCGAACAGAGATTTGTACTACGCAGGATCGGCTACAGCAGTAGTCTGCGGCTTATAGATAGATAGATAAATAAAATGTTTATTCATATTCCTGATTCACACACATTTAAATTTAGTAAAGAACAGGTAAAATCATGAAACCGTAAGTTAACTAAAACAATTTGCGCTTTATTCTGCGTTTCCGAGGTCGTGGAAATGGCAGTTTTTTTTTTATTTCTAGGTGGGCTCGATCTATTGCAGACTTTGTTTCAGCTTTTACTGAATAGTGTTAAGATCTGAATTAGATCTGAATGAGTCTTCAGTTGCCAAATAGGTAGGCATCAATAACTTTGTCGGGCAGGATGTAACGTAAACAAAAAAGTCTCTGGTGCATCTCAAAATGGTTTGTTTATTCTTTGGAGTGTAGTCCGTTCTTCAAATCCACCAAGAACTAAATTTGCCTTGCCTCTCGCAACAACTTGTTGCGCATTGGTAAATTAGACATTTTATTTTATTATATTTGGGGAGCTTACAGCTACTTTTACAATATAATTTTAAATTTATAGTTACTTACAAGCCAATTTACAAAGCTACCACACATAGGATATAAATTTGATGATTGTGTACGACTATGGTACTCGGAAGATAAATAGCTATATAAGGATGAAATTTTCACTGTACAAATCTATTTACCTCGCACCATGAGCAGCAGCGAAACGCGATCATCATTTACCGTGTCAATGTCAGGAGATGGCGCTTTCATCTTTCCAGTTTTCTGGTTGTGGCCATCCCTTTCATCTGCCACTTGAATTTATTTATTTATCGTATGGCATCCATTAAACTGGTCAAAGTTTATAGTTTTTACTACAGAGATAATCTCGGGCGTCGGAGGAGAAATATCTAAAATCTGCCCTTAACCCGCTGTATTTATTGAGAGGGCAGTCGAAAGCCAGGTGGTGCACTGTCTGCTCTGGGCATCCACACTGGCAGGCCGGTGAATCGTTCCATCCCCATTTGTGCCATAAATGTGCGCAGTTACCAACACCCGTTCTGATGCGGTTGAGGGAACACCAGACATGGCGCGGCGCATCAAAGCCAGGCGGTTTTTGTTTTGGGTTGAACTCGAAGAGGTCACTAGAGGGCCCGTCTGATTCCCATTCTGCCACCCATGTCTCCAGTGCGTCTCGTGGAGGTTCCGGGTCGTGAGCTTTCAGTGCGGGGGGGTGCCTGGATTTAAGCCTGGATGTTTTGAAGTGTTGAAGGTCGAGGTGGATAGGGATCGCTGGGTTTCCCTTTATTTTATCCACTTCACGGCTCAGGCATTTTTCCCTTCGTATCCTAGGTGGTGCTATGTGGCTGAGGACAGGTAGCCAATGTGTTGGAGTTGGTTTTAGGCACCCTGATACAAGTCGCATGGTATGGTTGAGCTGAGTGTCGACTACTTTGACGTGAGCGCTGTTTAGCCAGACCGCCGCGCAGTATTCGGCCGTAGAGTACACGAGAGACAGCGCGGTTGTACGGAGTGTGGACGCTTTGGCTCCCCAGGTGGTTCCGGTAAGTTTTTGCACGACGCAGTTCCGGGTTCTGAGTTTGGCGGAAACCTTTGTAAGGTGTTCTTTGTAGTTTAGGCTTCTGTCTAAAGTGACTCCTAAGTATTTAGGGTGGGGGTTGTGGTGCAGAAGTGTGTCTCTAAACCTTACATTCAGCTCCTTGTTAGCGAGCTTGTTGCTCAGGTGGAAGCATGAGACTTCAGTTTTAGAAGCATTTGGGCAGAGCCTCCAACGCATGAAAAAGTCGTTCATGGTCGACAAGTCCCTCTCCAGCACAGCTTCAGTAGCCTGCAGATCCCTGTCCTGAGTTATGAGAGCTAAGTCATCAGCGTAGCCAAATTTCCGTGATGCTGTTATAGGCAGGTCGTGAACGTATAGGATGAAGAGTAACGGCGCGAGCACAGAGCCCTGGGGAAGGCCATCATTGAGCACTCTTGTGTTGCTTGCTTGGTCACCCAAGTGCACCTGATATGGTCGGTTTGTGAGCGCGCTCTCAAGAAGTCTATATATTTTCATACAAGGTATAACGCTTAGCAACTTGTATAGCAGACCCTGGCGCCACACAGTGTCGTAGGCAGCAGTAAGGTCAATGAATGCTGCACCGGATTTAAGGTTCTGGTGGAATCCGTTCTCAACATGTGTAGTCAACGCCAGGACCTGGTCCGTACAGTTCCTGCTCGGGCGAAATCCTGCTTGCTCTTGAGGTATGATTTTATTGATAGAGCCTGATATACGGTTATAGATAATCCGTTCTAAAAGCTTATATGTGACGCTCAGGAGTGCAATGGGACGGTAGCTATCTGCCCTCTCCTCCGGTTTCCCAGGTTTTAGGATAGCCACGATTTTAGCTGTTTTCAGCAAAGGTGGGATCTTGCCTGAGTCTATAACAGCGGTGAAGAACTCAGACAGCCAGTTCCTTACTCGAGGACCGCAATACTTGAGGAATTCTGGGAAGATCCCATCCTTACCACAGGCTTTGTTTGTGGATATCTGTTTCACACCAAGCGTTACTTCTTCGGGAGTAACCGGGCGGCTGTAGTCAACATCAGGCTTTGATTTGCTTTTCAGTTTATGTAGTTCTTTTCGAATGTGGCGAGTGTGACTTTTGTGCGGTGGCGCCTTGGATAATTTGTAGATCCTGTCAGATATGGCATTAGGATTAACCTTTGCTTTTGCCTTTCCCAAGTTAGTCCCAGTTGTTAGCTTGCCAAGAGTGTGCCAAGCTTTGCGGCTGGAATGTGTGAAATTCATGTCTTCTACTGTCTGTTCCCATTTTTCTTTTCGAGCATCATCCAGAGAAGCAATGAGACCATGGGCTACCTCGCGGTCACCAGACACAGCGTATTCGTTCCACAGTGCTTCAGTTTTGCTGTTCCAACATGGGATATACTGTTTCCTGTATCCACGAGGGATGTGTTTTTTGGCGACACTCTTCACGAGATTTTGAAAGCGATGATAATTCTCGGGGAGAGCTGGGATCCATCGGATAGCATCATCAAGCGCGGTCGCGTAGCCAGGCCAGTCAGCTTTCTGGAAGTTCCAACGCGGGGCAGGATAAGAGTCGACAAGTGGGATTTTTAGGCCAATTGTTAGTAGGACCGGTCTGTGCTGGCTGTGGGGGAAATCAGATAAGACCCGTCTCTCCAGGGCGACAGGAGTGCCCTCCGGGCTCTTAGAGGTGAAAACCAAATCAGGGTTGTAGTCCCGTCCCCAGCGGGCTGATCTGAAGGTACCTTTTCCTTTGGTGGCTAATGCTAGGAAAGTGTTAGCTCCCTCCGCCCATTCTACAATTGCATTACCGTTCGCGTCACTATCTCTGTATCCCCAAGTAGTATGGTGGCTATTAAAGTCTCCGACATAGATCGCTGGGTGTTCCAGATGAGGTAGAGGTTGTGAAGGCCAGTTGCTGTTAGGAGGCTTGTAGACGTTGCAGATATGAAGTTCCCCGGTAGAGATACATGTGGTTGCGATGTTATTGGGGTCTATTCCGTTCGACAGCGCGCTGATACCGTGAGCGATCGGCGCCCGACCATAGGTCGCAGTCCCGTATTGGGCATGGTATGTAGCGGCAATCAGGTCATATCCCGGCAAGGCTCCTCTCTTGGCGAGTTGGGCTTCGTCAGCTGTATGCGTTTCCTGTAGGAGAACGATGTCGACGTCGTTGTCGAATAATATTTTATGTAGACATTCCGATTTTGACTTACTAATGCTCTCGATATTAAGTTGCAAGACTCGGACTAAAGGTCCTATGTCCCTTGTATTGGGGCACTGAAAAGTGCCGTTTTTTGAATTCTTGGGATGCATTTTTACTGTAGTAGACCAGTTTAAGGTGGCTGCGAGATCAATTATTGTATGACAGTGCAGCCGCCTGAAATTGTTGCTCTCTTAGCGCCGCCCAGGGGCCACGTGTAGGGTTATCTAAGGCAGTTCCTACGGACGTGGGGCAACATCGACCCCCAATTGGATGGATGATTGAATGGATGAGGCGAAATGGAATTACACGTGTTGTTTCACGGCAAAACAGCGTTCATTGATTGAACCGTCTTTTTGAAGAAGTTTGAGTTTATCTGTGCTTTAGTTAGGTCAGGTTAGGTTAGGTTTTCAGTGGTAAACAAGACATCTACCATGGCACTCAATAAGGGTGAAATTTTCACCGTACAAATCTATTTACCTTGCATCATGGGCAGCAGCGAAACGCGATCCTCATTTACCGTGTCAATGTCAGGCGATGGTGCTTTCATCTTTCCAGTTTTCTGGTTGTGGTACATCCCTTTCATCTGTCACTTGAATGGATGAGGCGAAATGGAATTGAAATGGAATTACACGTGTAGTTTCACGACAGAACAGCGTTAGATGAATGAACAGTCTTTTTGAGGAAGTTCGAATTTATCTGTGGTTTAGTTTGGATATGTTATGTTAGGTTAGGTTTTCAGTGGTAAACAAGACATCTATCATGTAACTCAATAAGGGTGAAATTATCACCGTACAAATCTATTTACCTTGCATCACGAGCATCACCGAAACGCGATCCTCATTTACCGTGTCAAAGTCAGGAGATGGTGCTTTCATCTTTCCAGTTTTCTGGTTGTGGCCATCCCTTTCATCTGCCACTTGAATGGATGAGGCGAAATGGAATTACACGTGTTGTTTTACGGCAGAACAGCGTTAGATGAATGAACCGTATTTTTGAAGAATGTTGAATTTCTTTGTGGTTTAGTTATGTTATGTTAGGTTAGCTTAGGTTTTTAGCGGTAAACAAGACATCAACCATCATTATGGGTGAGATTTTCACTATAAAAATCTATTTACCTCGCATCATGAGCAGCACCGAAACGCGATCCTCATTTACCGTGTCAATGTCAGGAGATGGTGCTTTCATCTTTCCAGTTTTCTGGTTGTGGCCATCCCTTTCATCTGTCACTTGAATGGATGAGGCGAAATGGAATTACACGTGCTGTTTCATGGCAGAACAAAGTTAGATGAAGCATGCTTATGGAGAAGTTTGAATTTCTCAGTGGTTTAGTTGTTAGTCTAGGCGTAGGTAAAAATGTTAAAATTTACGACATTATACTAGGTGTACGTACAATTAATAGGTACACAAGAAAGAAAAAAACTATATTTAAATAACGCTTATCGTTAATTATTAATGAATGAAAAATAAATGTGGTATTAAATGTGGTTTTAATTTTCCTTAATTCACAACAGAGCTACTTTATTATTTCATTCATTAAATTAGGTTTAATGTTTATATAAATAACGTTTCCGGAATAGCTAGATACTTATGGCTATGGTGACTGTACTGGTACCGACAAGTGTAGGTACGTTCGTCTTTAATTTAGGTAGGTACCTACTATTTAATGTAGCTATTTACCTAGGTATACCGGGAGTAACGGAAAGGGTATAACAAGCCGAATGGAGGTCAAGGTATTCATGAAACTGAACAACTTTCCCCATGGAGCATGGGGCGAAATATGAAAAAAAAATTGGACCTCCCATTATAAATCAATTAGCTGATCGGCGATTTTGTATGGGAGGTCAAATTTTTTTTTCGACCCATGTTCATTGGGGAAAGTTATTCAGTTTCATGAGTACCTTGGCCTCCTTTCGGCTTGTTATACCCTTTCTGTTACTCCCTGTAGGTATAAATAACGTTTCAGGAATAGGTAGATACTAGGTATAATAATATGGCGACTGTACTGGTACTGACAAGTGTACGTTTTTAGGTACTATTTCTAGGTTACCTAGGTATATAGGTAATATACCATTTGAATGTTTAAAGTGCCCCGTCTGCTCTGTCCGTAAGTCGCAAGTGACATGTTTACATAAGCAATATTGCGAATCAAGCACGTTGACTCATCTTAGATACATACTTCTTGAAATTCATGAATGATTTCATGAGTCTTCTGTTAATTTTTCTAAACATAGTACTTACGTCTTAAAATTTCGTTGTAATGCAACAAGGAAAACGTTTTAAAACACAATCAAAATAAGTATGTGTACCTACCTTTTAATAGTACCTACTAAAATCTGGAAAGTAGTCTTTTGTACAATCATTAATTTTATAAGCAAATCTATTGATAGTTAACTCGAAAATTTACAATTAAAAACGTTAAAGGAAAAGGGAAACTAAGTAGGTACCTACCTACCTACCTAAAGTTGTGTTAAAGATAAGATTTAGTGAATAATTTGTTTACGATTGTAAAATGCTACTTGTACACTATTTCCGAGTAATTCTACTTATGTTATATCTTTCTAACGTATTTTATTATCCATCGTAACATTATGTGGTAGCTGTATCTTATCATCTGATAAAAATAATACACAGATTACAATTTACACTGTAACAAAATATCACTTTGCACTGTAAAAATAGAATATGTAGGTATCACTATCTATAGGTACGTTTGTATGTTATATAAAATCTGTGGTATCACATACAATATTTTGATAACTGACTGTCTGTCTACTCTTTATCTCAAAGATACCTACCTACCTACTATCAGCACACCTCAAATTACATAATAAGGGGTCAAGAGTCAACATATTTATTATTTCGTAAAGTTTTGAAGCTATGTTGCTGGTGGCACCTTGACAGCTGTCACAGAATATATAATAGTAGGTACTCAGCTGTAAATACTTTAAAAGGTTAACTCGAGGTGATGCTGATAGTACATTTAATTTTCATATTGGCCCAATTTAATTACGTATTTGTGTCGATTCATATTCAAGCTCAAACTAATTTGATTTTTGTTTAATTTTCAGGTAATATACTCCACTCCATCCATTGCATAGAATAGAGCCACGAGGGGTGAGTGTTTATGGAACTATCTAGGTAATTAGCTAACTTGTAATTTGCACAATTATCTAGCTGTAATTAATTACTGTGCTGGGAATCAAGATTTTATGATAGTCTTGAAACTTCCGGAATCAACTTAGTAGTAGGTAAGTAATTATTATATTTACGGAGATTAATTGAGTTCTAATACAAAACCACATTAGAAGTTGCATACTTAGGCACCTAATTATACAAGAAAATATAGAATCAACAATTTTTTACAACTAGTTTTTTAGGCTACTTTCTTAAATGATTTACCGCTACCACAAGCACAGAATAAACATCGCTACAAACTCAAAATCGATGAAAACTAGAAAGAATTCCGATGGCTTGCCGACTCCGATAAAATCGATTAGGGTGATCGATGTTCCCAGTTTCTGGGTTATGTTTGTCTATAGGATTATTTTTGGTATTTCGGTGCCAACACACAGCTATGAAAACACCGGCCACTTAAACTTGCAGCGAACTAAGCTTGAATTGATAACAGTTATGAAGTTAATTGGAATAGCCGGTATTTCACAAACATTTCCTTATGATGGGGTAAATAGTGGTCTAAACTGGCAAAAACATCTTATGATAGGGTAAATAGTGGTCTAAACTAGCAAAATAAGGGGCGTCCGTCAAATTAAGTAGGAACAAGAGGATTTCTTGTTCTTGGGTCGGAAAGTTTTTGTCTGCCCAGAAATTAATAAAGATAGGAAGTCGTCGAGATAAGTCTAAAGTCAGTAGCAGCCTCAAATTCATTCAGTTATAAAACATGTACATATATAGCAGAATTTTCGCCATTTCAAAGATGGTCCAATAGATATGTAAAAGCAGCTGTACGTGTACGTAGTACGTACTGTAGGTGTAATAAAAACTGCGGTAGAAGTTATTGTTTATGATGAGTAAAACATTATAGAGGTAAATAAATAATATTGACTATAACTTAGCTTGTGGGATGATTCACGCCATTAACCCCACTAATAGGTCATCGAGGCTTAGAATAAATAAAGAACTATTCTTAGATGTTAGTTCATTGGCTTGAGATAATCCAGAAGGGAACAATTATAAGTTGTTTTATCAGAGTTTTCTAAGCTTAATGCTCTAGAGCCTTTTGTAGCAGAATTATTGGTTCGAATTCTTTTTGTAGCGTCTCAGCGCATAATGCTTTACTCGTAAAATGTCCACAGGACTCATATACGTCAGCAAGCTCTTATAAAAAATTAACATTATTATATCCACTGTTAAAAGTAGAGGAGACGATCATGTAGAGATTGAAATTTGGCAGGCATCGATCGATACACGATAGCAGACGATAGCGCAATGGTAGAGTTGTGAGACGGTAGTATTAAATTACGTACGGTTAATCTAGACACACGGCAGTGTGTCCGCCAAGTTCGAGCAAAGAACCGACACACCGGCCGTGGGTTATATTACACGAACCATTTCGGGCCAAGTTCGACCTACCTATAACTCAAAATCTATTTTATCTACGCATATGAAATTTCTAGTATCTGTTGAGATCTACTTACTTATCTAAAATACAAAATTTCATCAATGTACCTATTGTAGGTCTTGGGATATTGACGTCAGAAAATCGCTATTTTTACTATACACTCACTGACTGACTGACTCACTCATCAAAAACCTAGACCACTTCCAATGGTCGTATTGACTTGAAATTTGGCATGGAGGTAGGTCTTTAGGTCAAGGTAAAGGAAAATCTGAAAATGGCCAAGTGTGAGTCGGTTTTAAAAATAATGAAGGTGTAAATTCATACCCCTAAGGAACTAAAACAAAAAATTTATCTATATCTTCCAATGGTCGTACCGACCTAAAATTCGTTACGAAGGTTTGTAATTTAGTCAAAGTAAAGTAAAAATTGCTGTAATTGCTATGCCGTGTGATGCCGGCTTAGAATAGGCATCACCCCAATTCTACCCGTGGGTGTCGTAAAAAGCGACTAAGGGATACTCATCCAGGGAATCCTCGCCAATCCGCCTGCCAAGCGTAGTGAATATGGCAATACCCCCCGATAGGGGGAGGCCCATGTCCAGCAGTGGACTGTTGTAGCTGTTATGTTAAGTAAAAATTGAATATATCCGGCTACGTACATTATACCGCCCTGACTTGGCAAGCTTATCAGTAAATAGAAAACGTGTAAAAAAAAACCAAGATATTGAATGGGCAATGCGCTCTAGCGTGTCAGTCGTACAAGACAGCATACAAAATGACAAAACGAAAAAGATTCCTTTGCCACGCAAACGTAGAAAAATTTAATAAAAAAAACTAGTCCATTTCTTTGTAAGAAACATAGTCCATATTCAAAAATCTAATTAGTATAAATGAGACATTTCCTTAACTAACTTAATCATAAGAAAAAAAGAAAATAAACCTTACAAAAATAAATGAAATCCCACCCAAAACATAAATGTGAAAGGCTGCCAAGTTCGATAATATCGGAATGCTTCGCCTATAAAAGAAGTGAGATCTAAATAAGTACCAAGTTCCATACACAGACCTCAGTTAAAAATAGTTACAGGAATGCACACTTAATTTTCCGCAGTTTGGAAAGTAGATTCTGAATAAATATCATATTAAATACCTAAAATTCTAATACTTACAAAAACGCTAACCTGTTTTTTCAGCAGTTTCCTTATGACATTTTTTTTTCTGTACTTTGTAATGATATAACTTGGCAAGTTTTAATAGAAAATTATATACTTGACTCATTGCGTTTAGTAGGTTTATAACAAAGTGTGTGAAAACTTGCCAAGTTATATCATTAAAAAGTACAGAAAAAAATGTCATAAACTGCAGAATAAACAGGTTTGCGTTTTTGTAAGTATTAGAATTTTAGGTATTTAATATGATATTTATTCAGAATCTACTTTCCAAACTGCGGAAAATTAAGTGTGCATTCCTGTAACTATTTTTAACTGAGGTCTGTGTATGGAACTTGGTACTTATTTAGATCTCACTTCTTTTATAGGCGAAGCATTCCGATATTATCGAACTTGGCAGCCTTTCACATTTATGTTTTGGGTGGGTAGGTATAACCTATTATATTTGAGTATAACCTATTATATTTGTGGGCCGAGTTCGATTCGAGCCTCGGTCGATACATGACATTTTTTTAAATTTCTAATTTTAAAAGCTTTTATTTAACTTGCAGTGTATGTAAGTAAGTAAGTAAAAACGTTTGTTCGGGGCAAATCTTGCAACTCAATTTAGAAGCAGATATCTTCAACCGATTGAGCTGAAATTTTGTATACACGTTTAGTTCGGATGACAATGCATGGCTAGTTATGTAACGTCACTCTAACTAAATCTATCATGGCGGAATATCCAAGATGGCCGACAAGTAATTTTTGACGCACTCCAACAATATGGGTGTCAAATGAAAGGGCTTGCTGAGAACAATTCAGAAAATAATATGACAGACATCTAAAGATGGCCACCTAAGATATTTTACAATATTAGTGTCAGATGAATGGGCTTGCTGAGAGTTACCTATTCAAATTATAAGTTGACGTATTTCTAAATTAACTATGGTGGACTTCTTAAGATAGCAGAATAACATTTTTATGCTTTTTTACAATATGGATGTCAAATGAAAGGAATTTTTCAGAATAACTCGGTGACGTTTACGTCACTCAAAACAAAAATTGATATAGCGGAATAAAGGTTAGATGGCGTATTAAGTTTGTTCTTAAGTAAGTTCTTACTAAATGGGTTACAAACATAGACAAATGAAAGGTAAATACTAGTGTGAGGTAAATTACGTTGCTTTGAACAGATTTTTAGATTTGAATGGTTGTTGTGTTGGGGTTTTTAGTCTTCTGTTCATGGCACTGACAATGAAGAATGTTGTCAATTTATACCTATTATACTGTGTTCATTGTAGCTTGGTGATTTGGACAGGTGTCATGAGACTGACGGAGAGCCGTTTGCAGTGACTTTGAAACGGCGCTTGTATAATCGTCGATAAATTCAAATGTTTAAATCACTATTGAATATCACTTGTTTAGATAATTTTAATCTAAATTCAAATACAGGGTGTTAGGAAACGTAGTTCGTTCCTTCAAACCACACATTCTCCACAAACGCTATTTTTTATTGGCTGTTTTTTAAAGTTACTACTTGGCGATGGATATCAGCGCTTTTTTACATTCTTATTTCTTATAGGTATGTACTTGCCATGTAAAAGAAAATGAGTACCCTTAACTTTTACTGCATGTTGCCATACACCTACCATCTTTTCTTAAAGCCACCATTTTTAAAGGAAATGGCCACCTGACCTAAAAAGTCGCACGAGAAACGCGTCGCTTCGTGTGCACACGTTAATACTAGCCCATTGACACGTCGTGAGACGAAAAAGTCGCCGAGAATAAGTCGCATGTGTGAACGGGCACTTAAATATCACTTGTCAAGCTAATTTTAAGCTAAATTGAATAATAAATTCTGCCTAAAATATGACGCATTTATTATTAATACGCAGTAAACTTATTAAATAAATATGCTCGCTGTGACAAAGTTACATCTCACCTCATCTCACAGACATTATTAGTAGATCTGTGCCCTAAATAATAGGCATGTTACTGATAAATAACAGTGACTAATAAGCTTTTCAGCCTAGTTAAGCTTGATACAGCTTTTATATCGAATACCAAAGGTGATATTAAAGAGGTTTATCGATTTCGTCTGATATAAAAAATATATCTTTTTAAAGCTTAGTTAAAATGTTACTAAAGCATATATTTAATTTTATTTAAAAGACCTCCATTTTTTTATATTTAATAAAAACAAATTGTCATAATAAAAATGAAATAAAATGAAACGAACATGCATTATTGTTGCATTGCCATCGAAATCATATGGAACCTTCTTAGATGACGGTATAGTATCTATAAAACCTTCATGAATTATGGCAGAAGTATCACTGTTAAAAAGTAAACTGTCATTCATATCTGTCATTTAACCAAAACAAACACAAACATTGTATTTCATTCTTTTTAAATAGGTATATTTTAATGCCCTAGAACATTTTACACTTATCTATGCATCGAATTTTATTTAATACCTAAATTGTATTCAAATAGGACTTCATTCGCACATTTTGTATACTGGATTGTACTGATTTAGAGGCAAAAACACAAGAAATCATGTTATATGATAAAAAGCCCAATAAATCACTAAAAACCTACTGATGTATTTATTATCCCCTGGTCTGCAGGTAACGGTAAAATATGTAATAAACAATAAAAATCATACAAAATAAGTAAAATAATTATCAAAGCTCAAAGTAAACAAATCAAAGTAAATCTGTATAACTCTCACTTCAGTCGAAATTCTCCGCCCGCGTTTCATACATTTTCCGGATGTCTCTTTTTAAAACACTTCTCGTGTTAGGTAAACAATTTTTGAAAAACTTCCAAAAGGTTTTGAACCTGCGACCTTCGGTATTAGTACTGCCGACGCCCTAACCAACTGGGCTACAGCGGTTCTAATCGAGCCCGCAAAATTAAGGAAGTATATCTTGTCCACTATCGCGTGGATGGGTCAAAATATGAAAAAAAAATTTAACCTCCCATAGTAAATCAATCAGCTGATCGGCGATTTTGTATGGGAGGCCCAATTTTTTTTTTCATATTTCGACCCATGTTTCATGGGGAAAGTTGTTCAGTTTCATGAGTACCCTGACCTCCTTTCGGCTTGTTATACCATTTCCGTTACTCCCTGTATACACTTGTTGTTGTATAGTTGTTGTTCTTATTCATTAATGCTCAAAAATACTTAAGTTCATAGTATTTATTACTGGTATTGAGTAGCTAAGCTAGTATCGTACTAGTACTAGATCTCATACTCGTTGGTAAATTATGTCACATCCCTAAACTGCCTTCAGCACAAAGTAAGTATTGGCTAGCGCAA
Organism: Phthorimaea operculella; assembly: GCA_024500475.1. NCBI lineage: Eukaryota > Metazoa > Arthropoda > Insecta > Lepidoptera > Gelechiidae > Phthorimaea > Phthorimaea operculella. Next base: position 1,347,785 of record JANFCV010000113.1, on the reverse strand, counting down.
TCCAGAGAGTCGGCTTCGAACAAACGCGGCTAAACTCACTCAGACATCCACACGCGTCGTTTACGCGCTCTGTGGAACCGTGTCGAACCGGTAATGGTTGAGTGTGAACGGCGCGGTCGGTGCGGGCTGACGGAATGGCGAGTAAAGAAAAATATTTTTGTGATGTGTTTGGGTGTAATTACACCACAGAAAATTGTGCATTATTACTTTTAGTTACCCACGAAATAATGAAAAGTAAGTAGAACTCTTTTATTTGATAAATAAATAGATACCTACTTCAAAACACTAGAAATGGAGGGATTTCTTTTTAAAAATCTTATTTTTCGTTCGTAATATGTGCTTAAGCGTTTTAGGTACGTACGTATGTAGAAGTAGGTAGGTTGCGCTTTAGTTTGATTTGGTAGGTTAAATAGGTTTAGGTAGGTACCTACCCAGTCTTCTTCAGCATTTGAGGTGAAGCTATGAGTACCGATATACCGATAGCAAAAGGTCCAGGTTATGTCATCTTCATTTCCGATCATCAGGTAGGTACATACGTACCTACGTACCTACCTACCTATGGTGGTCCAAATGGACTATTATGATCCTGGACATTTTTTCATTATTTTTTTTCGCCACGGCATCTGGTGACCTTCGAAACTATAGTAGGCAAGTAGGTATACTTCGAAACTAAGGTAGGTACACCTACCTACCAACTTACAGCTACGGATACAGCTTCAATGCCCGCATTTTTTCCGTGCGCGTCCCCGCGTTTGTCATGTCGTCATGTTCATGTCATACATGATAGGTACTTACCAACCTACCTACCTACCGTTCCCAGCGCGTATCGCCCGCCCGCCAATACATTGGTAGATAGGTAATCTTTGTGCGACTGACTAGTGACGGTACGTTTGACATTCATGATGGCTTGACTCCCTGTTCAAAATTACCTACCTACCCCTTTGTCGTGTAGGTCATCGCCTCCGGCTGGTCCTCTACCTACTTACCTACCTATGGGTCGCTTCGCTCACCACCTAGTCTCGTGACCCAAACCCATTGCCTATCTACCGATTTCGGTGGGGCCCTACTTATTTCCTATTAGAAATATGACTTTCTACTCAGGTAGGTACTACCTACTTCCATATGGTAAAAAATATTTCATATCGGCCGGGTAATTTAGGAGTTTATCAATTACATATACCTAATTCATACTTACAAACGATAGGTAACTTCATTAAAAAAATCAGAAAGTAAAAGTAGCAACCCTAAAGAGTAGGCATAAGTGATCGAAAGAAGGGGCGAGCTGGCCTTCTGTAAATTCTCTATTTTGTGCCTTCAGTGACATGACAGTGACGCTGTCCAAATCACCAAGCAAAAACGTACATACTATAGGTTCATGAATGCAATAAGTAGGTTCTATCGCACAACGTAATTAATCAACTGTGGCATAAAATATTTTTTTTCCAGATATTACTAAAAAGCAAAAAATAAATTTAAGGTAAAAAACATTTTTAAACAAGCTTTTATTTGGGTGCGCTAAAAAATATTAAATAATCTGTTTACTAAAACTTTAACTTGTAACTTTTAATGGCATTAAATCTACGTCTTCACAATTTATACGATATAAAAGCTTGTCGCGAGATTTGACCTGTATATAAATCAATAAATAAATTAGGTAGCCAGTGTAAATGATCTTGAATAAACTTTTAAACTAAGTCACACCACACGAGTTCCTAGTTTCCTACTTAAATCTCGCGACAAGCTTTTATATCGTATAAATTGTGAAGACGTAGATTTAATGCGATTAAAAGTTACAAGTTAAAGTTTTAGTAAACAGATTATTTAATATTTTTTAGCGCACCCAAATAAAAGCTTGTTTAAAAATGTTTTTTACCTTAAATTTATTTCATTTAGGTATGAGATTATTAAAGCACTGTGAGTGCATTTAAATCCTAATACTTAGAAGAGAAGGTTCTCAATTTATCGTGAGAAGTCCTTAAAACTTTTGGTCGTTAAGTTATCTTACCCAAATTGGTTGTTAGTTGTCCAAATGGCGCTTAAAGATAAAGTTAAATAGCAAATCCATTAACAGCCTATAAAGATCTGTTATAAAAAGCGCAAGTCCTATCGTTGCTTCCTATGTATATCTTAAAAGATGATCTCAGAAGACTATTTGCCGGAGAGTTTTGCCGGATTCAGTAGTTAATACAGGAGGGTATAAGCTCCAAATACTGATAGGTTGCATTTTCAGTTTCATGGTCTGCATGCACCTTATCAGTAGGTATTCGGAGAGTAGTATCATAAACTATACCTCGCCAAGAGATCCTATTTATTTTGCAATTTACAAAAAAAATTACGCAATATTCTTCAGACTAACTAAACGAATATCCTTTTTAAGCCTACTTTAAAATAAATACGTTACCAAATCCCTCAACAATAGCGACGTACCTCGATCTATAAAAGTGTCATTTGTCAACTTCCACATTTCTATTGGACTTTATCCACAAGGTGTGCGGTCCTTTGTCCCGGAGCGGAGCCCGACATGCGCACACGCAGGTATGAGTCACCCCCTCCAGATGGAGCCAAAAGCTTGTCTCCACTCGTGCGTTTGTAGCTTGATCTTAAGTTACAGTCTAATCGTGTGCAGACATTTTCGTGAACAGCCACAAAAGCCTAGAGCTGGACTGAGATTTCTTGCCACCAATTCTACATATCTATTGGACTTTATCCACAAGGTGTGCGGTCCTTTGTCCCGGACCGGAGCCCGACATGCGCACACGCAGGTATGAGTCACCCCCTCCAGATGGAGCCAAAAGCTTGTCTCCACTCGTGCGTTTGTAGCTTGATCTTAAGTTACAGTCTAATCGTGTGCAGACATTTTCGTGAACAGCCACAAAAGCCTAGAGCTGGACTGAGATTTCTTGCCACCAATTCTACATATCTATTGGACTTTATCCACAAGGTGTGCGGTCCTTTGTCCCGGACCGGAGCCCGACATGCGCACACGCAGGTATGAGTCACCCCCTCCAGATGGAGCCAAAAGCTTGTCTCCATTCGTGCGTTTGTAGCTTGCTCTTTCAAAGTTACAATCTTTTCGTGTGCAGACATTTTCGTCAACAGCCACAACAGCCTATAGCTGGACGTAGATTTTCCAATTGTGGAGTTTTTGCAACTACGATTGTCATTTTGTCAACTTTTACATTTCTATTGGACTTTATCCAAAAGGTTTCTCTTCAGACCTTACTTCAGACACTTTGTAATCAACAGCTGCACATGACAGAAATGCTAGACGCGGCAATGCCCCCATGGAGGATATTTGTAATGCTTACTCACCTAGCTTGCCACAAAGCACTGTGCAAATTATTGCAACTACTAAAAGCCTGGAACACTACGATAGAAGATGCGATTTGGTGCCGATCAAGTCATAATTACTCGCCCTACCCTATTGGTCAACTAGTTACCTTCTGGCCTTCTGATACCATTCGTCGCCCGGTTCCTAGGTACCTAAGTTACAAATTAGGATGTGGTACATTACAGAGTGCTGAATATCATGTAAGTAGACGTCGCGTGAGTGTAGATAGGGCCATGGACCATCCATCCCCTCACTGACGCACGTTTCATACTGTATTAGATTGCTGGTTCGTGCTTTTGTCTTATTTGACACGTCGTCTTGAGTCAGCAATGGTCAGTGATTCAAGTGTTAATGTCAGTGCATGGATTTATTAGTGCGAGAAAAGATTTAAGGGTACGTGCTGGTTATAGGAGTGACAATTGTGGTTAAAAATAAAATGTATATTGTAGTTAGTGATTTATTTGCCTACGAGAAGATAAATATGTCTGCATCAGAACCGCAACAGTCTGGTATATTTCTTTGTCTAGCCATTCTGAATCATTATGAATTTATTGACCTGTTCATGCAATAAATAAAATAGATGAGATCACTGCCATTCGTATGTTTTATAGCTTTATTTTTATGCTACTTAGATTTTTTATAATATCCGCATTATTTTTAAATTACCAGAAGGAATAATAAAGTTTTCCCTGAAAAATGTAGAGTCTTGGTTAAGTTTTTTAAGATGCTTGCATACCTATACCTGCTATATTTTATTAGGATCTTACATTATGATAGATCATATTGGTGATTTTAATTTGTACAAATCTATTATCCTGTTATAGAACACCAAATCGACGAAAACCGTTTACTACTCAGTAAACAACAGCCTCTATCTCTACGTTGTCTAACCACCGCAATTTAAGTACCTAATCATCGGCGTAAATGACTTGGAAATGGCAACCGGAATAAATGACTTAACGTGCTCTCCAAAACACAGAGCAGGCTACCCAATGCTCCCTCCCTTACCTCGCATTCCTCCACCTACCCTGCGCAAGCGCAGACGAACTTGATTTATCGCGCGGCTGGTGGCGCCGAACCCCTCCCGCCCCGCGCAACCCCCGGCCGCGTCCTTTAATACCACTGGACCTTTATTAAACGTTTATTTTATTTCAATTTCGTACAGAGTTATTATTGCCGTTAGGGGTCTGGTATACCGGGTGGGAGATATGGCGAAAATAACTGCGTTCAATGGACTTAAAATAACTGAAGTTTTTTCACTTGCTATCCGCGAACGATTTGCATTCACAGACGTAATGTAAGTATATAGACAGCCCATAATAATTTTCATGAATCATTTGAAAAACTTCAGTTTTATCCCACCTGACCTGAACTTAAATTATTAGGTGCCTACCGATTTTTAATTTTATGCCCTATCATTGTTGCTCTGTGGGACAATGTCAGCCAGACAGACGAATCCAAACCTAAAGATTTTTAAGGTTATTAAGGTTGACTTCGACGACCCAATTGAAGTTTTAGGGCCATACCACAAAAAAATTAGATGAGCGTTGAACGCGTCGCGTGTCTATCGTTTTTATGAGGTTTTATTTTAAACACGCGTTTAACACTTGTCTAACTTTTTTGTGGCAAGGCTCATAAGTTAGTTTTCTATACAAATCCTTTGCCATTATCGAGTTAAAGGCCTATTTACTAATTCACCCCCTAGAACCATAATGACGCCGTCTAGTCAACAGTCAAGTGTAAAGGCACCTTTACCTATAATTTAGCTCGTAAATCTTGTTCGGCTGCACCTAAGTACAGTACTATTACTATCTCTGTGAGCTTATTTAATGAGCAGTGCTTTATCTCGGCAAGGTGGCAAGTTTATGAGCCCCCGATAGTAATTTTAATGAGATCTGTCCAAGATGCTGACCAATTTGTGCTGCAACAATTTATGAGTCGTGTGTAAGGTTCTTTAGGTTAGGGTAAAGCAATTATGAACTGGTAATTAACAGTGTTAATTAATTTAAAATGTCGTTTATGTATCAGTTACCTACTGAAAACAGATAATTTCGGTTTTTACTCTAGGTAAAAAAAGATTTTATACAAAGGTGGCAAAAACTACCGAAAATCCGGTAGGCAGTTAAACTAGTTAATTGTTTCCTCAATACAGAAGGCACTGCATTGCATTACAATAGGCCTTATTACCATAACAATAAGAGGCATGCAAATAAGCCTGATTGTGCATAAGATGAATTAGCACCTGCTACTAATTTGCTGAACAATGAACACAATGAATTTTATAAGGATAGGATGGGACATAGTAACAGTAATCAATAGCAGTTTTGTAAAAAAGTGACTTCCGTTTGAGATAAATGCCCCCCCCCAGTTTCTTTAGACAGGACAGTAGGTAGGTAGTAGGTAGGTACCACAGCAAATTTTTGGTTATAAATAAGTGCTAAATACTGAGCACAGCTAAAATGGAATTTTTTAAAGGATGTGGGTAGAGCATTGTAGTTTGGTGCCTTAATGTAGGTAACATAGTTTGGTGGATGATGCAGAATTGCAGATTTTTACCGAGGACTTAAATGTATGCAATGCTTTAGGTACATTTTCGACGTATTTTACGACTAAAACTTTCTGTAGCGAACAAATGAGCAAAGTTTGTTAACAGGTGTCGCGTCCTTTCATGCATTTTGAACGACAAAACGACATTTCAAGTGATTGTATTTGGACAAGCGTATGTTGGTTCAGTTGTTCAGTTTTGTCTGGCACAACAATGCGTACCAAATTAACAACTTGGGAAATTATGCGCTTTTTGTTTTAAAAGGAATGTAGGTGGGCTCTACCTATTTGTTGGTGTCGTAAAGGTGGTCTGTGTCGCTTTTGAAGTACCTAGGTACCTAAGTATTTCTTATTTTTAATATCATGTGGGATGTGGTCGCCATGTCCAGCAGTGGACAGTTGTGTGTGAATGTTATAGTAGGGAATATCTGCCATTAATAAGCCGGAAGTCCTCTAACATGTAGCTTTGATGGTAATTGTGAAGCTGAGACACCCTTTCCTATAGGTATGTGGTCAATCTTATTTAGGTACGTGCATCAATCTTATTTCCTTAAATGCTACTTTACTGAGCTGAAAATCGAGTTATTTCATTAATTAGGTAGTAGGTTAACACCATCGTAAACACTAAACCAATATTACTAGCTGAATATGGCAAGAAATTTGTTAAAATATGTTTAAAGTGTAAAATGAAGTTGTCAGTGCTCGTTAAGATAGCTGCCAGTTTTTTATTGCACTCTGGCTCAAAATGGTCACACTGGATTTATCTAAACGCAAATAAAATACTTAGCATAACATAGCAGAGAGCTTCCGGTCAGATAAGTTTAAGATAAACTTATCAACTAGTCAGGTAGGCCACACGATATTATTTAGTTTGCTTGCACCATAAAATGCATTTTTATAGTTTGTTACCTATCAAAACACATAAAATACTTACCTTCATTAAGTGTATATTGTTGTTGCATAGTAGAAAGGTTAAAATGTGAGTAGGTATATAGCAATTTGCTAGCACGCAACTTCAAAGTTTTTATACAATGTTTTTCGACAACCCATAACCACCATAACCTATCATGGATTGACATGGCCTCACTACTGAACAAATTCTATTTATCTAATTCAAGACCACCCACTGTTATTTCATTACACGTAAGTAGGTAGGTACGTTAGATATTTCTTTAATGCACCCATTGAACACGTATAAAAGCTGTAAATTGTCATGCTAGAGTATCAGATTGTCAGATTTACAAGATCCAGTTTGTGCATAAAATATAATGTGAAAGCTCTACTTTAAACTGTTTATTATAGGATTAATTCAATAACATAAATATTTTGATGGTGAAACCATTTTTTAGTCGAAACTTGATCTCTATAATTTTGGTAGGTACCTATCTACTTATTTAATCTGTCACTGACTGTGCCAGGTTAAAACGGGAATAACGAAAGTTGCAACTTGTATTGCTACTTTTACTGAATACAGATTCATTTTGAAAGCCTTTATCAACTCTATATATAAAACCAATGTAATTATTGAAAAGAGCTTCTTTCCAAAATTTTCTACGTACATTTTGTTAATATATACTTTAGTTAATCTACTAGATTGCAACACTATTTAAACGAATGTAAGCTCAGAACACTACCAAACATTGCGCAAGTAAATTGTCGGCTTTTAAAGTACACACAGAGACTTTATTCTCTACCGAAAAATGTCACCATATGAATTCAGCCGCATTATCTCCAAATCTTTTTATTTACTCAGTTTTAACTAGGACTTTATGGCGGTGCGTTAGAAGCGTTAGAAGTTATACCTAGCCCTAGCCTATATGAGAATCATGGCGTCATGGCTCTATCTAATCTGAATAGAGTTGTAAAGGTGTCTGTGCATGACTTTGATATTGCGAGAGAGACGAATGCTGCACTTGTGTCCCCTAGTCTGCGACCCCCACTTTTGAAGTCTACGTACGTAGTCTAGCGCCGAGCTTAAATATAGGTGCCTACTAGTTCACTGGGTAGTATCTAGATTTATAGTTACAGTAGGTACAGGTGTGACTAAAATAGTAGAATGTTTGTGAACGTAATAATTTTGTTTCCTGGAGAAAAATCTCCTTGGCAAAAGTTCTCATAACCCATGTCTGAACCGCCGAAGGTATTTTCGCTTCTTTAAACATGATTTTTGCTAGCTATAACATACGTTTGGATTTTTTAATCCATAATAGCACTTATCCTTTGATGAATATTAAAATGATGTACTACAACCCAAGACTTACAACATACTACTAGGCTTCTAAATGAAATAAAAACTCTTCATTTCCAAAGGCTTGTTAAATTACCAAATTGCCACCGCACGTGCTACGTATGGCTTCAAAAAATATTGTTACTTTCCGTAATGTAATGAAAACGTTTCGAATTACCCCGTACGAGGACACTGCAGCCCACACGACAAGCAATAACCGTCTTTATAGCTACGACATACGGTGGTTTTATGTGTGTAGTGAAACTATTGAACCTCTGTTGATAGCGCGGCTATCTTTAGCGGCAAGTAGGGATGTCAGGTGTGGATATAAACTTAAACAAGCCAGTCAATCATTCATTTCTGACACTCTAAAATAGTTCTTTGCTTTATCTTGAAATTTCCTTTTGTATTTCTGTTTATTTTCTAGGTATCTAATTTGGTATGTGGCAATCCTATTTTAAAAGCTCTTAGCTACGTGGACCAAAGATGTAAAACGGAATGGACCACATACTGACGAAGGGTTTTTGATCCACCAATCTTACAGTCAAACCATGATTCTACAATTTTTTTATGTTTCGAAGATAGGATAGCACTCCTAAAAGAACCTAATCGTTTGTTTTGCTCTTAATCTTATCCTCGACTTGGCAAATGAAGGTGGAAAATAGTTGACGAAAGAGCCCACAAATTCCAACAAAGTTTATCTTGCTTGGCAACCCTGGCAAGTGTATTGCTCGAATGTAAACAAAGGTGGCAACGCGGTCAATATCCTACCGCAAATAGACCGTGCGTTTGTCGTGCGGTACCAAAGCGGTACATAGGCGGAGGTAAACCGAACTTAGAGGGTTGAAGAAGCGAAGATACTCAGGCAGTCTTATTCTGTTGACTTGGGACGCCCTTTGCGACTTGAAGGGGCACGGATGAGGAGAAAAAGACTATACTCTATCCGCGCGATGAAGATAATACCAGAAAATGCAAAATGATTGCCATTGGTTAGCGATAACGAGGCAAGGGTGCGTTTACATGGCGGTGCAATTTCAGTCTACTTCTGTGGCTTGCACGGAGCGGACGCGTTCTTTTGCTCTTATATCGATTGTTTTATTTCTCCTACGACCTAGCGCGTGTTTTGGACTATTTCCTGTGAAATATTAATCTTGATTCGAAACCAGTTTCGAAACTTGGTTTCGTACGCGGCCGAAGGGGAAACATACACAGATGTATTTACCTAAAATTATTTTTACTTATTAAATATTGTAATAGACCAAAGAAAACCAAAAGCCAATGCCTGATTTTGGCGTCTTTTTTTTCTAGGTGTTACACGGATGGTACTTATATATTTGAGTAGAGGACAATGCAACAAACAAAAAAATATAAAACAACTATACCTCTAACTGTCACTGGAACAGAGATATACGCGTTTGAAGTTACTATGGGGATTTTTTTTCTAGCTGTTATACGGATAACACTTATATATTTGAGTAGAAGTCAAGGCAACAAACAAAAAAATATATGACAACTATACCTCTACCTGTCACTGGAACAGAGATATACGCGTTTGAAGTTACTATGGGGATTTTTTTTCTAGGTGTTACACGGATGATACTTATATATTTCAGTAGAAGACAATGCAACAAACAAAAAAATATAAAACAACTATACCTCTACCTGTCACTGGAACAGAGATATACGCGTCTGAAGTTACTATGGGGATTTTTTTTCTAGGTGTTACACGGATGGTACTTATATATTTCAGTAGAGGACAATGCAACAGACAAAAAAATAAACGTCAACTATACCTCTAACTGTCACTGGAACAGAGATATACGCGTTTGAAGTTACTATGGGGATTTTTTTTCTAGCTGTTATACGGATAACACTTATATATTTGAGTAGAAGTCAAGGCAACAAACAAAAAAATATAATGACAACTATACCTCTAACTGTCACTGGAACAGAGATATACGCGTTTGAAGTTACTATGGGGATTTTTTTTCTAGCTGTTATACGGATAACACTTATATATTTTAGTAGAGGACAATGCACCAAACAAAAAAATATAAGACAACTATACCTCTACCTGTCACTGGAACAGAGATATACGCTTTGAAGTTACTATAGGGATTTTTTTTCTAGGTGTTACACGGATGGTACTAATATATTTGAGTAGAAGACAATGCAACAAACAAAAAAATATACGATAACTATAATATACTAACTAGTATGGCAATACCCCCCAATATGGAGGAGGCCCATATCCAGCAGTGGACTGTTGTGGCTGTAAAGGTAAGGATTTATAATATATAAACATATATTTTATTATAGCTAAACTACGTTACAGCTACAAAAAAGGCTCATACCATTTTTTTAAAACTTCAAACGCATATATCTCTGTTCCAGTGACAGTTAGAGGTTTAGTTGTCATATATTGTTTTGTTTATTTGATTATGTTTGACTACAATACATAAACGCCATCTATGTAACACCTAGAAATAAAATCCCGAAGGATTTTTTGTTGAAATTCAAACGCATATATCTCTGTTCCAGTGACAGGTAGAGGTATAGTTGTCATATATTTTTTTGTTTGTTGCATTGACTTCTACTCAAATATATAAGTGTTATCCGTGTAACACCTAGAAAAAAAAGACGCCACTAGTCCATACTAATCCGGCATTGCCTTTTAATAGTAAAAAATATTAATGTGTCTTCTTTAACCAAAGAGCCATGTAAACGCATCTTTACGTTTTTACACAATTGTTGACGCCCACTTACCTGGAAGGGCAATCATTTGTCCCTTTCACTTGCATACAAAAGTGCGGTTGAGAGGACGCTATATTATCTTCATCGCGCGGATAGAGTATAGACGCGACTTATTGAAGAAAAATCCTGGGCAAAAAGGTATTAGAAAGCAATTTAATGACTACTACTCACTTACCTAATTCTCAATTTTAAACTAAAAAGTTCGCTTTATTGCATTTTTCAGTCGGTGCAGGAAAGCGAGAGGAAACCCACATCCAACATAAAAAACATGTACATTTTGTGTTAGTAGTGGTACAATTACAAACATAATTATTGCAGACCAATCGCAATCATAAAATTAAAAACTTTCGTGAGTTCATACACTAACTATCAAGCAAGTATAGCCGGTGCAAGATTTATACTATAACGACGTTTTGTTCCGAGCTTGTTCCCTATGATGCGGTGTGTTGCACAGGTTGCTCTGCCATAAGGAACCATTCAAGAATCTATCTCAGGTGGAGAACAAACGAAACCCTCTCAGTCAATATCCTTTGCCACCGCAAGTAGACCAAAAGCGTCCTTAACTTTGTGCTCTACAACTTCCCTGTTTTGTGTTACGTGGGTATCCCGCATAGTCAAGCTGTTAAAAGTTCAGACGCTCTTAGCAAATTGATTTCTGTTTCTATATATCTAGATGATGTATTGGTGTATTTTGATAGTCTTGTATTGATAGGATAGGTATCGTAAAACCAGATGGACTATGAATGCAAATCTGTTGAAGGGATCGGTCGACCGAATGTCTTGCAACAACACTTAGTTTCGTCCTTTACGATAAGCCACCTAGGTATTAATAGGTTTCGTCGAGGAGTTTATTACGATCGAATCAGCTTTGGGTCACCGTCGGCATTCGGATATATAAAATAAGATTTCAAAGTTTTCGGCATAGGTATCACGAAAGTTGCCATATTTTTTTTAGAAACTAAGGTTTAAGATCGTACTTTATGTTTGGCCAAAGGTAAATAGTGGATTAAAATCTGACGAAATGCTTGTTTGCAGGTTGACGAACTTGACAAGTCGCATACCATTGAAGACCTTGCGTATATTTTGACAGCGGCTGATAAGATAATTCGTGATAGATAACATGAACTCATACAAATGTAGGTACCTACCTACCTACCTATGTTCCCACTGGAATACCACTGTCGGATGACAAGCGATGTAGTTACCTAGAGGTATATTTTGATAATGCACTTGTAAACAGCAAGATATTATATTCTACTCATATTTAACTTAACAGTAAAATTACTAGGCAAACTAGACCAGCTGCAGTCATAAAATCGCTTACCTATATGATTTCATGCTTTAATATTTAGATCTAATAATACCTTTCACCGATATACAAGAATTACGAGTGCTGTAAAATATGAAATTGAGTGGCCATATAAAGTGTAGCATGGCGAAACCGCATCGCTGATCGACCTATCTATTTTAAACTCATAGAATAGGAGTTTGTTTTGATAGTTCAGTAAAAATATTATGGTTTAAACGGCCATTCACACTGTTTACGTATTGAAGCCAATCTATTAGGATATTTTAAAAACAAATTCCGTATACCTAGTGCAAGTCTTTTTAAAGTCTTTCTTCGTAAAAATTGCTACATTTCGAGCGTACACTTTTCTTAGCTAATTCTTTGCTGTACTCGTAATTATTACTTGATTTACCTACTTTCATAATAAGTAGGATAAGAGAGAAAAGGAATTTGTAGCTGTTACTTGTTTCAGTTACACTTTGTTTCCAATGTTTACTAAGCTCTAAAACTGAGACGCACCTACCTACCTAGACGACGTAGTAGTAAAAATAACCATTGACTACAAACTTTACATTCATAAAATAACATTCAAAGACACGACCGGTATATCAAATTACTTGATAAACCGAGGATGAAACTAATTCGGCTTTTGAGTCATGTTTCTCTTTTCCAAACCGAAATCTCTTATCTCGTACAATCTCACAAATAGAATACTCAGATTCTACAAATAAAGCAACAATAAAATACCAGTGGTTTACTGTTGAACATTATTTTCTTTAATCCCGCCTTCGGCATGCTCAAATTACTTAGCAATGGGCTAATAAACACCGTTGGCTATTCATTCCGAATTCAGGTAGAGAGGTGAAGAAAGTGGGAATGAGATGACTCGCTTTTCGAGTCGGTCTGATTAGGAGTTGAGTCATTAATTGACACACGAAGAGAGAAATTATGCACTGATCATTTAGTTCATTAAGCGAAACGATATTAAACTAAAGATTTTCCGCTCTGTATTTTAACATTAAACACTTTTGTTTTTGCTAGAATGTCAGTAATTTAGTAACTTTACCTGCTACATCTTTTTAAGCACTCGCACTGCTTTTTACCTACTACACTGAGAAAACTATTTATAAAAACAGAACATTCGGTTCTTACTTTGGGGGTAAATAAGCACCGTCAGGTTTAGCAATACTCTTCTAAATCGTTATGAATATGGTTGTGCGTAAGATTCCAAACAACACATGTCCAAAGTGTTTCAATCTCTTGAGTCACTTACGCCCATCCCTACTCACTATTCATAGCGACCCCGGCTAGCCTTACGGGACTCCTTCCTGTTTGAACAAATATTTTATGTACCCTCAGTCGGCTGCCATACATAGAAAAAAACTTGACAAAAAGAACCCGAGTTCTGTATGCGCTGTCCTTTCTTACGCCTTCGAGTGTATAGGAATGTCGAAGATTAGTCAGATCCCAGATGTCTTTTTGTGCGATTGTGGATATATGCTTTTTTGCAGAGTCTTGTAACGTACGTAGTTGTAAGGTTGACATGTGTTGAGGATGCGTCAAGTGGGAATCATTACATTGATGGAATGGGACATAGATTATATATACCCTTTAAAGAACTTTCTAACAAGAAAGAGTTACTTATGCCTGATGGATGTAGTGTTGACATATTTTTATTAAAATCCAAGTTACTCTATATGTTAACCTTTTTTTCTTTACAAAGAGCAAACGAGCAGCTGCGTATTTCAGTTTTATTTAGTTTGTTTACTTGCTAACCTAGTTCTGAACGTCTTGCGCATTTACATAAAAGTATAATATCTTATCTGTGATGTAAAATAGTTCAGTAGATTTTAACGAATTTGAGTGGCATGACGAATTTCTAACGAAGTTTAGTTTCTAGTTCAGACAGCAAAAAATAAGTCATTCAATACATTAATATCATATAATTGAGAATTCTCTACTTGTATACTTGTCAAATGACCTACTTTTTAAAACCATTATTTGAATGTAATATGCACTAATTATGACGTCACTTTCATTGTAAACAATGGCGAAATAAGATCTTTTGAAAACGATTTTTGGTTTTATTGAATAGCAATATTTTCGGATAATAATTTTATACGAACTTGTTTTGCGATCTACGTAAATCCCAAAACCAGAACGAACTCAAGGTTTTTAATCCGAATACCCTTCTTTATGAAAACTTTATTGAATGAGTCACATCAATACTCAAACTCGAATTCGTTTCCACGCATCACTGGTCACTAAATTTTATTGAAACGTCTCTTTAATCCTACTCCATTATTTAATAGAGCATTATTGAAGGATTTTACTTGAAAATTCTCTAGCCAAAAAAGTATTTTTACAACTAAACTCAACTTTATTACAAACACAGAAGAGATATCATACGAAACGTTAAACCAATCAAGTGTTACGTTGTAAGATAACTGATTTCACGTGAAGATAGTCTTTGTAATCGATAATAATGTGCGATTTTTTATTTGCAGGTACGAATAAGATGCTTGTGTGGTACAACGTCGTAAGTACATACATACATACCAATAGATTTTGGAGATTACAATACTTTTTGTGCGATGGGAAATTCCATAAAATATTTGGAGGTACCTAGGTAAGGTGATCAACTTTTTGTACTAATTTCAAATATGTAGGTAGGTATTAATGCATGTGAAAAAACACAACTACGATATTTTTCTTTTATGATGTTATTCAGTTTCATGGTCAGAATACACTCTAATCAGTATTTGTAGAGCTGTCTCACCCTGTAGTGTAGGTAGCTAGGTAGGTAGATATAGTTTTTGGAAATCAACATTTCTAGTTGTTTTTACGTGAACTTTGATTTAATATTAAAAAATTCGATAAAATCTCAGTTGCCTACTTCTAAAACAGCTGCGTTCATTCCTGCCCCAAAAAAGCATAGCTTGACTCTTATACGTTTCATTTATTTACCATACCACACCGACTACCAAGGTTCCTTATAGCAACAAATGTGCCTAAACAAGATGGCGATGACAGACATACCCCGGGTGGCGAGATTAGTATTAATACGCTCATCTTGTGCAACCGGAGAGGCAGATATTTTACAGTTAGTGAGATACTTGTGGTTGCTTAGGGAAAATGTAGAGTTCTGTTTTGGGTAGAGAAATATGTGTCAGAATTATAAAATATCTTTTCCTAATCCTAATAACCTAGATCACAAAAATATATGGTACCTAAGTAGAAGGTCGGCTGGAAGAAATTTCTTTGTAGAAATACTGTTTTGTCGTCTTTCTTTGTATATATGTCACTTGTTATGTTTCTTGTGTGCAATAAATGGTTAATAATAAGTATTAATAAGGTAAAGTTCAGTTTTCGGTTGGAATCCGCCCACACTGAGAATGAAATTGAATACTCTAATATTGTTGTACCAAGCGTAGCTAGTAGATAACCTATTCTTTGACCAGGCTTAGCATTTAGACTATATAATATCAACAGTGTTTGTTGTTCAATGATTTTTAATCCTCGACTCATATTCGCTCATCCGTTTTTTACATCAAGTTCGTAAATCAGTCATCAAAGCATGTTCCCAAACGTCAAATTGCTTCAGCGTCGTAAATCCCGGTCTAGTTGGTATAAAACAGAACGCCCTGTAGGTACTTGGTACCTACTATCAACAACACATATTACTTACCATTCTAGAGACCGATTTATAATGGTTTTACCCGACTGCCTGAGAAGGAGGGTTATTCATACAGTTTGTTTTTTATCTATCTTATTGAACATCAGCAAATGGGGAAAATCCTCAAATAACTTACACCTGGGAAGGTGACCCAGGTAGTACCGGACTTTTACCGGCTAAAAACCCCATGTGCTAATTTCCATCCTAGGCACTCCTAGGCGTATACCAGTGTAAGTTGACCCCATATATGTGTAGCTTGATGTGTTGTTGATAGTAGAAAATACTCATTCAACGGAGAACTTATACTGGTTTCACATATCTACAGATACTTAGTATTACCAGTGAAGTTGGTCCCCTCAATGTGTAGGTTGGTGTGGTGCTGATAGTATACTATCAGCACCACACCTATAGGCACTGGTACTGGCGAATACAATTTCGGTTGACCTATTTTAGGTCGAGAGGAAAACACGAAGTTAAGTGCTTCGAGGGATTCCAAGTTCGGATTAAAAGAGCTTGTGTGGTGTGACCATATACAGGGTGTTAGGAAAAGTACTGCGTTCCTTTTGAGGGATGAACCAGCCCATGAAACTGAACAACTTTCCCCAAGAAACGTAGGTCGAAATATGGAAAGAAATTTTGGACCTCCCATACTAAGTTTTTTCTTTATTTTGATGTTTTCACACCCGAGTGCACCCGTATCTTTTTCTCTCTGTTCACCCTCTGGTTGGCCGGTAGAGAATGCCGCGCGGCATTAGGCCCGCCTTTTGTACTATGTGCAATAAAGTATAAAAATAAATAAATAAGTGTGCCGGCCGGCCGGGTCAGTTTTTATGGGAAGACCAATTTTATGTACCCTGAGGAAAGTTGTTCAGTTTTATGGGCTGGTTCATCCCTCGAAAGGAACGCAGTACATTTCCTAACTCCCTGTATTATGAAGTCCGGAATTTTTACGAATTCTGGTCAATTTTGATCGACTCAAATCACACCATGATTCAACTCGAACTTCCTCCGATGAAATAATTAAGTTAAATCTAAGAAAACGTCACCAGTAGATAGGTAGGTATAGGTAGCTATTTTTGTGTGGAAAGTCTTTTAATTATTTCTGGTGACTCGCGACGTTCTCTCACGTGAATAGCTAATCAGCGAGTGAACTTCTGTTTTGAAGTGCTAACCAGTATGTGACGACAACCGGTGTGGCGCAGTGGTTAGTATGACTGCCTGCCACGCAGAAGGTCCCGGGTTCAATTCCCGGTGGGGTCACTCACAAAGTTGATATTTATCACTTTGTGAATTTTTTCCCAGTCTGGTTAGGACATTGCAGGTTGAACCACCTGATTGTCCGAAAAGTAAGATGGTTCCGTGCTTCGGATGGGCATGTTAAGCCGTCGGTCCCGGTTGCTGTCTATGATGGCGGGCGTTACACAACCATTCAGAGGCCTGCTACTTGCTGTAGGCGGTTGAAAAACTCTGACACCTGGGACAAACTCTGACATCAGGGACTCGGTGTCCCACACGAAGAGAGAGAGAGAGAGAGTGTGAACTTCTGAACAAAGACCTCCCGCAGATACAGCTTCAAAATGCCTATATTTCAAACCCTGTGACCATATTCAGATAGAGCCAATACTAAGTCTGGCAATACTAAATCCTGCAGTAATCCTGAGTAGTTAGAGCACAGAGCGGGAATCGTCGGGACTTTTAGTGTTTGTAGGGCTTCTCGCGTAGGGCTTTCAAATGTATGTAGAATAAAATAGAACTTTTCTGGGTAATACTTATTTTCATGATGAAGAACTCGTTTGATAGAAGTCTTGGAAAAGTGCAGTTTATTTTAGTCCAGATTCCATAATGCAATAAAACTCTGTCCCTACTTTCGTTCCGCTAATACAGTTTACGCAAAAACTCTCTGATAAATAGTAGAATTTATCAATACTGAAAAGTAAAAGGTTTTTGAACTGCTAATTTTAGTTGTGTCGATTTGTTACAACGGAATAAGTTGATAGGTTGGTATCTGCATATTATAGTAGGTAAATAGACTTTCGTATCAATTCCAACAACCAACCTGTCCGTCGATAGGCCAGAAATCAGACATTGCTTTACTTTGCATATTTAGAATCTGTTCTTTGAAATGTGATCTATTTTTTCTGAAACTATATCCAATACAAAGCCCGATAGTATCCAGGCATCTAGGTGAAGTGCCACTTCATTGCATTGTTCTAGGTTAGACAATAGGTGGACTGAATATAGGCCATAACGCGGCTCTGGACTGAATTCTGAAGCCATTCTGAAGCTTACATTGTGTTTTACTGACGTGCTAGTGGCTGGTATTAGTACGAGGTTTCATTATGAGTAGTGATGTGACGAGAGAAGCAATTTTTACTCATTCTCGGGTAAGATAATAGGTGGACAATTGGATATAGGCCATAACGCGGCTCTGTACTGGAGTCTGAAGCCATTCTGAAACTTACATTGTATTCTAGTGACATGCTAGCATGTATTTGCGAAACCGACGAGCGTGCATGAACAGATTGATGAATGTAGACGAAGCGAAGCATGTAGTCTCTGTCTCTACCTACCCTTATGGGACAGAGGCATGACTTATGTTATGAATGTACCATTTTTCTAACTCAAACCAAATATATATAAAGCGCAATAGTATCCAGATATCCAGATTATGACTATAGACTAGTAGTATACTTTCTTCAAGTTCATCGTCGTTCTGATCTACACCAAAAAAAAAATGAACTTTAATTTCTTTAAGAGCTGCTTTTGCTTAATAAAGGATCTGATCAGAATACAATCTTACCAACCGCTTGGCTAGTGTATAGATTTTTCAGTCTTTTCCCCCATTTATTCCCTTTACAGGCATGATCGTTTGACCAAAGTACTGAAGTAGTATTTCTTTCCTTACCCACATCACTAATATTGCGGCCTCACAGATTTACAGCCAAAGTATGTATGCCTATAGACTAGTTAGTTTTATAGGCCAGTCAGCTTATTGTTGAGAAACATTGTTACAAGTTGATGGTGTTTTGGTGTTTATGAAAGTCGTATAAATGGTGTTTTATGAAGCTGAAAGTACCCTAAAGTATTTACCTCGTACTCAATGGCTTAAAACTGTTATTTTATTGTAGTAACACTTCTAAAACTTTTTGATTAGTAAATGATGCTCGTTTGGCTGTCCAAATTAAGTCGTTTGAATCTCGGGTTGGAATCTAAACTAAGCTAAACCTTTACTTAATTAGGGCCCTTTAGTTGGATTAGTTAATTCTGCTTTGTGGCCCTTGATTTAGGCACAGCAATCACTAGTTAATGCTGATTGACTAATTTGTAAAACTACAGATAAAGATTTTAACATAAATAATTCAAACCCTTTTACAGATGTACTCTTGTCTAAGTCATTAAAGGTTATGGCGGCAGGTTTATTTGCAAAAACATTTGAAGGAATCCCAGGGTTTCTCTGTAGTGCAAGCGAGCGGTCGTAAAAGTGCCCCATTGAGAATTCCGCAAGCGAGCGAACCGTTCTCGACGGTGAGCCGCTGGAATCCTTTATTTTTGAACGACTGCCGACAATGAGAAACTTAAACTCTAGTACCTGAATGAGCTAGGCCTACACTTGGAGGTGCTTGTTAAACATTCACATAGATTTTGTGGGGCCATTTCTGAGTAGTAGGGGGTACCCGCTTACAATTATTATGCGAAATAGTTTTGTTTGATATAATAACGCATGCTTAGCCAATCCATTGTAGACAGGTACCTACCTAGTTGCAGTTTGCATATTTCATCAGAATAATGAGTCTGTAAAGTTCCTTTTTATACTCCCGTGAAATCGCAAATCTCTTCTGTGGAAAATCCTTTTATTTTGAAACGACTGTAGGTAGAGTATTCGAGGATTGGGAACTTTCGGAATGTAGACTGGCGAGGAGTAGACAACTATTTCAATTTAGCTTCACCTGGGAGCGGACTCAGGGCAGACGAGTGTACGAATTCAGGTTTCAGCTTTGGATTCGAGCTTTGATGTAATTTGAAACTTAGCAACGCGAGGTCTAGCTTTTCGGGAATTAAAATTTGAAGAGCTTTACGTGTAGAGTAGTATTACTTTTGTGCAGTGAAAAGAAATATTTATTTAATTTACTACAGTCCACACATACATACATACATAAATCACGCCTTTATCCCTTGCGGGGTAGGCAGAGCGTCAGTCCACACGCTCTTCAATTAGTAGCTGAGCTTATTAAGGACCTCATGCAAGGATTGCATGGATAAAAATATTATTGCATTGTTCGGTAAAGTAGATACATAATTTAGTCCGGTTTAAAATTGAATTTATATCCTTAGATAAGAAAAATCGCTAACTTACTACTACTACAAAGGGTCAATGATTGGTACGAAGTTACGAAAGGAATTCTGACGTTGGTTTCTCAGACGATTGGCAAATATTTTCTCCTATTCGTTACCTCACTTTCACCTTCTTAAAGGTCGTTACTACTCGTTACTGAACCCACATAAATCAGCCCTGGATCCGCTCCTGAATGATAAATTGCGGAAATTCGTAGTAGGTAAGCACTTCTGTAGCCCTAATCTTGATTGCAATAAGGGTCATGTCAGTTTGATTGTAATTTGCTATCAAAAGAAGTGGTAAAGAAATTCCTCTCTTCGAGCTTGAGGATTTGTTTTTTCTTGATAGTACCTCAACCTACCGAGTGTACTAAAGTAACACATCAAATTGCCCATTTAATGGATCCACCTGAAGTTGTTTCTCATAAGGCTTATAAAAAGAAACCAGAATACGTAGATCCCCGTGTACCTAAGGCGCAAGCTCCACAGAGTGGACGTGAGACATAAAATGGCATCTGTCAAAGAGAGTGCTATCGTCGGAGACGTGAGACGTGCGACATCACGGCGCTTGAAACCGTTTCGATATAAAATATATGAAACAGAAGAGACAAAGCTACACACGTGAGACGCGTGTCTTATCGATAACGACTGATGATCGCTTGTCTGACAGATGTTGCGCGTCGCGTAGCGCGTCTATACTGTAGAGCTTGTCCCTAAGTAAAGGCGACAACAGTACAAGTTCACACACAGTTCCTGACACAAAAATCTCTGTACCAAATGTTCAGCGTTTTCAACAAATCTTTTCCGGACTCGAGGGGCGAATAAATAAATTACCTCAAAGTTTCATTTTAATTTAAACAACAACTTTGGACGTAAACTCCATTTTCGTTTGAAGTCGGGAACTTTTAGTTAAGTTATTGCTATTGTAATAACAAAGTTTGTTTTTATCTGCGTTTTTATGCTGAACAGTTTTTTTCTTTTCGGTATTTGTGTGGAAGGTCAAAAGGTCTAGATTTTATATTGAGTTTGGGACTTCTATTGTTGGCTAATTTATAATTCTTATGAATAAGTAGGTAAGTACACTAAGTACCTAAAGATATTGCTTTTAGTTTTAAAAGTATTGACATTCAGATAATGGATTGAATAATCGTGCATTGCATTGCATACTAAAATCTTCATAAATTATTAACCTATAGTGATGATAAATTATTGTAAACAACGTTTACCTAACTAGCTAGGTATGTATCATACCTACTATACCTACCTACTTACTTACACTTGATAGATAGATAGATATGTTTTACCCCTTAGTCGCTTTTTACGACACTGGCGGTTAGAATTGGGGTGAAGCTATTCTAAGCCAGCATCACACGGCAACGAGGTTAGACAACAAATAGAAACAGTCCACGCACAAAGGAAATGTCTTTTGATCTGTAACGACTGAGGTTATCGCCAAAAGATCAATGGAGTAGCAAATTCCAGTTCAGTATTTTCGGCACGGCAATGAAGCGTGGATTGACACTTCCGTTCACTCTCATACCGGGTCTTCCGTTTCGTTCACTTTCATCCCGGGTGCAAGATAATGTACCCTAGTCCCGATATGCTTTAGTCCCGCTATGCTCCATTTTTTAAATAAGTTAAAAAAGATTGAAGATACAAATACAACTGTACCTACCGAGATATTTTTCCTTGTTAAAAGTAGCCTATGCTACTCAGGGATGTTGTAGCTTTCCAATATAGAAAGATTTTTTGTAGTCGGTCTAGTTTGCAGGCATTATCAAATAATGAGACTGCACGTGCTACCGGCTACACGTCAATCAGAGAGCCATAGAAAGGTCTATGCTAGGGATCTCGATTATGCACGAATTCGCCAAAAGACCAAAGTAACGTACATAGTCTACAAGGTTAACAACCTGAAGGCTAGACCAAGCCCGGTGAAGCCAGATAGGTGGGTGCCCTGGGGGAGGCTTACGTCCAGCAGCTGACTGCTGATGTGATGTGATGAGACTCTTACTTTTATAGAGCGAGATAGGTATGGGTTATTCATTTTCAAGTTCCCTTCCCCACCTTCCGTCCCTTACACCCGGTATATTCTGTGCTTCCGTGTCTCATACCGTTCGCCAACGGGTTCGAATCCCGGCCAATTCAGGAGGGTGGCTAACGATCTACGGATGCGGGCTTAATTTCATCTCCATTTTGAGGACCTGCTTATTGAGGTCTCGAAGTGTGAATGAATAAAGAGAACTTTAGCCCACATGAGCCCTCATAAAACTTTGCGGAATGATGAACCTTTTTTTTCTGTTGTACCTATGCACGAGTAGAAAACCTTTACTTACTTACTTATATCTGATTTCCCTAAAAGACCACTTTTGAGCCCTGATGCCTTAAATCTTTTAATAGGATATTCTTAAAAAGTATCCATTCTTGGGTAACTTGGAAGCCTGTTAAAGTATTGAAAAACTTGTAAGGAGCATCATCGAGCAAACTTTTCAAATTTAGCTCAGCCGCCGACAGCGATATCATCGTCTTACGAAAACCTAAATTGTTTCAAAGTGGAAGTATGAGGAGCTTCGTCTTATGAATTTTATTTGAAACTTCTTGGTAAATTTTTACGGCGGATTTGGCCGAAAACGTAGCAAGATAGCTTTCCATTTACTGAGTAAACTTTTCAAGTGATTTTGAGATGGATTTAAAAACGTATAATGTTACAAATTCTTTTAGCGTCTTCGTGTTCCCACTTAGTCATCATTCAGCACTTCTAAACTCGACTAATCAGTCAAAACATTAAAACAAGAGAGAACGGAGGCATCCAGGAATGTGTTCGCTCCTGCATGCAGATGAGGACCATAGTGATGGGACGTTGTGGTACGGATATTATCCGATAAACGGATACGGATATATAAAAAAAAATATTTTTTAGATTTATTTCAACTGACCAATATTTTAATATCGTGCAGGTATAAAATGATTGCTGTGTGGTGTCGGCTTAGAATAGCATCACGACTTAGGTATCTTTTCCGTGGGTTTCGTAAGAAGCGACGAAGATGCTTCCACGCTTGAAATATTTCTTTTTCGTTATAATTCTTGGTTATTCGTCTTCTTATCGTGTGAGCTTCACTTGAATTTAGTTACATTGAAAACAAACATTCATGTTAAGTAGGAATCATCAATCAAATTCCTTCGCTTAATTTACATCCAACAAAGTTGTACTAACACGTTGTGTGTTCATTGAAGTACAAATATGGAGTCGGAACTCCAATTTATTATTTTAAATTATTTGATAAGTGATACATCTACTTATGTATTTCGATCGCGTGGATTTTGCAATTGCATTTGATGTATTTCCGTGAGAGTCGTATTTCATATCGTATTTATTTCCTGTCTGTGAAATAATAACCTGGTGTCATCAAAATTGAGAACCCAGTGGGTTTAATTTTTATGTTATTTATATGTTAAAGGATAGCAAAGTATGATCAATGAAAAATTAACCTTAAAAAACCTGACTATGTTGATATTCTTGAATACTTACGAAATACAGAAGAATCCTTCCTCTATTTCTTACAATCTTGAACGAAATACTATAAAATTCCGTACATTTATTTATATTTATAACCGGCAATGACTAACTTTTAGTACAGTCCCATCCCTAAAAGCAGTCGCCAAGGGAATCACTTCTACGTGACACACATGACAATATACCCAAGATGTGTCTCAAAATGTGCCTCCTACTGCCTACTGCTGGCCGTGTGCCTCCTGTATAATGTTAGGCTCGATTCCACGTTACTGACTAAAACGACTAACTTAACAAAAAAAAATGCGCTCTCACTTTCCGTTAAATGTAGACTTTTTGCCACGTGTCTATATTTTCTTATATCTGCATTACGTTCTAATATTTTGCTATATCTGCTACTTATCTCTTTCATCGACACTTAATTTTGACAAGTAGGTACCATATAAAATCATGATCAATTTTTGACGTGTTCGTTCATCGCCTATCCTTAACTAAGCTTATTTAACTGAAAGAAGCAGTGATATTTTTAGTTAACCCGCGCCCGACCACAGCACATGAAAGTGTGCTGAAAAGTCGGGATACAGGTAAATTATAAATATTTACCTAAATATTATCGCGATAGACCCGGATCAATACTTAAAATATTTTTAGTTAGCTATACATATTAGAAGGTAACATGGAATTGAGTCTATCATATCATCTGTGTCCGTGTTACACTTCACACCACGATATCACATCTAGGATGTTATCTGGGACGCTTTTGGGGAAATGTGGGGATGGGAATGAGAGTCGTGACTTGACAAGTCGTCACTTTTGTGACTTAGTTACGAATTATGGGACGAGATGCCACCCACGCATCAGCTTGAAATATTCGAGAAGAATATGTCACAAAGTAGTAAAGCAGTTTTATTTTCATAAAAATCTGTATAATCACTGACTAGGAATGAGTATAGGAATAGCGGATTGTTACCTTTACCTTTACAACAACAACAGTTCATACACTGCTGGACATGGGCTAACCTTTCTTGGGGGGTATTGCTGTACTCACCATACTTGGCAGGCGGATTGGCGAGCGCAGTGCAAAATGTTTTATTCACAAGGAACACTGCTTCCCATTCCCTGGATAATTAACGCTTAGTCGTTTTTTACGACACCCACGTGTAAGATTTGGGTGATGCTGTTCTGTGCCGGCTTCAAACAGCAATCAAGCGGATTTTTAAATTGCTATCGTATTTCATAAAATTATAAGTAGAAAGCTTCCCCAAACTACTATTTAAATTGTGTTTGAAATACTCAAATAAGCTTGCTCAAACTTTTATGATGATTATAAACTACTAATTAATAGACATTTAATTGCGAACTTGTCAATTAAAAGTTAGCTAATAGGTTCATTTATTATCTACATCTACAAGTTTAAGCGCACCTAAATACTAGTCTGTCTAGTTTTCATATAAGAACACGGTTTTTATCCACTTAACTTTATTTATAGCCGCTTAATAAATTGCAAAACCTAATTTGGAATATTAAAGTCTTAATCTGCATTTTTATCGGGAAATGAAACAAAAAATAATGTTTTTGCGTGCTTTAGTGCATGCGAATGTTAAGGAGTTTTTACACGTGACCAAAATATAATGTCTTAACCCTTTATCGGGCGTTTTGAAAACTATTCCGGGTAGTTAAGGTTCAATGTTAGCCGAGAAACCAAGCGTGCTGCGACCGCATTAACACCATATTAATCGCAATGCATCCGTAGCTAAACATAGCATGAAAGTCTCTACTATTCGCCTGCAGCATCTGTAGATATACATTGCTCGTATTTCATTAACCCTTCATTCTGCATGTCTCAAGTTGTTGTCTGCCTGCTTTCCGTAACCGCAATGTCCCGTGCCGGCGACGTGGGGCGATGGGGCGGTTAGCCGAGCGTGCTGCGACCGCATCAACACCAAATCCATCGCAATGCGTCCGTAGCTATCTGTCGATAATATGGCTGCAATGTTCGTATTCCATTAACCCTCGTTCTGCATGTCTCAATGTGTTGTCTGCTGGCTTCCCGTAACCGCAATGTCCCGTGCCGGCGACGTGGGGCGAAGGGGCGGTCAACCAAGCGTGCTGCGACCGCATCAACACCAAAGCAATCGCTTGATAGACCCTGCTCTTTGCTTGTATGTTTGTCTAGGTATGCATCTCGTGATCTTTAATGTATACACCTTATATTTGGTAAATTATAACGGCCTTGATGTTCTTTTTTTCTAGCTATTGAATGTAATTCTATTACCACTGCAGAATATGAAACTATCAAATCATCCAACTATCGAAACACAATCGAAACGATTTTCATTTAGCAGACTTCGCCCCGATTGATTGACAATACATGCATAGAGTTTTAGCTCGTGGGTATTCATGGTCCAATATTGTTATTTTCAGGGTTCTAAAATGCCAATACAGAAGAGAACGCTAAAGTCTCTCAGTGTCTCTGTTTAATAAACTTCTCTCGAATTTAAATCGGAATAGTCCAGTCATCCGGTGCCATTCTGACCCATCCATTGTGAAAACCGCTTAAGGCGCGTCCCAAAACCGGGAATATATTAACTCTCGCCTTATCCCGTAATTAATGCTTTCAAGCCGAAGTTTCTCAGCAATCAATCTTCGTTCCGAAAGTGAGAATATGTGAAGTTATTTCCAGACATTGATTCTGCTATGCCATTGTTTTATCGGAAATAGTACCTACCTAGGTATGGATCTGAGAGAAAAACATGACTAAAACTAAAAATAACTGCAGATTACTAAGCGAACAGACTCGGTAAATCGATCTTATAATCCCGATGCAAATAATCGACGAACTAAAAAATCTTTTCGATAAATTGAATCGAGATAAAAATGTAGGTACATTGCATCAGACGATCTTAAGTATTGTACAAGACTTTCAAACCAATACAATAATAAGTCTTCGAGCAACCATTCAAACAAGTATACAATCTTTGTTGGATCACTGCCTATGAGTCATTAAAATCGACCCCAGGATGTATCCGAAAGGGCTGATACGGGTAATTTTGCAAGAACGCGAGAACCTCCTAATTATAAAAGAATCCGCGGATGACGCATCCTTTATTTATCCCGCGGCCATCGTGGATCAGACGGAAAAAGCCGCGGGCATGTTCGAACATGAATCAGGGTTAAGAATGCGTGTTTTTTTATAAATTAATGTTGTCGTTTTTTATTTAATGTTTATTTCCTTTCGTGGTGCAATATTTTGAAATGTTTTGTTGCCATTCATCATTATCCCTAATGATGGATTTTCTGCCATCTCTATTTTGCCCACTAAAACTAAAGTATTTTTACCTCAAAAGGAGCGTTATGTTTTTCGAGAGTAAGTATGTGGTTATGAATGTAATGTAGTAGTTCGAGAGCCCAGGGGGTACGTGGCTATCTCATAAGGTACCACGATAGGCTAGGTTTGGATCGTTAACCAAGACTTAAACAAGTCGTTTGACCCAGGTCTGCCAGAGCCAATCCTGCCGAAACATAAAAATAATCGATATTTTTCAGAGTCATTTTTTCGTAAAAAATATGTCATAAGGTACCACAATGAAAGTGCTGGCATCAGTTAACCATTGAAAAATTATGTAAAAAAAGCTTGGTCTGCCACTGCGCACCCTGCCGGAAGTGCTTGCCAGACCTCTCCAAAGATGCCCTTCCGACACCCCTAAACTATCTCATCGGGTACCACGACGCGACCACCACAACATAATAGCCAAGATCACTCTGACAATAGATCACAAGGTCTGCCAGGCCTAAACTTGCCGCATCCTAATGTTTCAGACATTTGAAGTTGTAGGTCCAGTGTATGAAAAATGACCTATATCTTTTTCCCCCCGTGTTTGATTTTGATGGTGCCTTAATACGAAATGCTCTCCATAATGAGGAGCTTCGAGTCATATAGGACAGTTGGGTGGAGGGTTTCAGTATTGAACACAATCCTGTCAAAAGTTTGAAATGGAGGTTTGGTCTATGGAAACTGGCCTATATCTTATTCCCCCCGGGTTTGATTTTGATGGCGCCTTAATATGAAATGCTCTCCATAACTAGGAGCTTTGAGTCATATAGGTCAGTGAGGAGGAGGGTCTCTGTATTGTACACAATCCTGTCAAAAAGTGTGAAATTGTAGGTAAAGTGTATGAAAACTGGCCTATATCTTTTCCCCCATTGGTTTGATTTTGATGGTGCCTTGGTATGAAATGCTCGTAATGATTAGGAGATTCGATTTGTATGGGTCAATTGGATAGAAAGTCTCTGTTCTGTGCACAATCCTCCTAAATATGAAAATATTCGATAACTTCTGCAGATTTTATCAGTTAAAATTGTCATATCATAAGGAACTCGAATAAAAGTGCTTGCATCACCTTACCTTTGACAAATTATGTTTAAAAAACTTGGTCTGCCACTGCCCACTCTGCTGGAAGTCCTTAGATGAGATAGGTTAGGGGTGTCGGAAGGGTATATTTGGAGGGGTCTCCCAAGGACTTCTGGCAGAGTGCGCAATGGCAGACCAAGTTTTCTTAACTCAATTTATCAATGGTAAGCTGATGCTGGCACTGTCATTCGGGTACCTTATGAAATTACAATGTTAACGGGAAAAATCTCAATCCTGCTAAACATGAAAATATTGGATATGTTCTGCAGATTTTTGCGGTTAATATTGTCATATCATAAGGTACCCGAATAAAAGTGCCGGCACATATATTTGGAGGGGTCTCCCAAGGACTTCTGCCATTGCGCACACTGCCAGAAGTCCTGGGGAGACCCTCCAAATATACCCTTCCGACACCCTAACCTATCTCATCTAAGGACTTCCAGCAGAGTGGGCAGTGGCAGACCAAGTTTTTTAAACATAATTTGTCAAAGGTAAGGTGATGCAAGCACTTTTATTCGAGTTCCTTATGATATGACAATTTTAACTGATAAAATCTGCAGAAGTAATCGAATATTGTCATATTTAGGAGGATTGTGCACAGAACAAAGACCTTCTATCCAATTGACCTATACAAATCGAATCTCCTAATCATTACGAGCATTTCATACCAAGGCACCATCAAAATCAAACCAGTGGTTAGGTAGGGGTGAGATAGGTTAGGGGTGTCGGAAGTGCATATTCGGAGGGGTCTGACAAGGACTTCCGGCAGAGTGCGCAATGGCAGACCAAGTTTTCTTAACTCAATTTATCAAGGGTAAGCTGATGCCGGCACTTTTATTCGGGTACCTTATGATATGACAATATTAACCGCAAAAATCTGCAGAACATATCCAATATTTTCATGTTTAGCAGGATTGAGATTTTTCCCGTTAACATTGTAATTTCATAAGGTACCCGAATGACAGTGCCAGCATCAGCTTACCATTTATAAATTGAGTTAAGAAAACTTGGTCTGCCATTGCGCACTCTGCCAGAAGTCCTTGGGAGACCCCTCCAAATATACCCTTCCGACACCCCTAACCTATCTCATCTAAGGACTTCAAGCAGAGTGGGCAGTGGCAGACCAAGTTTTTTAAACATAATTTGTCAAAGGTAAGGTGATGCAAGCACTTTTATTCGAGTTCCTTATGATATGACAATTTTAACTGATAAAATCTGCAGAAGTTATCGAATATTGTCATATTTAGGAGGATTGTGCACAGAACAGAGACCTTCTATCCAATTGACCTATACAAATCGAATCTCCTAATCATTACGAGCATTTCATACCAAGGCACCATCAAAATCAAACCAGTGGGGGAAAAGATATAGGCCAGTTTTCATACACTTTACCTACAATTTCACACTTTTAACAGGATTGTGTACAATACAGAGACCCTCCTCCTCACTGACCTATATGACTCAAAGCTCCTAGTTATGGAGAGCATTTCATATTAAGGCGCCATCAAAATCAAACAAACCTGGGGAATAAGATACAGGTCAGTTTTGATAGACCAAACCTCCATTTCAAACTTTTGACAGGATTGCGTTCAATACTGAAACCCTCCACCCAACTGTCCTATATGACTCGAAGCTCCTCATTATGGAGAGCATTTCGTATTAAGGCACCATCAAAATCAAACACGGGGGGAAAAAGATATAGGTCATTTTTCATACACTGGACCTACAACTTCAAATGTCTGAAACACTAGGATGCGGCAAGTTTAGGCCTGGCAGACCTTGTGATCTATTGTCAGAGTGATCTTGGCTATTATGTTGTGGTGGTCGCGTCGTGGTACCCGATGAGATAGTTTAGGGGTGTCGGAAGGGCATCTTTGGAGAGGTCTGGCAAGCACTTCCGGCAGGGTGCGCAGTGGCAGACCAAGCTTTTTTTACATAATTTTTCAATGGTTAACTGATGCCAGCACTTTCATTGTGGTACCTTATGACATATTTTTTACGAAAAAATGACTCTGAAAAATATCGATTATTTTTATGTTTCGGCAGGATTGGCTCTGGCAGACCTGGGTCATACGACTTGTTTAAGTCTTGGTTAACGATCCAAACCTAGCCTATCGTGGTACCTTATGAGATAGCCACTTACCCCCTGGGCTCTCGAACTATAGGTACCTATGTCTGTGGACAAATAATTCTTTTTGACGGGCTACAGCCTTGACGGATGTTGACATAGGTACCTATGAGGTGTCGTTAGATTCGTCTCAGCAGCGCTAGTGACACTGGCTATGAGAAATTCCAAAAATTCAACATGGCGGATTGTTTAATGTGAAGTTTTTAAAAAAAAATCGTAGTTTTGAAAATACGCTCTCTACCCGGTGATCGTATAGATAGATGAGAGGCACCTTCTTAGGTGAATCATCGTTATAATTTACTTTCCTTTATCACCGTAGTCTTACAGCACTCGTGTTATAAGTTTATGGTTATATATTAAGTGTAATGTAATGAGGAAGATATCGATAAGACAGTGATGTAACTATAAAAGGAAGTTGCAACTCTACATATCAGACTAGTTACGTTTAACAACTTAATGAAAATTGATGGAACGGCTCTGTAATCAATCTGGGAGTGGCTGAGTTGGTTTTCACATTTACTGCACTATGGTTTCTATTCCATGTGACTGCCAAAAATAGAAATTTTAGAATAGCGCTGTTTTTTAAATGAAATAGACTTAAAAAAGGATAGGAGATGGTTTCAACTAAATTATATACGACTTTGCGAATTTTACGCGTTTTCTGTCAAAATATCAAAAATATGTTATAGTCTGATTTTTATTCAGATAGACTAAACTGACAGCTGAGATCGGCCTTTTGTTTTTATAATGTTGCAAGCATCAGGCTAGTGTTGTGGTTTGACTCATTCATTTTATTCATTGAACTGTTGTCCCATGATTCCTCGATGTATTTGTTTTTGTAAATAAATATGCTCAATAAATACTTTCGTATTTGTTACGTACCTACATACTTTACGTTACGTAAAAGAGTATACGTTACGCGTATACTTTACGTTTATACGCAAAGTTTTCGTTTAGTTTATAGAATTCAAAAATGAATAATATTGAAATTTGAAATGTAGGTACAGTTCAATAAATTCACATTTATGATATCAGACTGTTACTAAGTAGTTATGTTCTCATTAGCTTTCAAATAAAAATTTCGTCAGACAGGAAAGAAAGGTGAAGTTAGTTTGTTATACACATAGTAGTATGTTTGTCTTATAGGCCAATTTAATATTGAAAATTGAAATAAACTAAATTTCTTTTCATAAAGATTCAATCACAATCTTTGAATCACATACCTAACTTGATTATTTGGGTACAAGACTATTTTTTTATTATTTTAAAATACAAGAACGTGGCAACCCACCAAACGTCAGTTTAGTCTATCTGAATAAAAATCAGACTATAGCTAAGCATAGAAGAAAATGCGCAATATTGTGAAAGAAAATGTAATTTTTGTTTCAGATTAGACGCTCTTTCAAAAAACGACGAAAATTCTATTTTTATCGGAAGTAAATGTTCAAAAATGTTCCGTTACCTAAAAACATGAGTATTTTTATGTGGCCTGCTGATCAAAGTGACTCCGCCTGTATCATGTTTCATGCCTTTTTAATTATTGACAGCTCGTCGTTAATTGATGCCTACCGATCACGCTACAAAAAGCGGCAATCATACAAAAAAGTTGTTATTAATACAACAAAGTCACTAAATTGTGACGGCCTTATTCGAAAACAATCAAAACGTGTTAACGTTTCGTTTACGCCGTTTTAAAATACAATAACGGTTAAAAAACAAGTAATAACACTTTTCGAAACAGAATAAATACTTAATCGATTTGGCTGTATACGAATGAAAGCGTGTGCGCGCATTGAATGTTTTTCGCGCGTTTTCTGCGCGCGCTTCCTAGACCGGAAGGCGCGCTGAAGTGTGACCAGTTACGGATCATTCCTCTTTTCCGGGGCATCAATGGCAACACTGTACTGGCTGTGCTTATGAGCGCAGTAATTAAAATGCAAGTGCGAGTTCTGAGATGTGTGAAGTTTCGTCTTTTTGCTCATTTCTTCTATACATTCTTGCTTGAGATCGCACGAGTATATGTATTATTAATATACGGGGTGTAAGAGACGGTTTACCGAAAACTTTTCAGGCGTGATCAGACCTTGAAACTGAACAACTTTTACTATGGAGCGGAGCCAATGGTGGGAAACGAGATTTTTTTTTCGACCTCCCATACAAAATTCGCGATCAGCTGACTGACTTTGTTTGGTCTGATCATGCCTGCAAAGTTTTCGGTACACCGTCCCTTACGCCCTGTATGTTGTATCATTATATTTGTTATTGTAGTTCTAACAATGTAAAGAAAACTAATTAATACAGGTCACTGTAATGAAATTGTAACCTGTTATAATCTTCTGAAGCACAAAAGTAGACACAAGTAGAACTGCCATGCCATCATTGCGTTCAAAATCTAGCGTTCTCAGCACCATTAGTCGCTGTCATACCTTTTGTCAGGTCAGTGTCAGGAATGTCGTTATAATTGTCACCTTTTGTATTTACCACGCTGCTGTTCTAAGATTAAACGATTTGTTTCAATTCTGAATGAATTCAGTACAACAGTAAAGTATTGTGAGTCAATAGCTGTGCTCTTAAAGTCGAGAATTTTAGCTGAAAACTGCTTAATCCAGAACAAACGCTGATACTTCAAACTACGGCCTGAATTTGTTTGAACGCAAAAAACAGGAAATTTAAACTGTGAGTCAACAGTTCTAACTAAAATAAACTGTACAGCTTAAAGAATAGAATTTTAAATTGCTTGTATGGTACAAATTCCAATTTCTCTGGATACAGTGTCAATTAGAGTTAATTGAAGCTTGGAAACAATCGATCGTCGGAACAATTGAATGGAGGCGAAGTTTTGATTATTCATGAATGGGCTGAGCGGCGGTCGTGTGAAAAATAGATACGGATTCAATCAATAGGGAATAACTAGTGGGGCTCGCGGCCCCGTCAACCTGCGTTCACAACACCACCCATAATACCTGCATAAAGTCATGTTCTGATTCAATCATATCCCAAGCAGCAAAAAAGTCGAATAAGAATCGGTTTACTCAGCTTTCAATCGTATAAAAGCTGAGTAACCGTTCTCAAAACACCCATGTATCGTATAATAGCAGTTATCTCGACTATTTGGCAATATTTGCTAATGTGTGCTATAAGGACGTCGAATAAACGTTTATAACACTATATTATAGCACTTTTACTCCACCTTTTATCAGATGCTGAATTAAAGTGGCTATAATACTCGTTATTCGACCGATTGATCTATAAGAGTCGTGTAATAGCAGTAGAATAGCTGATTCTCTGAATAGGGCGCTTTTATACAGCCGTTATTCAGCATTCTTTTATGTATCTATAAAAGCTCTATAAATGCAATCGAATTGCTTATAGCAGTTATTGCACGCTTATAGAGTAACTCGTATAATAGAAATCAAAACGTTTTTATAGGATCTGTAGTCATTTTAAGAGCTATTATACGATATTCACTCAGCTTAAAGTAGAATTGTAGAGTTTTGGGAAACATTAATAGCACAAATCCGTCCATTTTGTCGGTCGATATCTTGAAGACGTTTTTCGTACAATTTTACTATCAAAATGGATAAAAACAAATGGAAAAAGTTAAAAAGAAGCGGCCATTTTCGAAAGAAAGTTAAAAAAACGTTGCAGCAGATGAAATATTCTGAGAAACTAATGCAGCCCAATTTAATTTCTGCTAGTAATGCTAGTGCACATCCAAGCGCGAATCCGCCAGTTTTAAGTGGTTCCGTAGACGCAAGCAATGAAATCGTGATCGTGAACGTAACTAAATATTTTTACAAAGGGTTGTAAAAATATTTAGTTACAGTAATAACACTCATCATTAGTAAAATGATCATAAACAGCAAAGTAAGCACAACCGCGACACCAAAAGATATTTATACATGCTTTATTTTATTGTCAGGTAGAACAAAGTGAAATCTTCTTCCGATTGAGTTATCGTTTGTACTAAGGCCACATCCGTTACATTTATCTGATAATATAAAATGCGTTTCCTTTCAAGCCCAGCGCAATTGGCCAAGTTGTTTTAAATCATCTTTGTTAAGAAAGGTATCAACATCCAAGAAGTCTGGCATTAATTTATGAAATAAAATGTTACTTGAAAATAAAAAAGAAAATTTAATTTGTTTTTTGGTCTTGTACCAAAGGAACCCTAAATATTATCATGGCGACACCTTGTGCTATAAATGTGGTGACAAAGCACTCTTATTCGACTTTTAACGGAATTAGTGAGCTGTAACTGCAACTAGACTACCTATTTGGACATTAGCTTATACAATTATTAGTTAATATATATTTTATTTAATAAATACGTCGTCAAATTTAAGAAAACAGGCGGCGCATGAATGTTTATGTAAAAATGCCTTTAGGTTTGTCAATAAAGCTTTTTGCGCATGATGTTTTGGAGTAACTACACGAATATTAAAAATCGACACATGTACTGCTGAATAACTTAATAAAATGACCTTTGAAACTTATTTAGTTTGCTTTACAAATATTTTTATACACCACAGCCTCGATCGTTGAGGAGATGAAAATGATCAGTAACTAGTTGTAAAAAAGCCTCCCTAAGATCTTTTACTGCACTTATTAGTCGAGTAAAAGCATTCTGTTTGCTGTCATAGCACTAAAAAGGCGAATAAAAGCAATTCAGCTGCTATTATAGCACATTTAATCTGTATAAAGGCAAATTGATTGCGTTTATAGAACTAAATATCCCATATACGCATTTTGGTTGCTCTTATAGCACTCTTAGTGTTTTTTACCACGTTTACTCAACTCTTACAGCACCTTTTTGCTGCTTACTCAGCGCTTATTCTTCTTTTATAGGACTTTAGTCTGAATAATTTGCGCCTTTTTCGCGTCGAGTAAACGTTTACAGCGCTTTTACTCGACTGTTTTTAGAACTTTTATAGAACTTAAAGAGAAATAAGGAACGTGCTCTCGACCATTATAGCACGTCCAGTTGCTGCTTGGGATGTTTACCCCCGGTTTTTTGAAAACTTGCTAAGTTTTCTACCGCAGCCATGCTTTGAACCTGCTTTCGCCATCATAGGCACCTACTTGGGGAAGCAGAAATATTTAAATCAATGTCTTCCCTTTTAGAATGAGCAGATGCCGACACAAACTCATTCCTTGAAATTGATTTATTTTTTAAGATGATCTTTGATACAGTAAATATGCTTGTTTGCCACTTATTCTTACAACATAAAAAAGAAAGACTTGACCCAAATGTAGCAGCTCTGAAACACCAAAGACAAAGCTCCAACGCTTTTACTCAATCAACACGATCTTTTGTTCCACAAAAACTCAATAGTCGCCCACACTTTTTTGTGCGCGTCTCGATCTAATCTAATTGTCCTAGATGAAAAGAAACGATTCTCCGAGCTATTTATTTGTGAAAACAATGATTAAGCGATGCCGACCACCTACGTGGGGGCAAATTGGGTACAAAATTACTGAGTATCGTCTCTGGCACGCACTCGTAAGAAATTTAAGGTTCCGTGTTACAGAAATGTCAAATTCCAAAGTTCTGCTCTGATGTTATGGAGGTCTACGATGTCATGGGAAGTCGTTTGGAGCGATCTATCCAGAACATTGGCTCAATTTTCAATTATTCAAGGAGATAGGTATTGTAATAGCTCCATTTGATACCTTAGAAGTAAGAGTTCCTCACTTCCTCCTAAAATAAGGCGTCGATCATCAACACATATAGTCGCAATAACAGCCACAAAACAAGAGTCCATTGCTGGACGTGAACTCATTGCGGGTAGTTATTTTCCTTACTGAACTGACCATGACCACGCTTGATTTGACGAGAGCAGTGCAAAATCTTACATTCTTAGGGAATGCTTCAGTCCATTTCAGCAACGGACGAGCGACACCTACGGGAAAAAAATAGGGTAACAGGCGCTATTTTACTTTTGTTTTATGTACGGAAATCCTTTACAGTTGAGATTCAGACCACAGAGACGTTTAACAGTTAGAATAGCCTTGAAACACAAACATCAAAGGAAATATACCGTCTCCACGTTTACATTAGAGATTAGCGGTGCACATTAATAAAGTAACCACAACGTCGTGTGGCATGTTCAAACCAATTCTTACTGAACATTACCACATTACCGAAGTTACTTGGGCATCTTTGTGGGCATTTATATGGCGTGACCACAGCCCCGGGTTTCGTCCACCTGTGGGAGAGAGAAAGCTGTATAAAGCTCATAATGTCTGTAATTACATAGACCACCCGCGCTCTC
Source organism: Phthorimaea operculella (assembly GCA_024500475.1). Classification (NCBI taxonomy): domain Eukaryota; kingdom Metazoa; phylum Arthropoda; class Insecta; order Lepidoptera; family Gelechiidae; genus Phthorimaea; species Phthorimaea operculella. Next base: position 1,311,308 of record JANFCV010000113.1, on the reverse strand, counting down.
GCTCGCACAGGGTTTGAGATAGAAGTCAGCGTTGCCAGAACGTAACTTTTGTTACGTTTTTCGTAACTTTTCACCCTTAAGCGTAACCTTGCGGTAACCTAGCCACGGGCGTAACTTTTGCGTAACATTTCGTGAAAATAATATTTTTCGTAGAACGAAACGAAAACAATCGTAGAATGAAACGCACGCAACTTTTGTTTCGTTTCGAGATAGTAACTTGCATTCAATTTTAGATTTACGGTTCTGTGATGTGAACCGAAACATCGACTTTTAATGAAAGACTCACCTAAACAACAATGAAAACCATTGTATCTTTACTCAACACGCAAAAAATCACCTAAACAACAATGATACTAAACAGTTAAACACCCGAAAAAAAATATTTTTATTGAAAAAAATGTGGCGTAACTTTTTTCTTCAAAACGTAACTTTTTCAAAGAGTGTAAGTAACTTTTGAATATACGGCGCTGGCAACACTGATAGAAGTAGGAAGGGTGTGGTAGAAGTGGAAGTCAGAATTCGAGGATTTGACTCTGTAAGCAAAACGTGCTAACAGATCCGTGATGGATGCATCACACGCAATATTCGATTTATTTTATGTTGCAGCGTAAACTTGTAAGTTTTGATATTGCCGACATTTTTCAAAGTTCTGACTCAAACGACCAATAAATCAAGAAACCAATCAAGATGACTAATAAAGGTGCAGCCCGTACGCCCACTCATATTTATACCTATTAGCGATAATAATATTTTAAAGAATGTCCGGCCAGCTTAAATATTCTAGACAAACTGTAGGCATACCTACTGAATAAATTATCAAGATTACAAATCAAAGGCAAGACAAAAATAACCAGACTGACGATCAATATCTTTATGATGATAATTATAAGATAATCATGAATGCAATATCATAATTTTTGTCGCTTTGATAATCAAAACAAAATTGACGTTTGATTTGAGCATGCGAATTTTTGTTTAACCACAACTAGTACTAGAGTGCTCGCTCCACTCTACTCTACTCCACATATCTATGGGCATTTCTAGTTCTTCCCACTTCTGTGCCCAAAGCTGGACCATTATAAGTTTTTGTGGGTAAAATAATGAGCACAATGAAGTTATCAAGAGTGGACTCGGGGCGTGCTGCGGCATTGAACCTGGGACCGGCAATCTAATGTACGACGTCGTTTAATTTAATATCCAACGGTTTTACACCGCTCTATCGATTGTAATTATCGATCTTTGGAACTATGTGGGGGTTTTATTGAACTAGAAAATTATATCTAAGTTCACTTTTAGTAGGAGAGTAGTTGACTCCTAAACTGGGATCTAGATATTCTTCCGACGGAAACAGTGATATGATAAGATAACTCACTTAGGTAATTCTTCTTTTTACCCGACTGCCTCAAAAGAAGGGTTATTTCTTGCTACGAGTACCTAGCTAGTTTCTGCCGAAACGGTACAGACAGAGGCATAGTAAAAATATATTTTGAGGCCCTTATTCTCCGGTATTTTTGGGGCCCTTATCGGAAAGGTCTCCGAATCGTTCGTAAATAAAATCCCACCAAAAACATTTACTTGTAAAAAGAACCAAGTCTCGCCTCTCAGTTCATCTACTGTAAAAAGTTGTGAGATCCATGTGATGCCAAGTCGGTTATTGATTTATTCAAAGACTACTTCAGGAAACTTTCATCTTAAGCTATTGCGTAATTAGGTAACAGACATCATCTTACAGTAACTATATCGATATTTAAAAACTTTTATATTTACAATAACTAGAATGACTTGGCAATCGCACACTATTTGCTTGTGAGATACGATGGTCTAGTGCGATGGCCGGGTCATTCTAGTTATATCTCACAACTTTTTACAGTAGATGAACTGAGAGGCGAGACTTGGTTCTTTTTACAAGTAAATGTTTTTGGTGGGATCTCATTTCTTTTTGTAGATAGTCTTCCTCTTTCTCTTGTCTGGAACTACTTCTTGAGCCTCAGCTACAGATTTCCTCAAAGCCCATCCGCAAAGTTAACTTTGTAATCCTATACATTTGTATGGAAATACAAAGTTAGTTATGCGGTTGCAACCGAATTTGCAGAATGTTATAGTTTTCCCTTTATTCATACACTACATACAAGGTGTATTCTAAGTTTCAAGCTCCTCAGTCTGCTAGAAGTGACTTAGAATTTTGATGATCGGTCAGTCAGTCAGTCAGTCAGTTAGGCAGAAAATTAAGAAACTTTGACTAACTATAACTTCTAAACTACTGGTCCAAATTAAATGAAATTTAAAATATATCGTGTCTGTACAGTGCTTGATAAGATATTTTAAAATGAGGGTTCTAAACTTATCGACAAGGGAGTTATAGGGGCGTCAAAAATGGCCTGAACTGGTTCGAGAAAAGGATGGTACGGCCGTGCCGCTTTCAGCTCGACTTGGTGGGGGCACTGCCGTGCCCCCAGATATGAAAGAATCCCTTCTGGTTACAGAATGTGGAGCACATTTTGTTTACCAAATCGATAACCAAACAATACAAACAAACCCACAGAGGGATGCCAATACATTTGTACAAAATATAAGTAAGTATGCATGCTTATGTGTTAACAATAAATCTTTATTCGAATGTCGGTGCTGGCTTTAGCTTCAACGGCTTACATTGCCCTGATTGCACTGCTTTGGCATACATGGCTGGCTATCATAAGGGAGTTTTTACAGTAAACGCAAAATAACTAGCAATGTATACGTAATAGAGGCATGTCGGCACGGTAAATGTAATAGCCGTGTTCCCCTCTGGAACAATTAATTTGGCGCCCACATTTATAATTGTTGGGAAGCAATCAAAGCTTTTATTGAAGTTATATTGTTTGCACTTGAAACGTTGAAACCATTCAGCCCCTATATTCGAGGGGCGGTTGGCTTTTAAATCATAACTTTGAAGTTGCACAGTAGCATTTGAATAACAGCTAAATGAGAAGAAAAATAAAAAGGAAATGTTTGCTAATGCTATAGCTATAGCAGATGACAAGGGACTATGTACAGAATACAATGTTGATTACGATCATCAGGCTTCAATTTGTTTTCTTTCATGTTAGGAGGAAATTCCAAGAATCCATGAGAATCCATCATGTTAAATCTTTGTATCAGAGTTTACATAACACCTTGTTGTTATCATGTAAGGTACTGAGGCAACAACTAAGTATCTAACATAACTAATAAAGAAGATACTAACAGATAAGTAAATTAAACAAATTTAATGTTAAGGAAATTAACCTGAAACGGTCACAGAGAAGGTATTAAAAACGAACATAAAATAAAATAATTTCGCAATAAGCAGGTGCCGATTTTCAGATTGGAGTGCTCTTCAGAGGAGGTGGACTGGACGAGATTGCCCCACTCTGCGAATAAGCACTCTTACTTACTACCCTTACTTGTACCGCGCGAACTGTGGGTCTCGGGTACTCGCGCCCGCTTTTATAATATTTCAATTTCAACTGCTACTTGAAGCGAAGGGAAGTGTACTATTTATAGGTCTTGTGAATCATTTTATTTTTATTTATTTATGGTAATAAACTAATCTAACGTCATGGCTAAAAGGCGCAATATAAGAAAATATCTCTGAGCAACGCGGATTTTCCGTCCTATCCTATCCCGTTGGCAAATAAAGTGTCTGAGTTGTGAATTTCTAGAGCCAAACTGGAACGTATTACTTTTACGTTGCATTCTTGGATTCAGACTGCATAACTGTATGTATAGCCATTATACTATTTTTATACAGAACAGTATCCTATAGGTAGATAAATAATTCAAATTCACCCAATTACCGCCATTTTATAAACTTTTTATCACAAGAATTTCCGCCGTCTACACACTATCATGAATTCCGTTCTTTGCGTGCATTTAACAATTAAGCCAGACGTAACGTTTATATGTCTTACATAATAAATAATGTTGGTTCACTAAGGTTAACCTACTACCCTTCACATAACCTTTAATGGGCTTCAACCCCAATGACTAGGGGTTACTGTGGTAAATGTTCTGATAAAGATCTCATACATATTAAACTTTCGTCAAATATACGATTTCTAGGAATGTATCTGACCTTTTTAGCTCTTGAATTTAGTTTTGTTGGAGTTGGGTTGGACACTAGTCTCAAGATGTGAAATGTAACTTTAAGAGTTTCTGTATAATGTCTCTGTGTCTGCGAATGATAGTTATCTTCTACTTTTACTATTGTTTTTCTCCGTTCTGGAAAAGTTTTAATAGAATTATTTTTGATGGAATAATAACAAAAGTTTATTTTGCGGATATTTGTCTTCTAATTTGGGGAAACCTCTGCCTGTGCTACATTTTTTATTATTTTTTATTCTTCGTCATAGGTATATTCGAAAAACACGAACTATCTTCCTTGACAGTTATTCCCTTGTTTACTGTGTTTATATCGTTGTCATGAACGACGTCCACTTTAGGTATTTCTTCAAACCACATAGTGGCAAAGGGTATGCGATGGAATTCGCAGTAAAACTTTAAAAACATTTATTTTTTTAATCTTAAGTTCCTTCACACACATGTCTTGCTTTTTAATGTTGTTTTTTCGATGTCACTTTACAAGTGCCGCTTGAGAAAAAAATATGTCGTAAAATTTGGAAGCTCTGAAGATTTTTATCGTGTGGTTTTTAGAATGGTGCATTATAAAAACCACAAGCAGGATTGTGGACAGGTTTTATAACACGATAATTGATTTGTCATATGCTCTATAAGCAATTGAGTTCTCAAACTTATGGACCTGTAGAGGTTCAGCTTTTAATGTTATCATAAAAGAATGAGACGTATTTTCATAACATAATTTTGTTTTAAAAATAAAATGCCAAGCTTGTATGAAAAAGGTTATCCAATTTTAAATTGCTCTTAAGGAAAATCAACGAATTTGTTGTAAAAACGTGTTCGGCACGATATTCTTTTAGATTTTACTTGTAAATATAATCTAAAATTGAGATGCGTTGATCAAACAACTATGAGAGGGGCGTCCATGGGGAGACTGCAAGTTTATTTTATTTGGCCAGCGTCAAGCCGAGATTAAAGGAAGTGGGGTTCGCGGCAAAAATTAATATTTTCTATTTTAAATATTTAAATTGCCTACCTACCTACCTACATAGGGATCAAGATTTGTCTTTTATGTTTGATTCTGTGAAACCTTAAACGTCTTCATCTTTTTAATATCTTTCCCGATTTCCTAAATCTAGTGTCTGCATTTCAAAAACATTGTCATATCTTGTATCCGTATCTAGATTAGATATGCAAAGCTTACATTCATTAAAACCTGAACTCCTTATCAACAGGCTTCTAAACTGAAAATAAACTTTTAATGATCAAAATGTTATGCCTCTACAGTTGACGCCTTATTGTATTTCGCTGTCAATAGAGTGTGTTTCTGCTCCCATCCAGCCAGCCCTCGGCTCGTCACGCCAAATAAGCGGTGACTCACAATTATCACGTGTGTCACCCCCTTATAGCTCCTATAGCTATGGGGAGGCGTCTGTGGTTGGTGGTCTAAGTCAGAGGCAGAGGAAGGGCAAGGTATCTATCCCGGCCCGGCTCTCATCCAGCCAGCCCTCGGCTCGTCACGAGCGCCAAATAAGCGGTGACTCACAATTATCACGTGTGTCACCCCCTTATAGCTCTTATAGCTATGGGGAGGCGTCTGCGGTTGGTGGTCTAAGTCAGAGGCAGAGGAAGGGCAGGGTATCTATCCCGGCCCGGCTCCCATCCAGCCAGCCCTCGGCTCGTCACGAGCGCCAAATAAGCGGTGACTCACAATTATCACGTGTGTCACCCCCTTATAGCTCCTATAGCTATGGGGAGGCCTCTGCGGTTGGTGGTCTAAGTCAGAGGCAGAGGAAGGGCAAGGTATCTATCCCGGCTCGGCTCCCATCCAGCCAGCCCTCCAGTCACGAGCAGCGCCAAATAAGCGGTGACTCACAATTATCACGTGTGTCACCCCCTTATAGCTCCTATAGCTGTGGGGAGGCGTCTGCGGTTAGTGGTCTAAGTCAGAGGCAAAGGGAAGGTATCTATCCTCTGACTGAGCGTCCTTCGGTTCATCGATCTTTTAGACCGAAGTTTTTCGTTCACCATCTTTCGGTTCTTTAAGACCAGGTTCCTTTGGATTACAATTATAGCCTACGTTTGCTACGACATCACCCACATAACAAAGACATTGAACCAGATATTGAGTTACAAACGGTTTTATTTTGAGACTGTTTTTCGAATAATTATTGCTGAAAGATTCATCTCCGATGTTGTCTTCATCAGGCATATTGCCAGATGCGAATTGTCGTAAAGTGCCATTGACCTAAACTCCAATCCTCAGCAACCAGTGAGAGTTGAAGTTGCTCAAAGACTATTTTAGTTATTTTACCACCTACTATTTTAGTTCATTTGCTAGTAAAGTCAAAGGGATGCCAGACAAAAGTATAGGCCGGCGTTAAAACCAAATCGTTCGATCAGACCTGCAAATTTTTTTGCCCTAAATCGCTATCCTCTCTAGAATGGTCCTCAACGTTAATTTAAATGGATTTACAACTCATCCGTTCACTCAACTGGGCGCTCTTATCTCTATGCAATAGAGTTCAAATTACTCTCTCTATCAGAATTAATCTCTATCCCGAATGGGCTTGCAGGCACAGTGAGTGTGGACAGACTTTGATTTGTGCTTCGAGAGGATTATATGATATTGAGTTGTTATTGTTTATAGTGAAAGTTCGCGTGGGTTCGTGTCAGGATCAGGAATTAGCTTGGCTCTGTATTCTAATCTAGCCTCAGACTATATCTACCATGTATATGTGTATTAAATTGCCTGCATAATCCATACGTAGAATGTCTTTGACAAGACAGTTGTCTTTTTTTGTCTAACAACAATATCAAGTACCTATTGGACGCATATGTATGTATGGTCAAAAAGCTTTGACCTTACATTGATGATTACCTGATGATGTTTCCTGATTATGCTATCCAGCTATTTAGATGTTTATCGTTTTTGCTATCTTTGACAACGAGCCTCACTGGGCGAAGTTTTAGTACAAGTTTATTGATATAACTTGTAAACAGTGTTGTTATTTCCTCTCTTGATCTTGTTTTACTACAACTATCTACTAGAAAACTTGTAGATTGCTCAGACAGGGGAAATTGCCATCAAAGGCTTGCTTGTTCTGCTTTCAATTTGTATTTGCAGTAGATACACTTTCTTTCCCTTCCTCTTAGATTTAGATATATTTTATCTGAGTACTCTTCAATCTAGCTGACCTATAAGTGCATTACAGTGGGAGGATGTGGGCTGAAAATTATGGGATATTATAAATTGCATATCAAATAAATAATCGCCTATCAATACATTTTCATCATTTATATTTTTTTTTACATCAAATATCTTACTTCACTACAAATAAACTAAATGTTTAACAAAACATAAACTGCAGATAATTCGAAATTTTACATCAATATGACATAACTTTTTTCATCATAATGCAATACAGATAAATTTATTTTTGTACAAAAATACTACATACATAGCATGAATACTGACTGCACAGCAAATTTTCCATATTTCATAGCAAAATAACTATCCCAGTCGCATATTAACCAGTAAACATACGTAAGTAAACATAAGTTTATAGGTCCGTTAGGTATAGCCTAACCGAACCTGGCGCGGAAAGCGCCAGGTTAGGTTAGGTTAGGTTAGAACTTTGACCACAACGCACGAGCCGAGCGAGCGGAGCGAGCGTGCCGCGGCAGCGGCCGGCGATGTGCCAGAAACGACACGCTATGCGCGTCATCAATTTAAAATATGATTATCGATGTGTACGATTAACGATGATGGTTCATCTCTACTACTGCTGTAAATAATATAAAAATAGAAGCTATATTTAAAAGAAAAAGAGTTAAGATTATTAGCTGTGCATTGATGAAAAAGCTTTTGCTTTAGGAAAAATCGCTGTACGCTGCGAAAATAAATTGTAGTGTGTTTAGTGATATTTTGAGTTGAATATTATGCTGTGCAATCAGTAATATTGATGGGAATTTGGAATCTTATTGCATAGAAAAAGGATATTTTTTGATTTGCGTTTAAATACTACCCGAAAATTATGATGATGAGGATGAGGATGATAACGATGTTTGGCACTTTCGAAACACAAAGGCACTTTTAGTAGCCCTAAATAAAGTACGCGCCGTAAATTATACTTGAACTCGGTAATCCACCGAGTCAGATTCTGTTATCTGAATGACTGAAACTTCTAGCTTGACTCTGCTACCGTTGTTTTCCGTCACTATCTACCAATTGAGACAGTTATCGATCGTTGCTAGTAGCAGCTTGCTACCCCTGTTGACAGCCATAACTAAAATTACCTATAGTTACTTAAGCTCTTTTACTGTCCTTATCCTCGACTAGGCAATCCACCGAAGACACTTGGTTTGCCTCTGCTCAATACAGATCAGTCCCTATATTGACAACCAATGGTCCTAGAAAATACTTAAAAATGTCCTCTTTCACTAGCTCTATCCTAAACTATAAGCCATAAATTGTAATCCAGCTGAGACATTGGCTTGCCGCTGCTCAATGCTTATCGATCAGCCTCTACCCCTGTTGAGAGCCATGGCTAATGCAATAAAGGACCGCTCGGATGTTTAAACTTATTTCGGGGTACATACTGTCAAGCAAATTGAGGCTATGAAGTAAGCGAGCAGTAAATCTTATTGGGGCAGGCATGATTGAGCCTTGGACAAGAATGAGGGAATATTAGAGGAGACCTACGTGCAGAACTATTCGTCAATAGTTTTATTTGAAGATCTAAGAATGTTTGTATGTTTATGCCACACAAATAAACCCCAATCCTTTGCGGGTCAAGCTGATCAACAGCTTTTGTCACCACGGTTGTTGCTGACGAGCAAATTCTAAAGATCAAAAAAGATCTTATAATACCATTTTTGTATTTGTACATTATTAGTTGGGTTCATATTGCTAGTATTTCGTTAACTTTAGTTCGTAGCACGCCCTTCTAATAAATTCCCCGCTGCCATCTAACTGTGTGGCTGCGTTTGTCTATAGTAAGGGTGAGGGCGGGCTCCCTTCACCTATCGTCTAGCCACCATCGGCTATGCTGATCGAAATGTCGTCCCAGACACGTTTCCGGTCGCTTTTTATTGCCGCCTCAATATTTTTGTGACCTTCTGTATGCTACTGTCACACATAATATGACATTATGTCTGAATTGCTACTGGAATACATATAGGATGTAAAGAAATCAACTACAAATATTTTAAGGGGTGAATCAGTCCATGAAACTGAACAACTTTCCCTAAAGAACATAGGTCAAAATATGGGAAAAAAATTTGGACCTCCCATACAAAATGTACCAGCCGGCCGAGTCGATTTGTATGGAAGGTCCAATTTTGTTTTTCCGATTTCGGCTTATGTTCCTTCGGGAAAGTTGTTCAGTTTCATGGGCTGGTTCACCCCTTAAAATATATGCAGTTGTTTTTTTTACACCTTATATACGGAAATTCTATATCGTATCAGTTGCTCCAGAAATACTATCAGTTTAGCATATTATGGGTAACTTTAAAGAACGGCCAGACGAAAACATTCGCATCGGTACAAGGAATATACTACTCCTCCTCCTCATCGGTATTTACGTTTTTTTTCGACAGTTAATACCTATATCAAGAACCAAAAAAACATTAATAGATATGCCTCTTTCTCCTATTGCCTTTGTCACCACGCATTTAACATCAGTCTGATCATCAACAGTCATCAGTCAGATACATATACCTAGTTCAATTTCAAACTGTGGGCTACCCTACAAGATTAGGGCTGTAACACGGAAGAAAGCATAATATTAGTTTGTTTTTGTTGGTCTCTATTTACGATCCCCGCCATTTATCCTTCCTCTCCCATGCCCTGTCATCAATATGTTTCGGGTGTGTCGGCAAACGTGTCGAATTTGTTATTGTATGTGTCGAATGTGTTACTGTATGTTGGCGTGGACTGATAACATCGATACGTGATTGCAATGACGATTGGGCTCCGGTATTGGTTGCAATATTTTCACGTCGTACATCGTCGGTTTATATTTTGCTGCCAAAAGCAAGTTTTCAGTTTATTGGTAGATCTGCAGAGATTTGCTAATGCAAAAATCCTAGAGAAGTAGGTGTCTACAAGTCGTGTTCGTTCTGTAGTTTTATAGAAATTCTAGCACTGCTGTTCTAGATATTTTACAAAATGCATTTTCACGTTTTCTGCGCTTGTTCTTACGCCACTTTGTCTTTGTTCCATCGTGTTTAGCCTAGTCTAGATCTAGTGTGAAAAACCCTTTTTTTTTATCAGCTTATCTTACACCGACTGTACAACAGCCGCGGAACATACATGGGGGTGATGCAAATACATACCTCTCAGTCAGTATTAAGAGATTTATTGTCTTTGAATTTGAACGTCACTCCTTGGGTCACCCTGAGGTGTTACGTAGGTGTGCAAGCCTTCAAAAAATACCTACCTTTTTTAACAACATTGCGTTTTAACCTATTTCTTCTGTTTGTCCACAGACGCGGACGGGCTATGCCTCCGCAACGGCTGCTGCGGCGCGGGCGCGCGCGTGCGGCTCACGCAGTCTGCGCGCGCGCAGCTCGAGGGGGCGCTGCGCAGCGAACTCAACAAACTCGCCGATATACTCGCCAACCGGGCGAGGAAGTTCGACGGTAAGTTTAAAATCTTATTATTTGGTGCCGTGTGATGCCGGCTTAGAATAGCATCGCCCCAATTCTACCCGGGGGTGTCGTAAAAAGGGATAATCAAATCATCCAGGGAACGGGCAGCAGCGTTCCTTGTAAAAGCAACATCTTGAACTGCGCTCGCCAATACGCTTGCCATGCGTGGTGAGTATAGCAATACTCACCAGTGGACTGTTGTGGCTGTTATGCTATTCTCTGGTAATTAAAAAGCAATCTAACCTCGACCAAAAACTTACAAAGCCACATAAAGCCAAAGCCACATTTAGTAAAATTCAGACGTGGAAACGTATCGCCCGTAAAAACTGATGAATTTTACACAAAACAGCACGTACAAACATTAGCAATCGTCTTACTCCGAGGAAGTTCAAGCTACTTACGTGGATGACTTCTTGGGAGCAGTTGAGACTGTTTATTCTCTTATATTGGATTGGATGACTGTAGAAAACTTCGGCAAACTGAACTGCAGTGTTTGTTATTGCTCTTTCACATTAGCTGATTCCAGTTTTAGAGAAGCTTTTAGTAATCAAAGTTCTAACCAGAAAAACAAAGCGTAGGAAAGCATTGAGATGTCGTCCGTATAGAGCAGAATGCGTAGGTGATGCAAACATAATGATTTAGCAAGAAAGGCGAAGGCAATCTACGGATGGAGGTAGAGATAAAACAACCTACACCAAGTACCCTGGCCTTAAAGTCAATTGGACATAAAATGCCAATAAAAGCGTAGAGCTAAATTGAATCCCAACGGTTAAACAATCAATCAGTGTCAAAGAATGAGCGGTGCGTTTTATCTTGTTTCGGTAAATTTGAAAATTCCGCACTGCCCTTTACCTTCCTGACCTGGCATCTGCTTTAAATGGTCATTTCCTTTTACCTTGCCCTTTGATACCAAAAATAATTTTACTTTCTCTTGATCCGCCAACGAAACTAGCCAATTGAAGGACAGCTGATATTCATTCCCTAGATGGTATATACTTTCATACTATCTCTTTCTCTCTTTACCAAGCCTTTTTCTTCTTCTGCCACAGCCTACATCTTTTAAATTATCCTTAGATTCATTCATACCATTTCTATTAATGATTGCAGACCACCACGGTAGACCAAACAGCGCCAATCTGAAATTGAATATGCAAAATTATTATACTTTGCCAAATTATTTATCACCTATTGTTATGGGTGGAAGTGCGTCAAGCATGTCGAACTTTGGAATTGTATGATTACTTAGATGATATACTCCTAAGTTATGGGATAGATAAATATGCATTAAGCTGATTATGCTATTCAACATTTAGAAGTTCTGACGTAACCGTATTCGAATACCAATCAATTTAATTAAGTATCTTTCCCATGTCAGTAGCCAGCAAGGTCAATTGGGTTGAGTTAGTAATTTTATCCAAAGTCATCATTTTGCGTCATACTATCTGATAGATAACTTGACTCCCAACCCAATAAATGTTGCTTTTACGACTTTGTTATTAAACAAGAACTTACCTTACCTATAATTTGATCATCAATATTAAATTTACCATCTTTCTTTTTGTATAAACATGAAATCTTAACTCTTCGCAAAATTCGATTTGACCTACCTTTAAACCCTGTCGTTGTGGCGGAAATCTTTTAAGGCATTAAAAGTAGACCGGATCGAGCGAATCTCACGAAATAATCGCCTATATTTCTTCAAAGTAACCGTACAAAAGTGCAGGGATATCGGATCCCGTTCGTATCAAGTTAATTGCAAGTACTGCAACGGTACTCTGGCCTCACGCCGAATATGGATGTGTCCAGTACGGTGCCGAGCCAAAGGCTGATATAAAGTCTAGAGATTACGGGTTCATGAGATTGGATGATGCCTTTTCTATAAAGTTGCCTGTTTAGTATAGTAAATAAGACATCTGGATTATGGATGGATATGCCCAGTACGGTGCTGAGCCAAAGGCTGATATAAAGTCTAGAGATTACGGGTTCATGATTGGATGACGCCTTTTCAATGAAGTTGCCTGTTTAGTATAGTAGGTAGTAGGTATAGAAGGTATCTGGAGTATGGATGTGCCCAGTACGTTGCTGAGGCGAAGGCTGATATAAAGTCTAGAAATTATAGGTTCATGAGTTCATGAGATCGGATGATGCCTTTTCTACAAAGTTGCCTAGTATCTGAGCAATCAACAAATTGAACAAGATTTTCAGTGGCTGGCTCCTAAAGGCTTACTAAAGCTACAAACCGAATGTTATAAAAGTAAGTATTATTTTATTATATGACAGAAAGTGATAGAACTTTAAAGCAATCTTCAATTTATAAATAAACGCATACCTGTCCACTTAGTAAGAGAAATAAGAGCATTTTAAAACCGCTACTCGTTCACTTAAAACCATCTGTTAGTCCCTCTTACGGTCCCTCATTTCTCAAATTAATAAAGCCATCTGACTCGAAGGCAGCATTAGTTTACTCTTGGTTGCCTTAATTAGAATGTAAATCAAATTAAGCATTCCATGCGACCATTATATGAAATAACATACCATCGCTATCGATCGGCGGTTCGGTTAACAAACCATGGACCTGTCCGACCAAGTTCGTATTGTCCACAAACCCAAGTTAGTTCGGATTCCGATGACCATTGCTGGCTATGATATTCTGTGGCCATGGCGACTACTTTAGAAAACTTGCACAATTTTCCACTGCAAGCAGGATTTACAAACCATATTTTCACCATTAGTATTGGACATCTCTTCCATCTTTGCTACTGTGGTTCAACCATTGACAATAACAACCAATTTGACAGCCATTTCATATTCCATATCGCCTATAAACCTAAGTTTCTAAGTTCTTCTGTTTACTTTAGTCTTTAGTATCAAGGTTATATTTTACGGGGTCACCTTTACTAGCAAACATAATGTTATTATAGCCTCGGGAGTTGTTTTTGTTACAAGAATAGTAGCCATAACAAGTTCAATAGATTTAATATTTCTGCAGAATAACACAAAATCATCGACGTAGATAGAATTCATGAATCATGATCATGAAGAGTTCAAAGTTGAAGTACCTACTTAAGCTATATTGTAATATTTAAGTACTTTAAGTAATCTAACCTTTTATGTAAAACTGAAATTAAAAACCTACATAAAGTTCACTTGCAGAATTTTAGAATTGTGAGTTATGAGAACTTTTTCAGAAAATCTTCTAAGTAAATATATTCGTAATTTCTCACTTTACACACTACTACACTATATCTACGCATGTGTATTTTGATCCCTAGTGCATCAATGGACATCAACTGGTCGCTTTTTACCAAAACTGCCTAATTGCCAGGACCGGTCACATTCAATATTGACTCGGGCACTTTCCATTCACTCCCTACAGGTCTCACGGTGCGGCCATCCACCAGCTCTTCATTTGTATGAGGTGTCAATTCATTTACCATAGTGTTTTAGATGCCTGCAGTTGATTGGTTATTCAATTAAGAATCCGGTTTGGAATGTCAAGTCATCTGTCGAAGATCTAAGTTAGATTGCTAGCGCAACCATCCTTTACGATTACAGACAGAACAATGGACAGGTTCAGAGGTGCATTGTTTTAAATCTGTAACCGTAAAATTGCCTAATGCTAGTCGTAGGACGTAATAGACTAAAATAGTAAGTAGTAGTTAGTCAATCATCGTTATCAACAACCGCGACAGTCCAATGCTGGACATGCGCCTCCCCCGTTTTTTGTGTAATATTACAATTGTGACCTGACCACACTTGGCAGGCGGATTGATTGGTTAGGGAACGCTGCTGCCCTGGATGAAATTATCACCCTCGGTCGCCTTTTACGACATTCATGTCAGGGTAGCTAAGTAAACCAGCACCTTACGAGACGGGAATGTGACTAATGATTGTTGACAGTATTCAGCATAACAAACCTTATCGTCACCATGACAAGCAATCTTGCCAAACTTCCCACATTAATCCGGTCCATACTAATAGTTTCCACATATCGCAGATACTTCGAAAGTTTACAACTACTTTGTGTGGCTCAAAACATTTAAGATACATAGATAGATAGATAAACAAACTCAAAACTACACAAACAAATCAACAATATAACATGGGCCTATATATGGGCATATATAATGGGCCTCCTCCTTCAACTGCAGAAATCAGGCCATAGCTTAGTGGGAATATTTCCCACAAGGAGCAAGCACTGATTTTCAGCTTCATATTAATGCATTATGGAACCTACAAATTCATCCTCCTGACACTACCGAAAAACAAGCGAATTTGGACCCCACCCACTTAGGTACTGGCACTATATCGAGAAACATTGCGAATTTCGGACACAGACCTTCTTGTCACCATGACAAGCAATCTTTAGGCACCTGTTACGGCTGTACCAAAGCTTCCACATATATCATCTGTTCCATACTAATGGACTCTACATAATGCCAGATCCTTCGGAAGTTGGGACAGGACAGGAATTATTGTTTCGCCATACCCATTTATCTTCCGGACTGTGACAGTTTTCCGCAGTAGGTAAAATATTGCTGGCACATCTAATATCTTTCCGTGAGGCGAAACAGTTTTTAGATGAGTTCTTGCATAGGAAAGGCAATATTTTTTATTGCCAAGAGAACCACTTTCGATTTTGACTCAAAACTTGCGGGCACCTAGGTACCTACCTATCCTAAGAACGTACAGATACGTTGATGACCTAATTACAAAATGTAAGAATCTACCTTCTTGGTCCTTTGAAATTTATTATCCACGATTTCCTGAAATGTTCGAAGATTTCCTTCTTTAATCTGTACATTAGTAGTTGTCACTGTAAGCGGAGATGAGACGAGATGCCGTGTTTTATTTACGAGCAGTTAACGCCGCCATAATGGGTTACGGGGTGCTTGTTCCATCCAGTTGATTTACTGTTCGGTGGTTTGTTAGTTTGACAGATATGGTGGCGTGACGTGTTCATCTCATCTTCATTTACACCTCGTTGGTTATGGCGTCTTTAAGCTGGTAATTTCGTCGTTAGGTATCTAAGTATTTAGATGATTCGTTCATTCAAAACTCTGAAGAGGCTGAATCAAGTCATCCAAACAAAACCAGCCAGTCTTTCGACTCTTTCTCTACAAATTCACATGTGTCGAATAGATACACTTTCAAAGTAAAGAATCTAACTAAATCCACCAGCTGATCGTCATTTTGAGGGTGCCTTTCTGATATTTAAAAGGATTGTCTCGTTTATCAACAAACCCTGTCAAAAGTAAAAGCCGCAACCACTCTGACTCAGTTTACATTAGTGATGGGCCGAACATACTTTTTACCGAAGACGAATATTCGGCCGAATATTCGGTAAAATGTTTGCCGAACCGAATATTCGGCCGAATAATTCGGCAGGAACTATATCCATATAAAATAATTAGCAGCATCGCTTGTTTACGAAGTACGCGCTGATCCGCACTAGACCACTACGCTCACTACCCTTTAACTTTTTACACTAGGAACGCTGACAACAAATTAAAATTAAATTTCTTCACTGATTGTCTTGACACAACAATTTACCATGCGAAACATATAAAAAGAATACGTTTTTATTCGGCAAAATATTCGGTGAAATTCACCGAACATTCGGCCGAAACCGAATATTCGGTAAATCTGCCGAACATGCCGAATACCGAACATAAACCGAATATTCGGCCCATCTCTAGTTTACATTTTAACGCGCACGAGCTCAAATGAGCCCTTGAGCCCTCTATGGCTTTTGGAGTACTTTTTTGTGTAAAATCTGTATTCTGTTTTGACATCCCCCGCTCAGCTGCGCATGCGCACGTGCGCGGGAGATCGTGCGGACGGAAGCGCAACCGCATCGTATTCCAAATTCAAACTTTCCACCGGAATCTTCCTACGCAGGAATACATCATGATGTTTTTGCGTTTGACAGAAATGATTTAATAGTATAATCCGTGTGTAGGTTTATCTATAACATCGTCATGGTGGCTTGGCTCTAAACGCGGATTAAAAAAGATAGGTGGTCTGCGAATCTGTGAAGTGCTTCTTGGTGTAATAGACTTCATAATATTGTTTCTGTAGCTCATGATGCCTACTTCCTTGCTTTCCATAGGTACGTATCTAAGCTACACCGACCTGAAATATGTCTAGTCAGCAATATAACTTTTTAAACTCTCGCGATTACTTTCGCACATAATAGTAAACAATTAATTAAAAAAACTTTTGCGATAAGACCCGGTAAAGTAACTATTATGTCTAGTCAAGTCAGGTACCGTTAGAGGACATAAAAAACCTAGCAACGAGGTAGGTTTTCCACTCTTGCTTAGTTTGTTTTAGCAGAAGTCAATGTAACTTTAAACACGGATGGTAACGTCGCAGTAACATGCACTATCATTCCTGAACTTAACTGCAGATGCGGTCTTCCACAGAGCGGTGTACGAAAACGTAGCAGGATGCGCGCGGTGAACGTTCGCAATGCTACTAAATATTACAGCCAACAGCTGTTGCGCTTATACAAGGTGTTAAAAAATCACTGTAAAGGTTTCAAGGGATGAACATCATCATCATCTGCCTGCCCTAACCCCAAATCTGTTGGGGTCGGTACAACATGTTTTGTGAGAGCACAAAATCATGATGCAAAAGGATTTGGCAATGTTTATGTCTAGACAAGTCAGCTACCGTTAGAGGACATAAAAATACTAGCAACGAGGTGGGTTTTATACTCTTGCTTAGTTTGCTTTCTCACCGTGTTTTAGCAGAAGTCAATGTAACTTTAAACACGGATCGTAACGTCGCAGTAACATGCAGGAAGATAGTGTTATTCCTGAACTTAACTGCAGATGCGGTCTTCCGCAGAGCGGTGTACGAAAACGTAGCAGGATGCGCGCGGTGAACGTTCGCAATGATACTAAATATTACAGCCAACAGATGTTGCGCTTATACGAGGTGTAAGAAAAATCACTGCCTTGATTTCAAGGGGTGAACGAGCCTATCATATTGAAGAACTTTCTCAGGGAACATAGGACGAAATATGAAGAAGCAGATATATAAAAACCCGGCTGATTATTTCAAAGTTGTATCTTGCGATAAAAACCCGCCATCTTGAATTTAATAATTATTTATATAGCCAGTGTCACTCGCGCTACTGAGACGAATCCAATGACACCTCACATGTTAGTTTAAGCACGGATCGTAACGTCGCAGTAACATGCAGGAAGATAGTGTTATTCCTGAACTTAACTGCAGATGCGGTCTTCCACAGAGCGGTGTACGAAAACGTAGCAGGATGCGCGCGGTGAACGTTCGCAATGCTACTAAATATTACAGCCAACAGCTGTTACGCTTATACAAGGTGTAAAAAAATCACTGTAAAGATTTCAAGGGATGAACGAACATCATCATCACCTGCCCTTATCTCAAATCAATTGTGGTCGGTAGGTACAACATGTTTTGTGAGAGCACAAAATCATGATGCAAAAGGATTTGGCAATGTTTATGTCTAGTCAAGTCAGCTACCGTTAGAAGACATAAAAATACTAGCAACGAGGTAGGTTTACCACTCTTGCTTAGTTTGCTTTCACACCGTGTTTTAGCAGAAGTCAATGTAACTTTAAACACGGATGGTAACGTCGCAGTAACATGCACTATCATTCCTGAACTTAACTGCAGATGCGGTCTTCCACAGAGCGGTGTACGAAAACGTAGCAGGATGCGCGCGGTGAACGTTCGCAATGCTACTAAATATTACAGCCAACAGCTGTTGCGCTTATACAAGGTGTTAAAAAATCACTGTAAAGGTTTCAAGGGATGAACATCATCATCATTTGCTTGCCCTTATCCCAAATCAATTGTGGTCGGTAGGTACAACATGTTTTGTGAGAGCACAAAACCATCTTGCAAAAGGGTTTGGCAATGTCTTTGTCTAGCCAAGTCAGCTACCGTTAGAAGACATAAAAAAACCTAGCAACGAGGTAGATTTTATTTGTTTGCTTAGTTTGCTTTCTCACCGTGTTTTAGCAGAAGTCAATGTAAGTTTAAACACGGATCGTAACGTCGCAGTAACATGCAGGAAGATAGTGTTATTCCTGAACTTAACTGCAGATGCGGTCTTCCACAGAGCGGTGTACGAAAACGTAGCAGGATGCGCGCGGTGAACGTTCGCAATGATACTAAATATTACAGCCAACAGATGTTGCGCTTATACGAGGTGTAAGAAAAATCACTGCCTTGATTTCAAGGGGTGAACGAGCCTATCATATTGAAGAACTTTCTCAGGGAACATAGGACGAAATATGAAGAAGCAGATATATAAAAACCCGGCTGATTATTTCAAAGTTGTATCTTGCGATAAAAACCCGCCATCTTGAATTTAATAATTATTTATATAGCCAGTGTCACTCGCGCTACTGAGACGAATCCAATGACACCTCACATGTTAGTTTAAGCACGGATCGTAACGTCGCAGTAACATGCAGGAAGATAGTGTTATTCCTGAACTTAACTGCAGATGCGGTCTTCCACAGAGCGGTGTACGAAAACGTAGCAGGATGCGCGCGGTGAACGTTCGCAATGCTACTAAATATTACAGCCAACAGCTGTTACGCTTATACAAGGTGTAAAAAAATCACTGTAAAGATTTCAAGGGATGAACGAACATCATCATCACCTGCCCTTATCTCAAATCAATTGTGGTCGGTAGGTACAACATGTTTTGTGAGAGCACAAAATCATGATGCAAAAGGATTTGGCAATGTTTATGTATAGCCAAGTCAGCTACCGTTAGAGGACATAAAAATACTAGCAACGAGGTAGGTTATACTTGTTGCTTAGTTTGCTTTCTCACCGTGTTTTAGCAGAAGTCAATGTAACTTAAAACACGGATCGTAACGTCGCAGTAACATGCAGGAAGATAGTGTTATTCTTGAACTTAACTGCAGATGCGGTCTTCCACAGAGCGGTGTACGAAAACGTAGCAGGATGCGCGCGGTGAACGTTCGCAATGCTACTAAATATTACAGCCAACAGCTGTTACGCTTATACAAGGTGTAAGAAATATCACTGTAAAGTATTGAAGGGATGAACATCATCATCATTTGCTTGCCCTTATCCCAAATCAATTGTGGTCGGTAGGTACAACATGTTTTGTGAGAGCACAAAACCATCTTGCAAAAGGGTTTGGCAATGTCTTTGTCTAGCCAAGTCAGCTACCGTTAGAAGACATAAAAAAACCTAGCAACGAGGTAGATTTTATTTGTTTGCTTAGTTTGCTTTCTCACCGTGTTTTAGCAGAAGTCAATGTAAGTTTAAACACGGATCGTAACGTCGCAGTAACATGCAGGAAGATAGTGTTATTCCTGAACTTAACTGCAGATGCGGTCTTCCACAGAGCGGTGTACGAAAACGTAGCAGGATGCGCGCGGTGAACGTTCGCAATGATACTAAATATTACAGCCAACAGATGTTGCGCTTATACGAGGTGTAAGAAAAATCACTGCCAAGATTTCAAGGGATGAACGAGCCCATAAAATTGCAGAAAATTTCAAGGAACATAGAACGAAATATTGTCGTGTTACCCAGGTTCCTAGAGGCACCGGCACTCAGGGAACCGAGGTAACCGCAGGTGTAACTTAGTAGCTAGGTAGGGTGGAGTGGTCTCGCTAGCACGAGTGCCTGTGGCCCCGGGGGGCGTGAGTGAGTAGGTGTGGGTAGAGTGTCCTGTGTGTAGGCGCCCTAACAAGCCTGGTGCCCTCGCGCGTAGTGAGGGGCCGCGGCAGGAAAAGATAGAAAGTAAACCAATACTACTTTTATTAGCCACTTATACAAATAAGTAACCTCCTGACACCGAAAAGGCCACAAGACGCGCGGACTCACACAGCGTAGAATCGCCCTCCGACGGTCAGCGTGCGCTCGGCAGGAACTTGGGTCCTTCAGGCTCGACGGCGTCCCGGCAACTCGTCGCGGACGCTTGCGGACAGCAAAGCTTCTTTAGCTTCTGGACTTGAGGCTTCTGAGTTCTTGAGGCTTCAGAACTTACTTCGCTTACTTTGTTACTTCACTTTAGACTTTTTACTTCTTTTTTTATTTCTTAGATAATTGGAAGTAGAGTAAAGACTTGTAAAGACTGATCTTTTGACAGCTTGACACGCCTTATATATGCTTGCCAGGCGTTCGAGAATGTTCTAGTCTTCTTTCTGATTTCGAATTTCAAAGACCTTGAGGTTTGTCAGTGGCCAGTTTTCTTGCAAGTTGCCAGTGCTGATGGTGGAGGTTTGTCGCCCTGATGATGTAGTGGTTTGTCCAGGCGACGAGGGCAGTCCTGTGGCTTCGGAGGGCTCGGAGGTCTCGTTTCCAGGAGGAGTGAAAGAGTGCCAGCGCGAGATAAATTTAGAATCAAGTACCAGGAGGTCAGAAATAGGAAAGAGGTAAAGGGCTATAGTATAATAACTTTTTAATAGAGAACTACGCGGCTCTATGAGATAGCCGTCAAAGGTGAGACGTTGACATTCTGTCAGTAGTAGTAAATAATCATGTCAACAAGGAAAACAATGAAAATATGAATAGATTTATAGAAATCAGAAGAAAATACCGAAAGTACGCGTAAAACGCTACATTTTCCCCCACGACCCCGAGAAAATTTTTGCTGTTACAAAAATTTTGAGGTTATGAGCAGATACCTTACGCATTCACCTACTTTCAGACTTCACCATTCGATCATGCATCCATCATCTTCCAAGGATTGGGGTAGGGCTCACATTCAATGGCTCCTACTCCAAGGTATGCTACTCTCTGAGCATATCTCAGGCGATGACCAAGGCTTGTTTTAGGAGTTGTCATCCGCTCCAGCTTAAAACCTGTGAGTAGTGTTAAGGCTTATTTAACGTGTCACTAGCCGCACGATGTGTAGAGTGTGAAGAAGATTAGTTTGTGTAGAGTGTAGTAGTGTAGGCTTATTTAACGTGTCACAATCCGCACGAAGAAGAATGAACCTTAGCTCAAGTGGGGATAGAGAGACCCATCAAGAGAGGAACATTTTAAGAGACCCATTTAGAGAGAGTCTTAAGAGAGAGGGTATTTAGAGAACCCTTAAGAGAGCAGGGCGGGATTAGAGTACCGCCTGCAGAGGTGTGTGTCTGTAGGTGGCTTTAGAGCCAGTGTGTGTGTAAGTGTAAGGGTGTGTAGAATGGCTAAAAGCCAAAATAAAAATTTTGACTTCGATTATTGGCCGAAAGGTCGAAGTCAGATGTTAAGAAGGGTAGTAAAGGGAGGGTAGTGGTGTTGAAGTGAGGGAGATAGAACGAGTATGAAGGTAAAGCGAGATGCAGAGGATAATTTGAGTTGAGCAGAGAAGTAGTTAAACAAGAAAGTAGAATTGGTAAAAGGGGCAAAAGGGCAAATAGCAAAAGGGCAAGAAGTAGAAGGCAAAAGGGCAAAAAGTAAAAGGCAAAAGTCGAAAAATGCCAACAGCATGTTTATAAAAGGGTCAAAAGGAATATTATAAAAAAAGGGGGTCCACAAGATTGACCTGACGCTGGCAGAATAGGGGGTCAATCGAGATTGACCTGACGCTGGCAGAATTGTCCTTGAAGCCATTTTTGTTTGGAAAAGTTTTAGGTAAAGTGTAGCAAGTAAAATTGTAGGTTAGTGTAGGTTTTAAGCTTGAGGGTTTATTTTTAGAGGTAAAGGTAAAGAGGGCCGAAAGAGGAGGGCCAAAATGTCCTAGGAGAGGTAGATTTAGAATTTTGAGAGGGAAAGAGGGCCGAAATTATAGTCGAAAAGGTTTACGCTAGAGGAAGCGTTGTTTTAGAATTTAGAGAATGGTTCTGATAGTACGTGGGTGTAGATATCGCCCACGCACGTATCCTTTACCGTTGGGCGCCAAACTGTCGTGTTACCCAGGTTCCTAGAGGCACCGGCACTCAGGGAACCGAGGTAACCGCAGGTGTAACTTAGTAGCTAGGTAGGGTGGAGTGGTCTCGCTAGCACGAGTGCCTGTGGCCCCGGGGGGGCGTGAGTGAGTAGGTGTGGGTAGAGTGTCCTGTGTGTAGGCGCCCTAACAAGCCTGGTGCCCTCGCGCGTAGTGAGGGGCCGCGGCAGGAAAAGATAGAAAGTAAACCAATACTACTTTTATTAGCCACTTATACAAATAAGTAACCTCCTGACACCGAAAAGGCCACAAGACGCGCGGACTCACACAGCGTAGAATCGCCCTCCGACGGTCAGCGTGCGCTCGGCAGGAACTTGGGTCCTTCAGGCTCGACGGCGTCCCGGCAACTCGTCGCGGACGCTTGCGGACAGCAAAGCTTCTTTAGCTTCTGGACTTGAGGCTTCTGAGTTCTTGAGGCTTCAGAACTTACTTCGCTTACTTTGTTACTTCACTTTAGACTTTTTATTTTTTATTTCTTAGATAATTGGAAGTAGAGTAAAGACTTGTAAAGACTGATCTTTTGACAGCTTGACACGCCTTATATATGCTTGCCAGGCGTTCGAGAATGTTCTAGTCTTCTTTCTGATTTCGAATTTCAAAGACCTTGAGGTTTGTCAGTGGCCAGTTTTCTTGCAAGTTGCCAGTGCTGATGGTGGAGGTTTGTCGCCCTGATGATGTAGTGGTTTGTCCAGGCGACGAGGGCAGTCCTGTGGCTTCGGAGGGCTCGGAGGTCTCGTTTCCAGGAGGAGTGAAAGAGTGCCAGCGCGAGATAAATTTAGAATCAAGTACCAGGAGGTCAGAAATAGGAAAGAGGTAAAGGGCTATAGTATAATAACTTTTTAATAGAGAACTACGCGGCTCTATGAGATAGCCGTCAAAGGTGAGACGTTGACATTCTGTCAGTAGTAGTAAATAATCATGTCAACAAGGAAAACAATGAAAATATGAATAGATTTATAGAAATCAGAAGAAAATACCGAAAGTACGCGTAAAACGCTACAATATGAACAAGCATATGTATGAAAAACAAAAACCCGACTGCTTATTTCAAAGTTGTATTTTGCGATAAAAATCCGCCATTTTGAATTTATGATTTTTTAATATAACTGGTGTCACTCGGACACCTCACATGTAAGTTTAAACACGGATCATAACGTCGCGTCGCAGTAACATGCAGGAAGATAGTGTTATTCCTGAACTTAACTGCAGATGCGGTCTTCCGCAGAGCGGTGTACGAAAACGTAGCAGGATGCGCGCGGTGAACGTTCGCAATGCTACTAAATATTACAGCCAACAGCTGCTGCGCTTGGCGCTTATACAAGGTGTAAGAAATATCACTGCCAAGATTTCAAGGGATGAACGAGCCCACCAAATTGATGAACATTCTCAAGGAACATAGAACGAAATATGAACAAGCAGATGTATTAAAAAACAAAAACCCGACTGCTTATTTCAAAGTTGTATTTTGCGATAAAAATCATCCATTTTGAATTTATGATTTTTTAATATAACTAGTGTCACTCGCGCTACTGAGACGAATCCAATGACACCTCACATGTTAGTTTAAGCACGGATCGTAACGTCGCAGTAACATGCAGGAAGATAGTGTTGTAGCAGAGTGCAAACTCTGCATGGACATCCTCCCTAAGCCACCCTCACATCTCCCTTTTTCGAATCATTTTATAACTTAAATTTGGAACTCGGCACCGAAACGTCACCGTTCTTGGCTTTTTTGACGCACTCCTCTCTAACTGACGGTGAAGTCAACACCTATCCTTGTTAATTTGTACTCTCGCATATTTTTGCAACTGTATTTATCCAAGTGGAGTTCCCGAAACAGTCCAAAAAGTGAAAGTGAACATTTTGTCTATCTTATATATTTTGTGATACATTAATGGACCCACCCAAGGTAAGCCTCAAATCATTCCCGACAACCATCTGCTCACCTCCATACCCAACATCACAGTGTGTTAATGTTTGTTACGTCTGCAGGGTCCATCTCTTTGAATAAAGATCATCCATTGAAGTTAATCCTATTATTTATGGCCCTCGCGGCTATAGTGTTATTCATGAACTTAACTGCAGATGCGTTCTTCCACAGAGCGGTGTACGAAAACGTAGCAGGATGCGCGCGGTGAACATTCGCAATGCTACTAAATATTACAGCCAACAGATGTTGCGCTTATACGAGGTGTAAGAAAAATCACTGCCAAGATTTTGAAGGGATGAACATCATCATCATCTGCCTGCTCTTAGTCAGTTGTGGTCGGTACATGTTTTATTAGAGCACAAAATCATGTTGCAAAAGGATTTGGCAATGTTTATGTCTAGCCAAGTCAGCTACCGTTAGAGGACATAAAAAACCTGGCAACGAGGTAGGTTTTATTTGTTGCTTAGTTTGCTTTCTCATCGTGTTTTAGCAGTCGTCGATGTAACTTTGCACACGGATCGTTACGTCGCAATAACATGCAGGAAGATAGTGTTATTCCTGAACTTAACTGCAGATGCGGTCTTCCACAGAGCGGTGTACGAAAACGTAGCAGGATGCGCGCGGTGAACGTTCGCAATGCTACTAAATATTACAGCCAACAGCTGTTGCGCTTATACAAGGTGTTAAAAAATCACTGTAAAGGTTTCAAGGGATGAACATCATCATCATTTGCTTCCCTTATCCCAAATCAGTTGTGGTTGGTACAACATGTTTTGTGAGAGCACAAAATCATGATGCAAAAGGATTTGGCAATGTTTATGTCTAGACAAGTCAGCTACCGTTAGAGGACATAAAAATACTAGCAACGAGGTGGGTTTTATACTCTTGCTTAGTTTGCTTTCTCACCGTGTTTTAGCAGAAGTCAATGTAACTTTAAACACGGATCGTAACGTCGCAGTAACATGCAGGAAGATAGTGTTATTCCTGAACTTAACTGCAGATGCGGTCTTCCGCAGAGCGGTGTACGAAAACGTAGCAGGATGCGCGCGGTGAACGTTCGCAATGCTACTAAATATTAGAACCAACAGCTGTTGCGCTTATAAAAGATGTAAGAAATATCACTGCCAAGATTTTGAAGGGATGAACATCATCATCATCTGCCTGCTCTTAGTCAGTTGTGGTCGGTACATGTTTTATTAGAGCACAAAATCATGTTGCAAAAGGATTTGGCAATGTTTATGTCTAGCCAAGTCAGCTACCGTTAGAGGACATAAAAAACCTGGCAACGAGGTAGGTTTTATTTGTTGCTTAGTTTGCTTTCTCATCGTGTTTTAGCAGTCGTCGATGTAACTTTGCACACGGATCGTAACGTCGCAATAACATGCAGGAAGATAGTGTTATTCCTGAACTTAACTGCAGATGCGGTCTTCCGCAGAGCGGTGTACGAAAACGTAGCAGGATGCGCGCGGTGAACGTTCGCAATGCTACTAAATATTACAACCAACAGCTGTTGCGCTTATAAAAGATGTAAGAAATATCACTGCCAAGATTTTGAAGGGATGAACATCATCATCATCTGCCTGCTCTTAGTCAGTTGTGGTCGGTACATGTTTTATTAGAGCACAAAATCATGTTGCAAAAGGATTTGGCAATGTTTATGTCTAGCCAAGTCAGCTACCGTTAGAGGACATAAAAAACCTGGCAACGAGGTAGGTTTTATTTGTTGCTTAGTTTGCTTTCTCATCGTGTTTTAGCAGTCGTCGATGTAACTTTGCACACGGATCGTAACGTCGCAGTAACATGCAGGAAGATAGTGTTATTCCTGAACTTAACTGCAGATGCGGTCTTCCACAGAGCGGTGTACGAAAACGTAGCAGGATGCGCGCGGTGAACGTTCGCAATGCTACTAAATATTACAGCCAACAGCTGTTACGCTTATACAAGGTGTAAGAAATATCACTGCCAAGAATTCAAGGGATGAACATCATCATCATCTGCCTGCCCTAACCCCAAATCTGTTGGGGTCGGTACAACATGTTTTGTGAGAGCACAAAATCATGATGCAAAAGGATTTGGCAATGTTTATGTCTAGTCAAGTCAGCTACCGTTAGAAGACATAAAAATACTAGCAACGAGGTAGGTTTACCACTCTTGCTTAGTTTGCTTTCACACCGTGTTTTAGCAGAAGTCAATGTAACTTTAAACACGGATGGTAACGTCGCAGTAACATGCACTATCATTCCTGAACTTAACTGCAGATGCGGTCTTCCACAGAGCGGTGTACGAAAACGTAGCAGGATGCGCGCGGTGAACGTTCGCAATGATACTAAATATTACAGCCAACAGCTGTTGCGCTTATACGAGGTGTAAGAAAAATCACTGCCAAGATTTTGAAGGGATGAACATCATCATCATCTGCCTGCTCTTAGTCAGTTGTGGTCGGTACATGTTTTATTAGAGCACAAAATCATGTTGCAAAAGGATTTGGCAATGTTTATGTCTAGCCAAGTCAGCTACCGTTAGAGGACATAAAAAACCTGGCAACGAGGTAGGTTTTATTTGTTGCTTAGTTTGCTTTCTCATCGTGTTTTAGCAGTCGTCGATGTAACTTTGCACACGGATCGTAACGTCGCAATAACATGCAGGAAGATAGTGTTATTCCTGAACTTAACTGCAGATGCGGTCTTCCGCAGAGCGGTGTACGAAAACGTAGCAGGATGCGCGCGGTGAACGTTCGCAATGCTACTAAATATTACAACCAACAGCTGTTGCGCTTATAAAAGATGTAAGAAATATCACTGCCAAGATTTTTAAGGGATGAACATCATCATCATCTGCCTGCTCTTAGTCAGTTGTGGTCGGTACATGTTTTATTAGAGCACAAAATCATGTTGCAAAAGGATTTGGCAATGTTTATGTCTAGCCAAGTCAGCTACCGTTAGAGGACATAAAAAACCTGGCAACGAGGTAGGTTTTATTTGTTGCTTAGTTTGCTTTCTCATCGTGTTTTAGCAGTCGTCGATGTAACTTTGCACACGGATCGTAACGTCGCAGTAACATGCAGGAAGATAGTGTTATTCCTGAACTTAACTGCAGATGCGGTCTTCCACAGAGCGGTGTACGAAAACGTAGCAGGATGCGCGCGGTGAACGTTCGCAATGCTACTAAATA
Organism: Phthorimaea operculella; assembly: GCA_024500475.1. NCBI lineage: Eukaryota > Metazoa > Arthropoda > Insecta > Lepidoptera > Gelechiidae > Phthorimaea > Phthorimaea operculella. The sequence goes on along the minus strand of JANFCV010000113.1, from coordinate 1,283,535 downwards.
TTACAGCCAACAGCTGTCGCGCTTATACAAGGTGTAAGAAAAATCACTGCCATGATTTCAAGGGATGAACGAGCCCATAAAATTGCAGATCGATCTCAAGGAACATAGAACGAAATATGTGCAAGCAGATGTACGTTATTAAAAAAAGACGCAATTTAAATTTTTAGTACAGCCAGTGTCACTCGCGCTGCTGTGACGAATCTAACGACACCTCACATGTCAAGATCTGCCCAGCCGTTAGGGCTGTAGTCCGTGACAACGAATTTCGTGTCTTCATAGATACTCGCATAGCTATACATACATAAATACATAAAGTCAAAAAACATAAACCTCCTGAGGCAAAAAGGAAATTAGACCCCCCATACAAAAAAGACTATCGGCGGCGTGTCAGTGATTGGCGATCAAAATTTTATTTCATTTTTAAATGATCCTTAAACTTTCAGTTTCATTGAATGGAAGTCACGTCATCTCATGATATATATATAAGAATTGCAGTAATATTTATAATTATAACATCCTGTATTAGGTAGGTCTACAGCTGTTGGGTTTACATGTTGCTCGAAATTGCAACTGTGTTGTCGAATAGTTTGCGGCCATGGCTTAATACAATTTGCGTTTAATGAAATGTCTTCCGACTTGTGGTTTCCGATGTTTATATCACCCAATCTAAAATAGTTTCTGCATCTAACATGTCTTGTCGGTTGGTTTTTATTGAACTCGTATTACAGGCTAAAAAGTGTGTAAGGCAAATTGTACCGACAAAGGTACCTATCAACTTACCTAGAGTAGAGTGCCTACCTAGTAGTCAGTAGAAATACTGATAATAGAGGTATAATAGTTACCTTAAAATATGTTAGATGGAAATATGAAAATAGGTATTTTGGATTCTTTATAGTTGACCATACTTTATCTACCTACCTTCACTGATCCTGCATATGTCGGCCGAACGTCTGTTTCAATCGTGTACCTACCTACCCACCTCCTCATTGCTTCACTCCAAAATTGAAAATTGTTACTTACAATATTTAATAGTTCCGATCTAGTGACTAATGTGCATATTACATTTAAAATAAGTGTTTTAGATGAGAATCAGCTCTACCATTTTTTTTCGGTTCTACTTTGCGATCCAATGAATACCTAAATTTTGTCGGAAGCTCATTATTACTATCACGCCGACAATGACAGTGAACATGAGCATATCGGTGTCGTATTAACTTGCGCTTGCGCACGCCGAACGCAGCATGCATGCGATGCCGGCTGCCGTGCGTGTGTAGACGTAAGCGCGCCTGCCTGTAATGTAATCGGTTATCTAGTTATACAGAGTGTAACGACAAAATTTTACCGATAAACATAAAACATTGGTACAAAATTTTGGTTGCTATCAGAAATAAAATTACGCTTGACGTTGGGCCCTAAACGATCTCTCAGCTAAGCTTTCTCAAACTTCTAAACCAGTCTAGGTATATGAATGAACAACTGTGGTTCCTTCAAGAATTGAAATATTATTAAATTATTAAATGCTGTCTACACTGAAATGTATATTGATAATAGCGAAAATAAGCCTTTTGTAGACTTTTATTTATGTAAACCGTGGCAAAATATGTACCTTCCTACCTACCTATACCTTAAAATTTTACTGCGAGTTTAGAAATGTAGAAAAAGAGGAAAGCTCTTAGGGCATAGCTAGATTGAAATCTTCTCCATCTATTCAGTAGTTGTAATTTCACATCCTATATATTGGCTAAATGCACGAAATTCGCACTTAGCACGAGGCGTGTAGATTGAATCGGCACGCGCGACTTGACAACCATATTGGAACGTTTTTCAAACATTCCCATTTCCTTAAATTGATTGGAATGGAACGTCAATAAACAGATTACGACATCGACATACGATTAAGACAATTTTATTTTAGCTTACTGAGTTTGTGTATGAAGAAAATAATAATATCCCAGCGCTCGAACTCGATGGTTTTATCATTTTATCAGGATCTATCGTGACGTGATATCCAACTCGATTGGTGCTGTGATTTTGTTTCCACTTGTTAGGTATTATCAATTTGAATAGTATAAAATGAGGTCCCTTTTTCCGTTTCTCTGTCTGTCGTGGATTTCGCTTACAACTCCTACAACACGCAGCGGATTTTTGTTAAAGATAGAGCGATTCTAGAGGAAAGTTTATATTAATAACAATTATTACGAATGCTATGGGAAATACGTTTTTCGCGGGAAAATAAGTTGCAGCAGGTAAAATCTTACTCTTTCCATCCAACCCGTTTTCGGTGTTCACGCACAGGTGTTTGCACCTCCCGCTACCAAAATAAAACGCGGCATGTGTGAAACAAACACTGTCATGTGCTCACTGTGCCCGGGGTTAACGAACTAATTAGTATGGACTTTATTCACGATTTGGCAATCGAGCACGAACCAAATAAACTCCAAATTGTACTGTAAATAAGTGCCTGTGGACACGAACGACGGTAATAAAAATATCAATGAAAGATATGAGACGCTTACACTGCTATGTTGACTGTTTTAAGTAAAGTGGGTAGGGAGGGACCAAAGACAGATTGACGAAAATATTGTTAGAAAATATACTATGTCCTCTCGAAACACCAACAAGTTCTATCGCCACTATAAGATACGTTAAGAAAAAGACAGTTTCCTATACTTACCCGATTGACCCAGATCTTGAAGACCCATAGACATTCAAGACAAATCAGATAGGGCCACAATAGAGCATTGAAATAGGTAGATATATCCAGTTATCCACTACTGTTTTTCTTATCATAGTCGATAAATGAGTATGTAGTATAGGATTTGAAAATCCTAATCTATCCGTTTAGAATCTTTATTTTTAAATTCAGTCTAATCTAATCACGTAATAGGTAGTAAGTAGGTTCAGATATAGGTACTTAGACACTCGTTATTTTAAGTGCTCTAAAACACAGACGATGTATTGTAAGTAAATAGGTAGGTAGGTACATACCATATTTTCTCAATGTCTATTACTACGCCGAATCTCGTGTTGTGTTGGGGAGTTAGATGGATCATATTCTAAAATAACTGGATGATTCATTGGTTCAGATAGTAGAAACTGTTTCAGTTATCTAAGAACGTTTGATTATGAAACGAAAATAGACAAACCTTGAACATTTTTTAAATGAAATCATCATCGTCTATAAACAATGCATATGTAGCGTAGAGGGTATACTACAAGTCTTAGGTCAGGTCCTTTCCTACCTTTCTACAAAATGAGACAGAAAAGCATAATTTAAAGCAACACAAACCTACTTACCTAAGAACTATAATATCTATAAGTTGTAAAGATAGTGTACCGAAAATGCAGGCGTGACAAGACCATAAAACTGAACAACTCTCCAATATTTCTCTCTTTTTTGTTTACCAATATTACAGTACAGTCCATGGAACTTCTCCTACAAAGGCAGCCAGCTAATCATGCTTTTTTGCGGAAGGTTGCACAAATTTTCTCGTTTCCTAACATAGAGTTGTTTAGTTTCATGGTCTGACTATGCCTGCAAAGTTTCCGGTACACCGTCCCTTACACCCGGTATAAGTAGGATACTTTCTGCGGAGAGTAGGAAGCACTACAAATTGATATCATTTTCCAACTCATACGTTTTGCCGAGCTCAACCATCATTTCTGGGGAATTGCGCGGAAATCCTTTACGCGCTCGCGTGGAAATTTCAAATTAGCCTTATTTATTTCATGTTATGTTATGATTTTGTGATATTAAAATAGATGGCATGTAATATTAGGTAGGTACTCCCATTCCATTCATTTCCCGACTGCTCCAAAAGGAGCGGGTTATGTTTTTCGAGAGTATGTAAGTATGTGGATAATGTGTCTGTCGGGCTACGGCTAGGCGGAAAGTGACATTTGAAGTGTCATAAATGAAAATAAGAAACCACAATGAAAACGCCACAAAACAAGAAATTGAATTGATTGAATAAGAAATTGAAAAAGTTGTCATGCATCGACCGGGGCTCGAACCCGGGCCGCATGGTGGGTCGAGCCCAAGTCGAGGCCCGGTCGAAGCATGACAATTTTTTCATTTTCTTGTTTTCTTTTATGTAAATTATATAGCACTTTGAGTACTTTATAAATAGATTTGAAGTGTCGTTTGATTCGACACTGGCTATATCAGAATAACAAAAAAATTTAAATCTCGGCGACCCGATGAACCTGATGACATCATCATCATCATGATATAGCCATCTGGATCCCACTGTTGGGCAAAATCCCTTTCTTCCACTGATCTCAACCCTTTGTCACATGTCAGATTTTTTAAATTAAAATAATGTTTTTGTCCACAGAGTTCTTCCGGAAGTTGCTCCAGCTGTCTCGCGAGGAGTTCCACGCGATGTTCAAGCGAACATACGGCATGATTTACGAGCAGCACTCGTATGTCTTCGAGCAACTGTTCGAGCAGCTCGAGAGGTTAGTTTAATCTTCAACAGACATGAGTTTAGAATTCCATTGCTAGACATGGGAACCTGCCAAGAACCACCACCACAGGTACAGTGAATTTGACCCGACTGCATCCAACGTCTGCTCGCAACTCCTACCCGACCATCTGCCAATCTCTTAATAAGAGGGAGTGGATAAAAGGTCGTCACATGATACTTACACGTAAATAGAGTTCTTCATGACGAAATTCTCTTTTCTAAAAGCTCTCAATCCGTTTCACTAATTTTAGTTTTTTTACAGAAACTTTGCAATTTTTCCTTGTTGTTCATGAAACTACCCCTTAGGACTATATAGGACCAACCCATTCCTCGGTACTCTACACTACAGGAACGAAACGAAACAAATATTGCAAGAAAACCATTATGTGCTGAATATAAGGCTGAATATTTACTTATTTCTTTCGCGACTCCCGCAATGATTTATAAATAAATTATTCTTCTTTTATTTACGACTGCTATTCTCAGAATCTACATACATCTTATTTATAAACTGTTCATCATAAAGATCGCAATAAGAAAGATATTAATAGTTCATATATTCAGAAGGTAGCTTAGAATAGCATTATCCTATTTCTTCCCGTGGGTGTCGTAAAAAGCAACTTAGGGATCCAGGGTTTGGATGGGCAGCTGCAATCCCGGTGAAAAGGTTTCAAGAACTTGATTTGACAGTATCGGTTGAAGCGCCAGTAGCTCAGTTGTCCAACAAGCCTTGGGCCTATTCCACAAATTCCTCTTGCCAAATCGCCAAGAAACACGCGTTGAGAAAAATTTTGCAAAGAAAATACCCTCCAATAGAAGGCACATGTCCTGCACTTGATCATTGTGGCTGTTAATAAATCAACAAAATATCATCCTTCATTACTAAACATATGCTCAAGTTTTCATTATAATACCTTTTGTAATAATTTCCAGGTATTACACGCGAGGGGACACCGACTTCGACCTGATGATGGACGGGTTCTTCGGCATCCTCTACCAGAAGATGTTCACCGTACTCAACTCACAGTACAGCTTTGATGAGAAGTAAGTTGTTCTTTCACATATGCCTATTAGGTACAGGCTGGCTCTCCCGCTCACTCAGGAACAAATCAAAATTTAAGGTTGTGATTTTTTTCAGACTTTAACTTTTTACAGCAATAATTTTACTTTTCTACCTCTAGATGCAGCAACATTTGTTGAATCGTACAACACAGTTTTTGTACGGCTTATCGGTGTAAATTACAAGAAATTCGATACCTTAAAAATAGAATTGTTCATGAGTTAGCCTGATACTGTAGGTACATGGTGGTGCCGACCAATGGAGTTTCCCGAAAACGCTAGTCTCTACAGGTCAACTGAACAACTTTTCCCAAGAACCAAATATCGAAGTGTTAAAGGCTAGTGGACTTCCCATTTAAAATAAAACAGCTAGTGGCTAAACGGGTCATACATGGATACTGAAGTGAACATGCCATTGTCTTCAATTTTTGCTCTGCGTTAGGCTCGATTCCACTTAAGCGCCTAAAATAAAAGTTCTGTCACTTTAAGATCAATAGAATTTAACTTTGGAATCAATTTCATTCCAGCTCGACTACATTTGCCCTACGTGTTAGCATTCTTGTAGTTAATAAACCTCCTATCTGTAGCACTAAAATACTAATTTATGAGTTTCCTGGAATCACATATTTAGGTCAGCGTAGGTGGCATTGGGTTTATAGCCGAAACAGCCATTATACCGGGAACAAAGTGACTAATCCCAGACTTCTGAGGGTGCATAAACAATCATAAACTATAATTAATCATCGTTCGCCTTTTGACGATGGACATAAAATTCCAATAACTGTTATATATAGGGTGAAATTTTACTAGTGACTGATAGCGAAAACTCAGGACCGGCTTGTGAAAAAGAACAACTTTCCCCAAGGAACATGGGTGGACATATATTTTTTTTACAAGGATGTTTTTAGAGGTTCCTCTACTGATACTGAACCTACTCTTAAGTTATGGCAAGCATTCAAATTAACACCTATAGTAAAATTTTCTACTGCAGTGACCTTTGCAACACTGCATCTTCATGCGCCGTACAATGCAGGTTTTGTTACTAAAAAATTAATAGTTTTGGCTTCGTTGTTACTCTAGAACTTCGCCTTGCTTGAATTTAATTAAGTAGTTTATGCTTGGAAGTTCTACATTTTGAACTTAAGTTTGTGTTCATGTAGGTATTCCTGGCAAGCATGCCTGCCTAGTTTCTTTAAAAATGTCGCAATGAGGTAGCAAACTGGGAAGCTAATGGCGCCACCTTCGATTGTGCCTTTTTTCTGTGATTGGTCGAAAATGTATCAAATGTCAATGTCAAAGTTCAGTTGCGTCTCTTGTGCCTACTGCCATCTATAGTAATCTTTGATATTTTCTCTCCATTCTTAGAACTCAAAATTTTCTTTTTCTGTCGCATCATTCCAAAGAAATAGTAGTAAGTAATTTCTGCAAAATAAAATAAATGTAAATGGACACTCGGCTATCAACAATCCCTTTATTGTCCATCTGTGGGCCGTATTCATCTGACACTTGGCCCGTGCGATATATAGAGTCATTACGGGCCCATATTTCTCGGGTTTATGCTCTGTTATCGTCCGTAATCGTTTGTTTACGTGTCTTGTCCCGCCAAAGCCGGTTAGCTGGCCCAAGTGGTTTATGGATGCACTATAAACAATGTGTGGAGTTGGGGACAGTAGGTTACTTACTGATGAGTAGGTCTTTGGGGACAGTAGGAGGCTACTTAATATTGAGTAGGTAGGTAGGTAGATTAGATCATTTTGTTCGTGACAGGTGGATCCCAAATTTTGTATGGCGCACAGTTGCTTAAGTAGGTATTGCCGCTTAAATATGTTTTCAAAGAGAAGTTAAATTAGTTGTTTAAAAACTTTTGTACTAATAAAATGAGCTTAGACCTAGTTGCTTATCTTTGCTACCTCTAATTACAAAAAATTCCATTTAAATCATTTACCTACATGTGTAGTTGCCGGCAAAATATAAGTCAAACACGCAACAAGAGATATGGCTGCATGCATGGCTAGGAGTATTAGGCATTAGGCTCATGTCATGCCTAATTGATCATAAGTATTATACAACTGTTATACAATTTATTTTATAGCTTACCCTTAGCAAAAAAAAGAAACACGTTTTTTCGTAGATACCTACATTCAAAAGTCCTGAAAAAGTACCACTACCCTTCATGCCCACGTAAAAGGTTGCTTATTTCCGCCCTAAAAATACAACAGCAATAGACCCCTTAAAATTTGCTTGTTTGTATCTCTACCTATTATGAGAATGACCTGCAGGTTGAAGCCTGCAGGTCATCGACTCGTCTAGACGTCTTTACTCAAGGTATTCTAGCTTTAAATACAAACCAAATATCGAAACTTATTGTCTGTAAAGACATTTCTTGGATTTTCTAAATGAACTTTTCACGCAACTTCTAAGAAAGAATTTTCTGTTTTCGAAAAGCTTCTAAATCAGATTTGTTGTAATTTTTAACTCACTATTTCTTTTGTTCTCGTGTCGATCAAGGGATCGTTTACAAGGAACATGACTCACCTGGCGGATCGTTTAGCTTGGATAGGTATTAAAGTCAGTATCAAACACTTTGTATACGGACTGGGCGATTTACTACTATGTATGGGAAGTCCACTTGCGTAAGTGCAGAGGGTCGCGACGCTTACTTCGTGTGCCTCGAGCGGGCAGGGGTGGACGAGACACGCAGCTGAAGCTGCATGAATTTTGCCAGATATACCTACCCACTTGCTGAACTTACCACTGACTTTTTCTTTGCAGATACTTGAAGTGCGTAAACGAGCACATGAGGGACATCAAGCCGTTTGAGGACGTCCCACACAAGCTGTCAGTTCAACTTAGAAGAGCTTTCGTAGCCACCAGGACCTTCCATAAAGCGCTGAGAGCGGGCGCTGACGTTGTGCGGAATATGATGCAGGTACGTACATGACAAGCTGTCAGTTCAGCTGAGAAGAGCATTCGTAGCCACCAGGACCTTCCATAAAGCGCTGAGAGCGGGCGCTGACGTTGTACGGAATATGATGCAGGTTTGTGGTCTCTACTTATTCGTTCTAATTGTTAAGTAAAAGGTTATTCGTTCTAATAGTAAAAGATGGTCAGAGCTTCTCAAAGCTCTGGTGTTTTTAGGTCATCATCATCAGTTTGTCTTAAAGGATTACATAGGTACAGGACAAGCTAAACAGACAGGAAAACAACTTATTCCACCAAAAACTAATGCAGATGACTTAGGCGCCACAAAACATTATTGGCATGCCAATTAGGCTCCGAATAGTGGACAACAGACAATTAATATTAACTTATGTTAACACGCCCATTGAATCTCCAAATAAGATTCCGAAAGATGATTCACTTGACTCGCTTGGCTAATAATTTCGGCGATTGTCTCAACAGGTAGCGACCATCGCCATATTTTACCATACACCTTCCTGCATAATCGGCGATTTAAATGCAAAGTTATTATAATAAATTGAATCAATATTCTGCAGGGCTTTAAGGTTTGACTCGTTTGACCTCGCGCTCGTGTACCTATGCGTCATCATGCGAAACATCTTTCGTACGTTGGTCTTCAGGCGACGAAAGAATGACACAATCTTGGGGGGATTCGTTTTAATTACAAGTACTTACTTAGTTGTGATCAGGATCACGGTCTGATTTTGTTGGTCTGACAATGGAATATTCTAGTTCCAGAGTGTAGCTAAATTACACTAAAGTTGGTCACGCTACCAAAACGCAACAAAACAACGTGTCATCCATGTAAGTACAAAATTATGAAGCAAAAGTTTGATCCTGAAAGTTCACTCAGGTGACAAAAAGGCCTTTGTCAGATTGCCTTGACAGAAATTGAATTGAATTGAATCGTCCCTAACAATCTGACTATACCAAACATTGCTGATCAAATCGTGGTTCAGTAAGGCCGTGTGTATTACCCCATTATCATAATTATTTCAGCCATCATCACCTCCTCAATTTAGACTAACAAACCGTCCATTGTCGTGAACTTTTGGTAGGTACTAAAGCTAAGGATGATCTCATAAAGTCGGGTCTTGCTCGTTTTTAAACGTGGTATTCGCATTAAGGATCCGTGGGGCAATTATTACAGCCCACATGGCGAGCTTTATGGTCGTTAAAACACTGTAAACACTTTGTTTTCTTTTAGGTTAGGTCACACTGTTTGCCATAAGAATAATTTTGGATGGAACATCAGTTATTTGCAAGACTTTTAGGCGTGACAGAGCTTTTCGGGTCTCCGTCGTTATACCTGCACTTACTTCGATTGTTTCTATTCCTCTTGTAGACTATACTATATATATACTATAGAACTATTTTACTTCTTTGCATAAACTGATTCCCCCCATTTTCTGTATTCCAGGTGGGAGTGACCCAAGAGTGCGTGACAGCGTGGGCCCGACTGCGGTATTGTGGCACTTGTTCAGGCGCGCAGCCGCCCGCGTGCAGCAGATACTGCCACAACGTTCTCAGAGGATGTTTGCCAGCTCATGCAGACTTGGGCGACCAGTGGGACGCTTATGTTGGTGAGTACCGCATGTAGTGACTTGCTCAGGCGACCAGTGGGACGCTTATGTTGGTGAGTACCGCATGTAGTGACTTGCTCAGGCGACCAGTGGGACGCTTATGTTGGTGAGTACCGCATGTAGTGACTTGCTCAGGCGACCAGTGGGACGCTTATGTTGGTGAGTACCGCATGTAGTGACTTGCTCAGCCGCCCGCGTGCAGCAGATACTGCCACAACGTGCTGCGAGGGTGTCTACCAGCGCACGCAGACTTGGGCGACCAGTGGGACGCTTATGTTGGTGAGTACCGCATGTAGTGACTTGGGCGACCAGTGGGACGCTTATGTTGGTGAGTACCGCATGTAGTGACTTGGGCGACCAGTGGGACGCTTATGTTGGTGAGTACCGCATGTAGTGACTTGGGCGACCAGTGGGACGCTTATGTTGGTGAGTACCGCATGTAGTGACTTGGGCGACCAGTGGGACGCTTATGTTGGTGAGTACCGCATGTAGTGACTTGCTCAGCCGCCCGCGTGCAGCAGATACTGCCACAACGTGCTGCGAGGGTGTTTACCAGCGCACGCAGACTTGGGCGACCAGTGGGACGCTTATGTTGGTGAGTACCGCATGTAGTGACTTGCTCAGCGTGCAGCAGATACTGCCACAACGTGCTGCGAGGGTGTTTACCAGCGCACGCCGACTTGGGCGACCAGTGGGACGCTTATGTTGGTGAGTACCGCATGTAGTGACTTGCTTATGTTGGTGAGTACCGCATGTAGTGACTTGCCGCCCGCGTGCAGCAGATAATGCCACAACGTGCTGCGAGGGTGTCTGCCGGCGCACGCAGACTTGGGCGACCAGTGGGACGCTTATGTTGGTGAGTACCGCATGTAGTGACAACCTGATTGTGGTACAGCCGCCCGCGTGCAGCAGATACTGCCACAACGTGCTGCGAGGGTGTCTACCAGCGCACGCAGACTTGGGCGACCAGTGGGATGCTTATGTACTGAGTACTGTTATAGCTACTTAGGTATAATAACGGATAGCTGGCTTAGGACTTCACTATTTTTCGAAAGGCACTGCAGCCAAGAGAGAGGCAGGCATACTCAGAAAGCTATCTTCTATCTGAGGTGCAATAGCATGGTTCGGTGAGCTTATACTCTTTTGGGGCTATTGTTGATATCTAGGTAACAGATGATCATGATCTTCAAAAATTAACAGTCAATAAACTCAAACTCAAAATACATTTATTAATATTGAGACTTAAAACTATCGCAGAGTTGAAATTTGGATTGTATGAATAGGCTTACAGCCCGAAACATACCTATCAAAACGAGGTGAGAATAGATATGCAATAATCCCTTTATTGTTAAGAAGAGATCTGATCATCATATTATGCACAAGACAGGACTCCACATCTTTTCACCGAAACCTTGTGAATTCAGCGATCAAATGGTTCAAACGAAATGTTTACAATTCCAGACGCAGTAGAAAAGGTCGCCGACCGGCTGCTCGGGCCGTTCAACATCGCGATGGTGGTGGAGCCCATCGACATCAAGATCTCTGAAGCCATCATGAGTTTCCAGGAGCACAACCAGGAGATTTCGCAGAAAATCTTCGCTGGCTGCGGCAAGCCGGTACTGGGTGGAGGTGGCGGTGCCGGGCCGTTCTTCCAGCCTGAGCGGCAGAAGAGGTAGGCGGAAAGACTTTTTTTCCACCGTAGGCTGAATTAGAACCAGCGACCTTCGCCATCTGTACTGGCAAGGCCTCTGCCCCATCGACATCAAGATCTCTGAAGCCATCATGAGTTTCCAGGAGCACAACCAGGAGATTTCGCAGAAAATCTTCGCTGGCTGCGGCAAGCCGGTACTGGGTGGTGGCGGCGGCGCCGGGCCTTTCTTCCAGCCTGAGCGGCAGAAGAGGTAGGCGGAAAGACTTTTTTTCTACAGCAGGCAGGATTTGAACCAGCAACCTTCGCCATCTGTACTGCAAGGCCTCTGCCCCATCGACATCAAGATCTCGGAGGCCATCTTGAGCTTCCAGGAGCACAACCAGGAGATTTCGCAGAAAATCTTCGCTGGCTGCGGCAAGCCGGTACTGGGTGGTGGCGGCGGCGCCGGGCCGTTCTTCCAGCCTGAGCGGCAGAAGAGGTAGGCGGAAAGACTCTTGATTTTTATACACCGCAGGCTGGATTTGAACCAGCAACCTTCGCTATCTGTGCTGGCAAGGCCTCTGCCCCATCGACATCAAGATCTCGGAGGCCATCATGAGTTTCCAGGAGCACAACCAGGAGATTTCGCAGAAAATCTTCGCTGGCTGCGGCAAGCCGGTCCTTGGTGGTGGCAGCGGCGCCGGGCCCTTCTTCCAGCCTGAGATGCAGAAGAGGTAGGTGGCAGTAGCGAAGAGTCCATACATGCCAATTCCCATCGGCAGGCTTCCCTTTCAGAAATTTCCGATTCCATACAGTCCATTCTTTTACATCAATCTACTTTCATTTAGTATTATTTTCTGCTCCGGACTACCTTCTTTAAAATGACACCCTTCGCCACTGGTAGGTGGAAAGACTTTTTTAGGAAAACTTGCAAAATTTTGCACTGCAGGCTGGATTTGAACCAGCAACCTTCGCCATCTGTACTGGCAAGGCCTCTGCGGAAAGACTTGTTTGCTTTTGAATACAGTCTAGTCTATCTAAGCCAGATTAGTAAGGCTGGGAAAGATTTGCTGGTGAAAGAGTAACAGGTAAGTATAGGCATTTTCACCAAAAAACAATGCTCAGAAAAGACTAGCAAGTAGAACATCAATCACAGACTATAGTGACGTCATCATGCTCGACGATGACATGAATGATTTCTCTTCCCTATGTAGAAGGCAAATACTCTTCTTTCACTTTTTTCATCCTATCATATCCTACTAATATAATATTATAAAGGCGGATGTTTGTGTGTGTGTTTGTTACGACATCACGCTAAAACGGCTGATTAGATTGACATGAAATTTTGCACAAATTTAAAAGAGTATCTAGAATAACACATAGACTACTTTTTACCACGGGAAAATGTCTTATTCTTACGGGATCACGCATATTCCAATATTTTTGCAAAGGTGGCGTGACTGAGCTGATTGGCGTTTTAAACGTTTTCGCCGAAAACTAACAGCGACATCTCTTGGCGAGTAGTGCTTTTTTCTCGCGGAATAATAGGTTGCAGCGGGTGAAACCGCTGACGGGCAGCTAGTTTAAAATAATTCTTCAGTCTTGATGAGTTAACTTCATAGTAATTTTCCAACGTCCGCCATTCCAAGCCAATGCCCGTCATTCCAAGCAATTCTTATCATCTTTGCTGTCTTTTTCCAGGTCAGTCCGGTCTTTACCAGATTTCGACTGGATCCAGAAGACCAACGACGTAGACGATTTCGTGATAGAAACGTCCTACGAGAACATTATCAACGACGACTTCCGAACTCCTGAAGGCATCAAGAAGGCCACGGAGGAAATGCAGGAGCAGGCCAAGTCCCGGGAGAGATTCCTCCAATATATGCGTGGGAAGATCAACCTGGAGGACTATGAGGAACATGAAAGGCGGAAAAGGTATGGACTATTGATATTCTAGCAATAATAACAGTAGTAGTACTGAACTCCTGAGGTCTTAAAGAAGGCCACGGAGGAAATGCAGGAGCAGGCCAAGTCCCGGGAGAGGTTCTTGCAGTATATGCGAGGAAAGATTAATCTTGAGGACTATGAGGAACATGAAAGGCGGAAAAGGTATGGACGTCTGATATTCTAGCAATAACAATAGTAGTAGAATTGAACTCCTGAGGACATAAAGAAGGCGACGGAGGGAATGGAGCATGAGAGGCGGAAAAGGTATGAAGCTATGTTATTTCAACTATAGCTCCAATTGGGAACTCCTGGTGGCATAAAGAAGCTGATGGAGGAAATGCAAGAGCAGGCCAAGTCCCGGGAGAGGTTCCTGTAGTACATGCGGGGAAAGATTAATCTGGAAGACTATGAGGAACATGAAAGGAGGAAAAGGTATGGAGTACTCCACTGTTGTTACTTTAAGACAGATATACCTTCGTACCTATTTATTTGCCGAAATATAGGTATACCTGCGCGTCGATTGAGTTTTCTTGTCGCTTCTTCCTAACTTTACGAAACGATATAAGCATCGCAAAAGTTACCTTTGTTTGACTTGGGTTGAAAGTCTTCAAGGCCTGAGCTGACTATTAGGGAAACCAAACCGTAAAGGCCTTACCACAAAAAAGTTAGACGAGCGTTGAATGCGTGTCTAGCGTTTTTTGTGTAAGTTTTATTCGAAACACCCGTTCAACACTTGTCTATTTTTTTTGTTGTAATACCGTAAGCAGTTATGCGCAAATTTCCTTATACCTATGTTAATTCGTTGTGTATTTAGCTCTTCATACTTTAATGAAATAAATTCAATACTTGTTACGAAATATTTGTTAAATGAAGTTTATTTTATTTACTTACAGAGACGCGGACCCTGAGCCAGCGGCTGCCAGTGGGGAGATCAACTTCAAGGGATACGAGTTCGAGGGCAAGAGAGGTGGCGCAAAGAAGAAGAAGCCTGCTTTGAAGAATGATGATGGCCATGGTAAGTTTGAAACGACTTTAAATACGAGAATATTGCCACACCGAGTACATTCAGGGTATTTAGTAAAAGGCGACGTAGAATCTCTGACCTTTGCTGAACATCTCCCGAGAATGGGTTAGTTGCGGTGATTCCACTTACAAAGTCAACCAGATCGTTCCCAAATAGGGGGACTTCTGCCAGACTGTTAGCTGTTGTAAAACTAAGCAAAACCCTAATAGAACATGTTTTTTTTCCCTTTTGATCGGTGGTCCTTTACATTACATTTGCCGAGTTGTAGCGGCCGAGGTAGCGACTACGAATTCTGTCATCCCTATTCTACTCAGGGTGTTTTGTAAAAGGCGACGTAGAGTTTTTGACAGCTACAATATCTGTCGACCATGATCTACCGTATGGTGGCAGTAATACCACCTGCGACAGCATTCCAAAAGAGGGTTGACGGTTGACGTCAGGCAGGCGGCCAGCCGTAAAATTGAGCCAAATCCTTTTGCAGCATGATTTTGAGTTCAAACAAAACATGTTGCGCCGACCCTAAGTAATTGGGATAAAGGCAGAAACATGATGATCTAGACACACGGCAGTGTGTCCGCCAAGTTCGAGCAAAAAAAGCGACACACCGGCCGTGGGTTATATTACACGAACCATTTCGGGCCAAGTTCGACCCACCTATAACTCAAAATCTATTTTATCTACGCATATGAAATTTCTAGTATCTATCGAGGTCTACTTAATTATCTAAAATACAAAATTTCATTAATGTACCTATTGTAGGTCTTGAGATATTGACGTCAGAAAATCGCTATTTTTACTATACACTCACTGACTGACTGACTGACTGACTCACTCACTCACTCATCAAAAACCTAGACCACTTCCAATGGTCGTATTGACTTGAAATTTGGCATGGAGGTAGGTCTTTAGGTCAAGGTAAAGGAAAAAATCTAAAAATGGCCAAGTGTGAGTCGGTTTTAAAAATAATGAAGGTGTAAATTCATACCCCTAAGGAACTAAAACAAAAAATTTATCTATATCTTCCAATCGTCGTACCGACCTAAAATTCGTTACGAAGGTTTGTATTTAGTCAAAGTAAAGTATAAATGAGATATATATTTCCTTACCTAACTTAATCATAAGAAAAAAAGAAAATAAACCTTACAAAAATAAATGAAATCCCACCCAAAACATAAATGTGAAAGGCTGCCAAGTTCTGGCAGTTTGGAAATAAGATTATTTCCAAACTGCGGAAAATCAAGTGTGCATTCCTGTAACTATTTTTAACTGAGGTCTGTGTATGGAACTTGGTACTTATTTAGATCTCACTTCTTTTATAGGCGAAGCATTCCAATATTATCGAACTTGGCAGCCTTTCACATTTATGTTTTGGGTGGGATGTCTTTTACATAACGGGACATACTGGGGTCTTAGAAGCTCTCTGTGCTCTGCGACAAATAAAAATTGGAATTTTCTAGACGTCTTATTATTCTTGATATTTACTAACCTTCCAAATTGTTCTCCAGGTGCAGAATGGGGCGGCCCAGCTCTAGAACGTTTAGTCCGCGAGACGCGCTCCAGATTAAGGAATTCCAGAAGATACTGGAGCACCCTTGGCCCCGTTCTGTGTACGTCTACCAGTGTCACCACATCGCCTTGCTTCAATGGAACGGATGTGGGGAGGTAAGCAGTAGTGTTGATAGTAGTGCCCTCTAAGGGAGCCCTATTGGAGCGCATAGTCCGCGAGACTCGCTCTAGATTGAGGAATTCCAGAAGATACTGGAGCACTCTTGGCCCCGTTCTGTGTACGTCTACCAGTGTTACCACCTCACCTTGCTTCAATGGAACGGATGTGGGCAGGTAAGAAATACTAAAGTACCTACGTCTTGAGCGCTATATCAAAATGTTTTCAGCAATTTGCATATATACCTATATAATATCATTGTAAACTTTGTACCCACGGATGGTCCTATGGTTCCTGGTTACAACAACCAATCATGTTAGTAAATTACGAAGTGACTACCAAACGGTACATAACGACACCCTGGGGTCAATCAATAAAGGGGTCGTATTTGGTTATAGAGTCACCCAGGCATGCTACGCAATATGATGGATTCGAGTCTCCTATCTACCAGAGTTTTTCGGAAAGTTGCCTGTTATGTTGGGTGATCTGGGTGACCTTCATTTCATAACTAATGTTTTCCGTCATCGTTTTTCGCTAGTTTTCTTCTAAGTCTAATCAAACTATCTCTCTTCCAGCTACACCCAAGGCCCGGCCGGCGAAGGCAGTGCAGCGCTCGCTTCGAACCCCGAAGTGCGCAGTATAGGAACCTCCGTCATCATGGGCAGTACAACAGCTAAAGCGCAGCAAGAAGCGCTTAGAACGCTCACAGCGAGACTCAAGGACGCTTATAACGGAGTCGAAGTGCAGTGGAAGGATGCAGGTTGGTTATAATTACACTAGTGTCTCTTATTATAGGATCTAGTGATGTAATGGGCAGTACAACAGCCAAAGCGCAGCAAGAAGCGCTTAGAACGCTCACGGCGAGACTCAAGGACGCTTATAACGGAGTAGAAGTGCAGTGGAAGGAAGCAGGTTGGTTATTACTATAACAATAGACTCCTTGAAGAGAGCAGTGTAGGAACCTCCGTCACCATGGGCAGTACAACAGCTAAAGCGCAGCAAGAAGCGCTTAGAACGCTCACGGCGAGGCTCAAGGACGCTTATAACGGAGTTGAAGTGCAGTGGAAGGATGCAGGTTGGTTATAATTATAACAATAGTCTCCCTGAAGTCCGCAGTATAGGAACCTCCGTCACCATGGGCAGTACAACAGCTAAAGCGCAGCAAGAAGCGCTTAGAACGCTCACGGCGAGACTTAAGGACGCTTATAATGGTGTCGAAGTGCAGTGGAAGGATGCAGGTTGGTTATAATTATACTAGAGTCTCTTATTATAGGAACTAGTATTGTAATAAATAATATCCCTGGACGAGACACACAGCGCCATCTAGCCCCAAACTAAGCAAAGCTTGTACTATGGGAACTGGACAACTGATATAATACTTATATACTTTTTTTTTTGTAAATAAATACATATTATACATAGAAAACACCCAGACTAAACACAAATATTTGAAAATTGACTTTACAAACATTTGTGCCTGGTGGGAATCGAACCCACGACCCTTGGCGTAGAAGGCAGGGGTACTATCCACTACGCCATCGGGACAGTAATGGGCAGTACTACAGCTAAAGCTCAGCAAGAAGCGCTTAGAACGCTCACAGCGAGACTGAAGGACGCTTATAACGGAGTAGAAGTGCAGTGGAAGGATGCAGGTTGGTTATAATTATACTAGTGTCTCTTATTATAGGAACTAGTGTCATAATGGGCAGTACAACAGCTAAAGCGCAGCAAGAAGCGCTTAGAACGCTCACAGCGAGACTCAAGGACGCTTATAACGGAGTCGAAGTGCAGTGGAAGGATGCAGGTTTGTAAACCAAACCCATCATTATCTAGATGTAGCTGTAGTTTATAAACTTGGGCAGAGAATCGTGTTACTAACCACTCATAAGAATCGTCAAAATGTGTCAGGCCCAGAGTAAATATCAATCAAAGGTCCAAAATATCTTTTGATATTTCGATCATTGTTAATTTTCAATTCGGTACTTGCCCAAAAAATACAACAGACTTCATTATTACCTACAAGTTAGAAAAATTACAAAACATTTTTAAAAGTAGGTAGCTCAGTTGTTCGATGTCATTTGTTCGATAGTTACTCCTGTGTCCCTGCACCTGGACCCGAATATTTTCAACGTTTTTCACCTGTGTAACACAAGGTACTAAGGTTGTACCAACCAACATGATTTCCTTACTCCCAATGTTATTCTACCTTCCAGATGACCTGCAAGTGGCGTCCAGCAACCTGGACTTCGTCGGCAGCGACGGCTCCGGCTCAGGGTCTGGAGACGACGCTGATGATGACGACGACCTGCCTGATGATGACGAGGACAAGCAGTATCCTGATGGTAAGTACACCTTCCAGTAGACCTGGTCCAGCAACCTGGACTTCGTCGGCAGCGACGGCTCCGGCTCAGGGTCTGGAGACGACGCTGATGATGATGACGACCTGCCTGATGATGACGAGGACAAGCAGTATCCTGATGGTAAGTAGACCTTTCAGTAGACCTGGTCCAGTAACCTGGTCTTCATGGCTCAGGGTCTGGAGACGACGCTGATGGTGTCTTTATGTTGTTTAAGATCTGTTTATGTATATTTGATGCAATAAATAAAATAAAAATAAAAAAATAAAAATGACTACGACCTGCCTGATGATGACGAGGACAAATAGTATCCTGATGGTAAGTAGACCTGGTCAACCACCTTCCAGTAACCTGGTGTTCATGGCTCAGGGTCTGGAGACGACGCGGATGATTATGATGACTTACCTAATGATGACGAGGACAAGCAGTATCCTGATGGTAAGTAGACCTTCCAGTACACCTGGTCCAGTAACCTGGTCTTCATGGCTCAGGGTCTGGAGACGCTGATGATGATGACGAGGACAAGCAGTATCCTGATGGTAAGCGAGTCACAAAATTTCTGGACAGTTAACAAATTTTTTGTCGTTATACTTGCCGGAAAAATGACCAAGACAATTAAATAAGATTTGTTTCGAAATTCTAGTTTTATAGGAGGTTATTATACAGTATGTAAAAAAATCAACTGCAAATATTTTAAGGGGTAAACCAGCCCGTGAAACTGAACAACTTTCCCTAAGGAACATAGGTCGAAATATGAAAAAAGTTTTTGGACCTCCCATACAAAATGTACCAGCTGACCGAGTCAATTTGTATGGGAGGTCAAATATTTATTTTCACATTTCGTCCTAGGTTCCTTGGGAAAAGTTGTTCAGTTTCATGGGCTGGTTCACCCCTTAAAATATTTGCAGTTGTTTTATTTACACCTTATATTTTTTATATTCCCTGCTTATCCTTCCCTTGTTATTCTTTTATTTACATTTAAGATATTTGATATTTATGTTTCTATTTCTCTGTATATCTTAATTTTTCTGAACTTCTTATCAACTAATCTAATTTATTTTCTTTAGGAGGATCGGGCGACTCCGCTCCACCAGACATGGACCCAGAAGAGGTGCCCGAAGAGGACCTCGGCACGAGAATGCAACCCGCGCCCCCATCGTCCGAAGCCCCGGTCTTCCCCGACGTGCCGTCCATCGTGGACACGCCAAATACCAACAACGTGCATATCAGAGGCCGAGAGCGCGTGCTCGAGCCACCAGAACCAGACCAGCCTGACTCGCGAGAAGAAGCGACCAACAACGGGCCGAGAGGTCAAGATGTGGTGGCCAGGCCGCCGGCGCCGACGTCCGCCGCGAGCAATCCTTCGCTACAGAAGGCCCTGTTTACTTACGCGTTGCCGGTCGTGTGCGCGTGGTTCGGTACGATAGTCACGGATCTGTTTTAAGGTGTTCAGTTTCGGCAACGTTACCTTCTAGGCGTATTTTTGAACAGGTGAAATCAGAGTTCAAAAGGTCAAAAATAAGCTTACAGTAATCACTCACATCCACATCTGTTCGTAAGGAACGAATCGCGGATTTCGTTAAGTATTTAATATTTATTAAATAGACGATGGAATTGATTAAGATAAAGATTTTCCAGTGAGGTGACGTTGCCGATTAGTAGTACGGATTGTAGATAGCCTAGTCAGTTCGCGTGTCAGCGAGAGGGCGCTGCTGTGATATGTGCGCGGGGGTGTGCGGGGGGGGATGTATTTGAGGGGCGTAAAGGAGGGATCATTTGAGGGGAGGTGACGACAAACCCAGGACATTCAACAAATTGCGATACACAGTGAATTGTGTAGTGAATTTATTTATTTTTTAACACTTCGGTTATACGCTTTTGACATTCAGAAGTGGACGACAATAAAGCTAAAATATCTTATCCACTTTATTTCGGCGATCGTTATAGACGAGTTGTTTTAAAGAAAATCAGCCAAATTGTTTCGCGTATTTATTTAAATGATCTTTTTTTGTACATAAAAATATGTAAATTATAAATTAGATAGTGAATGTATGGTTTCACGTGGACACTATGTATGTATGGTATTTCAAAGCGCGGGGAACGCGCCGTCTTTTATTTTATAGAGTTTGAAAATAATTAATACCACTGAAAAGCAATTAGACAGAAATATGTAAATATACGATATTTTTGGCGCAGAACCGCAATATCTAAGAGGAAATGTTATAAAAATGTACATAAAATGTAGTTGTAATTTTCTAAACGTAAGTTAAGAGACTGATTTGCTTTCGATATTTTATTAACAGTAAAAAATCATTTCGACTAGATATCGACTAATTTTAACCGACTGATGTAACGACTAGTTTAATTTTTATTTAAATGTATTTTCATTTATTTTTGGCTTCAGCTTTACTTTTCTAGTGATTTATGATTAGTGGATCAATACCAGTGTACTCTACTTACGCCATATTAAATCAATTTGTTAATAGGTATTTAATTTTACGCATAAATGTATGAATTAATCAAAAAGTGAAGGATAAAATAATAGAAGTGTATAAATTTTGGAAAATTTTGTCGGAAACCCGTAGACGCACAGAAAAATGTTAGGTGGTATCTTTTGGACGTACTGATATTACTTAAAGTAATCGTAATTTTGTATACGTAACTAAAAATATAAGTATAAAGTTGTTGTCTCAGAATAAACTTTAAACAATAGAGATCAAAGGATGCAGATAATACGCATCAAAAAATATTCAACCGAAAGTGTACGAGAAGATCAGACGTCATATTAGAGCAGGATATAAATATGAAATTCGCCTAAGTGAGACAAGGATAGATAGATTGTCACGCACAAAAAAATTCCTGACGCCAAATACTTACTGGCAACTTACTGGACATTTTCGGTTTTTTTTAACGCGTATTACGTGCACCCAGATCAAAAAGTGGCAGACGTGCAAGTTACGGGACCAAGAAAGAAACGATATCAAATGTATTGTGCCATCTACTTATAATTTATTTAATGTCTTTACTTTTGCCCAACACTTAAGGAAATAATTACCTAAATAACTTGCACTACCATCCTGCCTTTGCAATATTTATGGAAAATTAATTCCAATGAAAAAATTGTGTTTAGATAATAATAGAAAAAATGTCGTGAGCAGTTTCTTTTAAAATATACTTATTAAATATTTTTAAACAACAGGTTTAAATAATTTTTAACATGTCCCCTTAATTTTGTTTGCCAGTGTAATGCAATATTTCCTATTAATTGAAACTGTTCGCGACGTTAATGTAAATATTATGGTTTATGATTAAATATCTAAGATAAATGGATGTTGCTAGTACTGCGTAGTTTTTATACAGTTTCTTACTACAGTACGGCCGTTCAAATTAGTCATATTTGACTGCTGTAAAAATTATGTTAATGATATGACATAAGATATATTTTTATTTGATGACATGTCTTATAGAATGGGTTTGGCAGGTGTCAAATATGGCTTATTCGAGTGGCCGTACTTTACATGTGTAACAGGGTACAGGATTGTCACTGCCACGGTTACATACTGCAACTTATGTGGAAATTCGTATCAAAAGTCATTTTACTAATACTGAGGTGATACGTTGCTAAAGTCGCTCCTTCCACTCACACTGATAAAATTGTAAATTGTTGTATTTATTGCAAGTATAACTCGATTTTTATAACTGTGCGTGTGGAGCTGTCAAAATATCTAGGAGTTTTGTTTTTTTCTTCCCAGCAATTAAATTAAATAACGTATTCTTGTATAGAGGCGCCACTTTCACGCCGAACCAACATAAATTCTTTTTACTATGAATTATGTCTGCTGTGAATTGATTACAAAAATAAAAAATATTTTCTCCAATGATACTGTAGAGAATAAGAACAAACTCCAATAATCAAAACATCTGCAAAATATGTGTCAGTTTCCGCCTAAATTGCAGTATGAAGCCAGTAACTATAGCACAGCACATAGGAAAATTCGTCACACGTTTTGGTAAAAGTCTAGTCAATCAGTTTTCGATGGTCTATCGGCAGCAACTTGAGTTACTATTTCTAGGATCAACATACATTGGTTCTTGTTAGCGTTTCATCGTCTTCCTGCCCTTATCCCAATCAGTTGGGGCCGGCGCAACATATTTTGTTAGAGCACAAAATTATGTCGCTAAATGATTTGGCTTTATTTTATGACCGGACGCCTGCCTGACGTCGACCTTCTTTGGGAATGCTATTGTAGGTGGTATCACCGCCACTATACGGTTGACCATAGTCGACAGATATTCAGCCGAGGCCAGAAACTCTTCGTCGCTTTTTACGAAATACCCTGAGTGGACTAGGGGTGGCGGTATTCTTAGCCGCTTCCACAAATATGACCGCTTTTTGTTATAGTGATCGATTTCCCAGTGTAAATGAATCCTTTCTCCTTTACGAGTGGGACACCGAGTCGTTCAACGACCCGATGGACACTGGAATTGGTCCCTGAAGTAGTAGCTCTAGGTGCTGCAGATAGTCCAAGACTTATTTCGGTGCTGGCGTCAGCATAATATCTGTAATGTTAGTGGATGAACATTCATAGCCGTGTGACCGTAGCAACATTGGGTAGCGAATATTTATTGTTGGACGAGTGTGATTTGACCTGAAACTTACAAATATGTTATTTGTAATTGCAACTGTTAAAACTAGAATTTGGTGAAAATTTGCCTGTAATCTGAAACTCTATCACATAGAGACAGAGATGCATATTTTTGGAAATCTTGCTAAATTTTCCTCTGCAATAGGAGAGATTTGAACCTGCGACTTTCGGCATCCGTACTGCCGTCGCCTCTACCAACTGGGCTACTGCGGTTCAATCCTTAGCTTGCGAATTGAACAAGTGTATCTTGGCCACAAACGCGTGGCAGGGCTCCATCTATCGGCATAGTTTTGCAACTCATTTCTGAAATGTTGCAAGTTTTCCATAAATTGTATACCTAACACGGGAAGTACATATTCTTTGATTTGCGACTACTTAGTGCGTGTCGCTTTCTCGATACATGTTTATAGGTTTATAGTGAACAATGTTTTAAAACTATACTATCTTCAAGAATTGGACCATAATAACTAATTTTATTTAGTAATGTTGGGGTCAAGTTACATTCGCCCAACTTTAACGGTAGCTTAATGGAATTTTTATAAAGATACATAATTACATTAGGTATAAAAATTGTGTACATAAATAAAACAATAACATGTGTAAAAACTGGTTCTTTTATTTACTTTTTATCTCCACAGATCTGAAAATCTGATTCTAGCAGTTTATACCCTTATCAGCACCATAGGTTGGCACAGTATAAAATAAGACATCAAACAAACCTAAAATTAAAATAAAATTTTTCACTTACACAAGTAAGTTTATCACAATACACAACAACATCAATGTAACTAACGTACATCTTCACAATAATACACTTACTCTTACATTTCTACTTTTTAACAATATTAGAAGTAATTTTACTTAGGTACTTACATATCTGAAATTTCTAAAGTCAATAATTCGTATACAAGTACGTAAAGTAAGTCCATCGATAAGAGAATTCTCACGACGCGACGCCGACGAACTAAAGCGTACGAATGGATGTATATTGTAAGTTTTTTTTTAAATAGTGAAATAGTAATTGTCCCCTAATGGGAAAACACGCGCTTGATTTGTTTTGTCTTTATCCGTCATATGGTACCAAGTCAGTTGACTCTATAGTTTGTTTAGTTTAAATCTTTATCTCGTTTCGTTGGCCTTACTTCAGGCAATCACGAGGATATAGCTTCACAAAATTGTCAGTTTTTGCTATAAATATACTATACTTGACGTACACTCACTTATTCTTCATCATCACTGGATTCCTCACTATCATCTTCATCCTCATCCTCATCGCTGTCCCACTCTTCGGAGTCGGAGCCGAGCCACGCGGGTAGCGGGGGCTGCTCGATTATGGTCTTCCATTCGTTCAGTTTGTGCAGATCTGCGGGGCAAAATAAAAGTCACTCACTTTTGGAAAATTTGGAAAATTTTACATCTGTACTGCCGACACCTCTACCAATACAGATAACGAATATCACAGGTTCAATGCATGCCTGGAATAGTTTACAAGAAAATTACTCGCATTCGAATTATGGACGATACAGAACAGATACTCAACAGTCTATGTTAATTTGGAGCTATCTTACCTAAAATCTACATATCGCTCAAGTAAAACTTATCATCTTTTTCCAAAACACCTCCGTACACATACATGGCCGATTGTTAAACAAACAACATGGCTGACATGCGTGGAGCAGGGCCGAACTTAGACGCGATAGTGGGAGCCACAGTTACTCTGGCTGGACCCTCAAACTTTAATTAACAAAAGTTCAAGATAACTTACCTAAACTATACATATCGCTCAAGTAGAACTGTTTCTCATCCTTCTCCAGCACTCCACCATACACATACAAAGCGGACCGTTGCACAGCCAACATGGCGGACATGCGTGGCGCAGGGCCGGACTTGGGCGCGCTAGTCGCGCTGGTGGGGGCCACGGTCACGGTGGAAGAGGGGGCGGAGGCCGGGCCCAGCTTCATCGTGAATACCTCGTCGGTTACCACTGGAAAACAGAGGTGTGATATGGATATTGTGATATGGATATTCTGTGTTAAGTTGGCACTTATGGTTTGGTGCTAGCTTGACTTTTGTGACGATAACTAATCACACAATCAAATATACTAAGGCAGCTACAGCCTTATACCAGCAGTTTCTTGCTATTTTCTTTCTACACAGGGTGTAAGGGACAGCTCTCCGGATACTGATAGGGTGCACTCAGACCACGAAACTGAACAATGTCCCCCCATGTGAAATTATTTCAGGAGACTTAAAAAAAATTGTCTTTCCATAGTAAATGCAGTCAGCTAATCGTGAAAAAATCTTGCGGGAAGTTGTTCAGTTTAATGGTCTAAATGCACCCTCAGTATTCGAAGAGCTGTCTCTTACACCCACACCATATAGACAAAACTTTAAGAAAATATGTGGTGATGGTTTAATGATCGATTTCTAAAACACAAATGTGTTCTTTTGTGAAGTCTCTTCTCAAGTTACAACCGCATCTTGTCTAGTGTTTTCTTCTTATCTTCTAAATGAATACGAACCTGTAACCTCCTCCTTAGGTTTCTCATCACTCTCAGCAGCTTCCTGTGAACTGCTTGCTTGGTTCTGTTGGTTTGGTTGTTCGCTTTTCAACTTCACATCATGAAACTTTCCCGTCTCTAAATCTAGTAGTTGTAGGTCGTCGCTCATCTCGCCGACTAGGTCTTCTTCTGTTTCTTCTACATCCTGCACAGGAGGATATCGTTATTATGGATTGGATTGGAATATGATAAGTGTCTTGATTTTAGATTTGTTTTTTTCTAAATTTTTGTCTATTGTTGGAAGTTATACACACATTTTCGGAGTGAACCTAGTTTAGTAAAGGTAGGGTCTTGTATTGAACCAATTTCAAACGAGTTTCGTTGATCAGATAGGTCAGGTTTCGGTGGTTATTTTGTTAACTCAAAAAGCAAGCCAGTTTTGGAGAGCTTCTTGAGTACTTTTGGCCGTCCAAATTGTTTCAACAACAGAAATACTCACACTAACTCCGCCAAAGACGTATCCCTTTCCGCTATGTTAATTCACCGTCGCGGCTTGTCCGGCCCTGGCGTGTGACTCCGCCAAGTCCAGCCCCCGGATTTGGGGGGGCGAGCTAGCACGACATTCTAATCTAATATGACTTGTACTACACCTGCCGCTACCAGCTGACATCTTGGATACCTAGCGGTAATACTTACACTAACTCCCCCAAACACGTATCCCTTCCCGCTATGTAAATTCACGGTCGCAGCTTGTCCGGCCCTGGCGGGGGGCGCGAACGGCCCCCCGTTGTGACTTGGAAAGCTTTTTGGGTGGTTTTGGTCGTTTACTTTGTTTCCCCAACAAAAATACTTACACTAACTCCCCCAAAGACGTATCCCTTCCCGCTATGTAAATTCACCGTCGCGGCTTGCCCGGCCCTGGCGGGGGGCGCGAACGGCCCACCGTTGTGACTCCGCCAAGTCCATCCCCCGGACTTGGCACACAGGCGGAACATGTCGGTGGTTATTTTGTTGACTCGACGAGCAAGCCAGTTTTGAGGAGCTTTTTGGGTGCTTTTGGTCGTTTCATTGGTTTCCACAATCAAGCAAGTTTTGGGAAGCTTTTTGGGTGCTCTGGGTAGTCTAATTTGACAGGAATACTAGCACGTCATTCTAATCTAATATGACGCACTACACCTGCCGCTATCAGCTGACATCTTGGATACCTAGTGGTAATACTTACACTAACTCCGCCAAAGACGTATCCTTTCCCGCTATGCAAATTCACCGTCGCCGATTGTCCCTTGGCGGTATATTTTTTAATGTTTTACGACAAAAATACTTACACTAACTCCACCAAACACGTATCCCTTCCCGCTATGCAAATTCACCGTCGCAGCTTGTCCGGCCCTGGCGGGGGGCGCGAACGGGCCACCATTGTGACTCCTCCAAGTCCAGCCCCCGGACTTGGCACACAGGCGGAACATGTCGGTGGTTATTTTGTTAACTCAACAAGCAAGCCAGTTTTGGGGATCTTTTTGGATGCTTTTGGTCGTTTGATTAGTTTCCACAAGCAAGCAAGTTTTGGTAAGTGTTTTGGGTGCTTTTGGTCGTCTAATTTGACAGGAATACTCACACTAACTCCGCCAAAGACGTATCCCTTCCCGCTATGTAAATTCACCGTCGCAGCTTGTCCGGCCCTGGCGGGGGGCGCGAACGGCCCCCCGTTGTGACTTCGCCAAGTCCAGCCCCCCGATTTTGCACACAGGCGGAACATGTCTGTGTGTGTGTACGTGCGTTCCGTGCGCCCTTCGCGCACGCGGGAGAAGCCGCCGTAGATTATTAGCTGGGGAGAAAGAATGTAAATCTCATTATTACATGGAAGAACATTACTACGAAATACACTAGATAGCAATCGCAGAAATTGGTATAGGAACAAGAATCGGTATGGGACATTCTTTCTTAACTTGGACGATGTCTCTCTCTTCTTGTGGTATACCGAGTCGTCCAACGACGCACTGAACCCAGTTGCCATAGTTTTTAAACGCTATCTACAAGTAGCAGGCCTCTGACATGGTTGTGAAACGACCGCCATCTAAGTGATCAGTGAATAGTAATAGGAACCGACGGCTTAACGTGCTGTCCGAAGCACAGAACCATCTTTCTTACGGACAACCAGGTGGTTCAGCCTGCAATGTCCTATTTAGACCGGAAACAAATTCACAAAGTGATAAATATTATATCAATTTACAAAGTGATAAGTATCAACTTTTTGAGAGCACCACCGGGAAAACTTCTGCGTGCAGGCAGTCGCACTACCGCTGAATCACATCGGCTGTCGATAAAAAATTTTGTTTGTTTACACTCAACAGATCATTTTTTAACTTATCTTGTGTGTGTGGTTGTTTCAATACTCACAGAATCATTCCCAGCTGGTAACATGATACACGCCGACCGAGGACTGGGTCCTCGTCCACTGGGCGTCAGTTTCGTCCAAGTTCTAGTGTCGAGGCAGAATGTATACAGATCGTCGAAGTATTTGCATTCACGACCATCGTCCGCGTACCCGCCGAAGACGAACAGTTTACGACCGAGCAAAGCCATGCGGTGGCCGGACCGGGAACATGGGCCGTTCGGGGCGACTACCTAGAATATAAGATAAGTAGGTTAGTGATTCGGAGGGCAAGATAGTCTTTCGGTCGTTGAGTCAGCTGAGTTAGTTAGGTACAGACGTTTTATATCACGAGAGCGTGTTAGCCATACTTGTGTGTGTTATTTATTTTCGTTTCGGACGCGAGTCGTCCAACCCTGGACGAGAGACAGAGATAACAAAAGTATGGCAAACCCGCACTCGTGAGATAAAAGGTCTGTAAGTAATGACAAAATATGGAAAGCTGAGAATATCACTAATGTAAAACAATTAGCTAAACTAAAAAGCTGGCACGACTATTACCACAGCAAGCATAGAAAGTTTGGCAGCTATCAAAATTATCAGAGCAATATTTGTAAATGAAATAAGGATATTTTCGTATCCAGTTATTACTGCTAGATATAGCATACTACTAGGAGAAGAGCCACCGGCGGATCCAGCCTTGGCTCAGGGGGGGGTCACATAGAAAATTTTATAGGTACTATAGGTAATTTTTGACCCGACTGCCTCAGAAGAAGGGTTTTGTTTTTCGAGAAGCAGAGTTTTTTGGCCAAAAACCGGCATATGGCAAAATCGTAGAGTTCCTTCGGCCATCGTCCTAAGCTGATCCAGGTTTTTGGCCAAAAATCTAGAATTTTGGCCGAAATCCTAGATTTGTTTATTATTATGGCTATTTGCATTTCGGGGGAGCGAGGAGCGAGAAGTGAAGAGGTATGTTATGCACATCTTTTAAGGGTAGAGTAGGACACCCTGAAGGGCAGGGGGTAACATCAGACAGCCTGAACAGCACGATTGCCTCGGACTCTCTGGAGGATCGGAGGTAGCGTCGGACACCCTGGAGGACAGAGGGTAGTGTCCCAGAAAATCCGACCACCGTCATCTTTCATCCTCCAGAGTGTTCGACGCTACCCACGCCCTCCAGGGCGACCGACGCTACCTCCCACCCTACAGCACGTACAACGCTACCTCCTGCCTTTCAGAGTGACTGACGCTACCTCCTACCCTTCAGGGACGGCGTACTCGGGACACTCTGGTGGATAAAAAGTGGCAGTTTTTCTGGACTTCCGACGCTCCCTTGCCGTGAAGGGCATCTCTTGAGGGTTGGAGGTAGCGGCATACATCCTGAGAGGCAGGAGGTAGCTTTAGACGTTCTGGAGGGTGGGAGGTAGCGTCGGACGCCTTGGCGGGCGTGGGTAGCGTCGGACACTCTGGAAGATAAAAGATGGCGGGCGTTGGATTTCCTGGGCGTCCGACGATACCCCCTGCCGTCCAGGGCATCTGACGTTACCTGCCGTTCTCCCTAGCGTCCAGTTGTACTTCCTTCTCTTATGGTGTCTGGCTCCTGGTCAACCGAGGCAACCCTGCTGTTCAGACTGTCTGACGCTACTCCATCCTTCAGGGCGTCCGATGCCTCAGGGTGTCCAACTCTACCCTTAACAGATCAGGGGGAGATGCATAACGTACCTCTCCACTCCTCGTTCCCATTAGGATTTCGGCCAAAATCCTAGGTTTTTAACCAAAAACCGAATGGCCGAATGAAGTCGACGATTTTGCCATATGCCGGCTTTTGCTTATAATAATTGAATGGAATCTTGTGTTTGACATTGACAAAAAGACATTGTCAATATGTAAACCATAATATAACCACTTAGGCAAGGTCATGGGCCCGGCTCCCCCATGACCCCCCCCCTGGATCCGCCACTGAGAAGAGCCTGGGAAAAAGCTTACCTTTTCCCATTTCTTTTCAGCCAAAGAGAAGCACCACAGGTCTTTGTAGTGATGGAATTGTGTTTCTGATGGACTCGTGAACTCTCCACCAAATACCCAAAGTTCTCCTCTGCAAATCACAGAATTATTGATTTATACACATACATACATAAACAAATCACGCCTATTTCACTTGTGGGGTAGGCAAACCATAAACGGCTGTAAAAAATTTACGGCACCTCTGACAAAAGTTTGAGTCATTCAGAACACTGTGTATCACCATAGTGGCAGGTTGTTAGCCTATCGCCTAAAATGTAATTTTATAAGTCGACTCTCGAATCCCTTAGTCCTTCCTACAACAACCATGCGAAAGATATGGGGTGATGCTAATCTAGGCCGGCACCACACGTCTTACAAGCTTGATTTATATGAATTCATAAAATTGTGTATTCAACTGGGTATAGTTTAATAAGATTTGCTTCATATTTTATCTGATGTTACTTGAAGAAAGTTATTCAGTTCCATTGTCAAGATGGATGACCTCTTGTAAGGTCTTTAGATCTTAAGCCTAGCATTATTTTTTACACCAGTCCAATACATACTTGTTAGCCTGTGTGGACACAGCTTGATGCGCGCTGCGCGGGGGAGGGCCGCCGGGAGCCTTAACTTGTCTCCATGTGCCTTTTTCAGGGTTGAAGAATAACAACTCATTGTATACTACAGTCTGAAATAAACAATACATTGGTAATTTCTATGAGATGAATTGAGGAGCAAGTGTTTGAACTTCATTGAACTGTCTAGTTGTTTGACTCAGTAATTGAACTTATTTTTCTTACACATTTCATTTGATGAAAGCTTGATGAAAGCCACATTGAGCACAGATGAGCCAAGAAACAAACACGTTTTATCAGTGTCCAAAGTTTCCAAGTCCAAAAGACCAAAAGACAATGAGAAACAAACACCAACAGTACAATAAACATTCTAATCATATAATAGGTAAAGCAATAGAAAGAAATAATTTTGAAGAGTTGGATTTTTTCATAAGTGTCTTAGACTATGTATTTAACATACAATTTTACAGCAATGTAGCCTTTTTGAAACTAAATGTATGGGTAGTTTTATTTTGACTTCACCTTCTGGCCATCATGGTACTCCCCACCGAACATGATCAGCTCATTGTCAATGGGATGCGGAGTGAGTGATGCATAGGCTCTTGCTGACGGAGGCCCAGAGAGTTTCTTCTCTGTAGCTGTCGACCGCTTAGCCTCCTCGCGCTCAATCTCCGCTAGAACTTTAGCTATGTCCTCCTAGTAAAACAAACACATATAACGTTAAACTTTTTATTTGTAAGTAACTACAGATTTTTACTACAGAACCTTGTAATTTATTACAAGAGTAATAAAACCTTTCCTTTACTGAGTTCTTAAGGTAGTTTTAAACCGAGAGTACTGTAATTTCAGGGAAATAATAAACCAGCATGCATGAACTAACCTCACCCAAGTTGGCCAGCTCTTTCTTCAATTTATTGGCCAACTTCCTCTCAGTCTTAGCGGCGGTTTTGACGGCACCGCTAACCTTGTTCTTATTCTTCTTTTTTCCCATCTTTAATGGTTTATTTAACGGGAAAACCTGAAGAAAACACAGCTACAAAATATTCACAAAATTTGTATTGTGCGCTTGTTACACACGGTTTTTAATGTAAACAAAATCAAAGACAGAGAACAGACTATACAACATTTTGTAGCCTTGCTCTGTTTTACGTAAATCTAAGCGCAAAAAATGTACAAGAAAAACGCATTTTGACATTATGCGTTTTATTTTTGCTAGTGCCTTTGCGTGATGACAGAGACGAACGCCCATAAATATCTTCTCAAGCAAAAATAAAACGCATTTGTCATCTTGGCAATTTTGCCAAATACGTTTCTTCTTTTTCCGTTTGGATTTTCTGCTAATTTGTAGGAGAAAGTGGTGTATTATAAGCATGAAATAATAGAGCTAAGTGTTAAAAAGTTACCACTAGTGTAAGTTTACTCAAAAACGTAATTTTCTCAAGAAATCTGGATAAGATGACTACTCCTGGCTCCTCTGTAAGTTTCCTAATATTTTGCAATACTTGCGTATAATTTTTGCATACGTTTTACTTTTATAGACTGGTTTCAGCTAAAAATACATAGTCATATTGATATCAATACTTATAATTGAGGTTATTTTATCATCAGAAAACATACATAATAGGTGCAGTAGGTCTGTGCTGTTGCCAAGACCAATATGTTTATAAATAACCGTACTAATTGCAATATATATTGAACTTTTGTTTGAAACATAGTTTATACTGACTGCAAATAATAGTTTGTGCACCTACTATGAATGTAAAAGTAATAACTACTTTTACACTCATAGTACAATTACTGTAATAGTAATGACTCACATGATTCATGAAGAAATAGTATTCATTTTTTAATTAGACTTCAGTTCAGGTTGTATTAGCTGAGGGTGCACAAGTGAATCAATTAAAATAGAGATATAGCTTATCTTATGTTTCTGAAGAGTTTACTTACCTACTTTCATTTCATACCAAACCATGAAATCTTCTTCAATATTTATCATTCCACCAGGGGAGCCAAGCAGCTACAGTGCAGGAGTTCAAGATCCGTGTCCCAAAGAATGTGAAGAAGAAATACCATGTGATGCGATTCAATGCCACATTGAATGTAGATTTTGCGAAATGGACACAAGTCAAGATGGAGCGGGAGAATAATATTAAGGAGTTCAAAGGGATTGATGAGGATATGCCCAAGTTAGTTTATTATTTAAAACCTTTTTCCTATGACACAAAGATTCATTTATCAAATCAATTATGATAATTTCTGATAGTGATGATTACTCAATATTTTGCAACTATTACATGTATGTTATTGCCTGTGTAAGGCAATCTGCTGCGTGATGCGTACTGTCTGCGAGGGCTAATGCGAAGTTCACTCACTTCATCAGCACCACTGGGAGAAAAGTGAACTTCACATGCAGACTGGTACGCGCGGATTGCTCGATGCAGTGCATAGGCTAAACAACTTGTGTATTTTATTTGACTCACACATGTTGTGTAGTGATAAAGTGCTAGTTAATATTTGTTTGACTAGTATTTGCGACTTATTTACAAAATTGTTTATAAGTCTACAATTTCTTTAACCAAAAAATACTATATTGTACCTTGGTGAATAGTGACATAGGGTACATTATTTATTATGGAAAAGTACAAGTGTGTTTTTTGCATCCAGATTTGGTGCTGGCTCAGAATACGGTCGCGATGTACGCGAAGAGGCACGACGCAAGAAGTTTGGCATCATCGCGCGGAAGTACAAGCCGGAGGATCAACCGTGGATATTGAAAGTTGGGGGCAAGACAGGAAAAAAGTATGTTTTTAATATTTCAGTACTAAATTATAAGCTACACCAGATTGTTGGACGACTCGGTGTCTCTTCTCTCAAGTGTATCTTTGTGAAGAGAAAGAGTGAGCTACACCAGGAGTTATGTAACCTAGACAGAGTAGACGATAAAGCAAGCTACCCAGGTACTCACAAGCAAATGTAAAATTCGAGGTACTCTGTGTCGCGAATCACTCAGGAACTTGGTTGTTGAACAATGTCGCGCAACGGATGTTTCCAAATGAATCATAATGAATGAATATGCACCTTAATACCAGACAACAGGGTTACTAACTGTATAACCAGGCTTCAACGGGTCGTTCATAGGCTCAGAAACCCAAACGAAAGAAAAAGAAGACTAGCCAAACAAAGGGCTAGACAAAATATAAAAAGAATGATAAAATGTAGACTACTTCTTAGATAGATGGATTAATTAACACTTTATTGCTTACATAGATACTTACATTACAAAACATTAAAACAACAATTCACTAAACTTATAGTTAGAAGTAATCAAACGCGGCTTTTTCGCTTGCAGCGATTTCTTCCAGGGTAGCCTTTACCTTGAAAGGGATAGTTGACACAGATTTGCAAGTAGATGCAGAAGCAATCTAATTTAAAAACCATAATTTATTACTTACTCAATGTAATTTTCACGCACGAACATATTTTTTAGGTTCAAAGGTATCCGCGAAGGCGGTGTGTCTGAGAATGCAGCGTACTATGTATTCACTCACGCAGCAGACGGTGCCATAGATGCATACCCACTACAAGAATGGTATATTATTTTTCCTTTACTATTTCTTGTCTTCCTATTTTATTTTCGAGGTTATGAAATCGAATAAAATATTCGTTTTTCAGGTACAATTTCCAGCCAATTCAAAGGTACAAAGCATTATCTGCAGAGGAAGCAGAACAAGAATTTGGAAGGTAAATAACAATTTTGTAGACTATTTGCACTCGTCGGACGAACTAAACAGGCTATCTCGTTCTTCCAAAGTATTACGGATTCACATTGGATAGGTTTAACGCGTATGAACTCGGACAAAAGAACATTGACCCCTCAGCAACAACCCTAAACTGACCTGTCACATCGTGATTTGCGTCAGTTTTGTATCCATAATCATAACAGCCACAACAGTCCACTGCTGGACATGGGCCTCCCCCTATCGGAAAGTATTGCCTGCCATACTCACCACGCTTGGCAGCCGGATTAGCGCGTGCAGTGCAAGATGCCCAATGCCCATTCCCTGGACGATTATCTCTCAGTCGCTTTTTACGTCATCCACGGATAGAAATGGCGTGATGCTATTCCAAGCCAGCATCACACGGCAGTTTTGTATCAAAGATCTTTTATCCGAACTTAAACGCCCCAACAATGGTAATTGTGATGAGACTTGACGCATTCATTATGTATGACCTGAAAAGCCTCATACTTGTATGTTTCCAGACGCAACAAGGTGATGAATTTCTTCTCTCTGATGTTCCGCAAGCGCATGCGCGGGGATGAAGCGGCTGATGATGATGATCCCGATGAAAAGAAAACTAAAGGAGGGAAAGCTAAGAAAGGTGAGAATTTCTTGTAAATGACCGGAAAAGCCTCGTGCTTGTATGTTTGCTGATGCGGCAAGGTGATAAATTCTCGTTGATGATGTCGAGGCTGCCGAGAAGGACGACGCCGATGAGAAGAAAGGTTAGAATGTACAGCACAAGCGGAAAAGCCTCGTGCTTGTACGTTTGCTGATGCAAGGAGGTGAGAACTTTTTGAGACGGCTGACGATGACGACCTTGATTGGAAGGAGGGATAGCTAAGAAAGGGGAGAAATTGCAGCACAAGCTAGAAAGCCTAGTGCTTGTATGTTTGCTGATGCAGCAAGGTGATGAACTTCGCGCTGATGATGACGAGCCAGCTGACGACGATGACCCCGATGAGTAGAAAACTAAAGGATGGCACTCATCGCTTCAGCTTAAATGCTGACTAAGTAAAGGAATTTGCAGCACAAGCTGGAAAGCCTCATACTTGTAAGTTCGTTGATGGAACAAGGTGATGTACTGATGATGACAAGGCGGCTGACGACGATGACCCGACGAGAAGAAAGCCGAAGGAGGTAAAGCTAAGAGAAAGATTTGAATTTGGCTGGAAAGCCTCATACTTGTAAGTTCGTTGATGGAACAAGGTGATGTACTGATGATGACAAGGCGGCTGTCGACGTTGTCCGGACGAGAAGGAAGCCGAAGGAGGTAAAGCTAAGAAAGATTTGAATTTGCAGCACTGGAAAGCCTCATATAAGTTCGTTGATGGAACAAGGTGATGTACTGATGATGACAAGGCGGCTGACGACGATGACCCGACGAGAAGAAAGCCGAAGGAGGTAAAGCTAAGAGAAAGATTTGAATTTGCAGCACAAGCTGGAAAGCCTCATACTTGTAAGTTCGTTGATGGAACAAGGTGATGTACTGATGATGACAAGGCGGCTGACGACGATGACCCGACGAGAAGAAAGCCGAAGGAGGTAAAGCTAAGAGAAAGATTTGAATTTGCAGCACAAGCTGGAAAGCCTCATACTTGTAAGTTCGTTGATGGAACAAGGTGATGTACTGATGATGACAAGGCGGCTGACGACGATGACCCGACGAGAAGAAAGCCGAAGGAGGTAAAGCTAAGAGAAAGATTTGAATTTGCAGCACAAGCTGGAAAGCCTCATACTTGTAAGTTCGTTGATGGAACAAGGTGATGTACTGATGATGACAAGGCGGCTGACGACGATGACCCGACGAGAAGAAAGCCGAAGGAGGTAAAGCTAAGAGAAAGATTTGAATTTGCAGCACAAGCTGGAAAGCCTCATACTTGTAAGTTCGTTGATGGAACAAGGTGATGAACTTAAGTGCATGTACTGATGATGACAAGGCGGCTGACGACGATGACCCGACGAGAAGAAAACCGGAAGAGGGAAAGCTATGAGAAAGGTTTGAATTTGTAGCACTAGCTGAAAAGCCTCGTGCTTGTACGTTTGCTAGTGCAACAAGGTGAGAACTTCTCGATAGTATGCAATGGAAAAGACGTTATGTGAACAGCCAGGTAAAGATATAAATCGGGATGGTACTGGCATTGGGACGGTCACACGACTTTTAATCAAAACACACACACACACACACACACACACACACACACACACACACACACACACACACACACACACACACACACACACACACACACACACACACACACACACACACACACACACACACACACACACACACATACTCATCACGCCTATATCTGGGGTGTAAGCATAGTATCAAAGGCCATAAAAATACTAACGAAACTCATTTACTTTACGCAGATTTGAAAATATCGGACATGGACGAGTGGATAGACTCTGAGGACGACTCTGATGATGATTCAGACGCCGAGAAGAAAGACAAGGATGAGGACAGCGACTCCGGCGCTAAGAAGAAAAAGGACAAGAAGAAAGGTATTACTCGTCCTCGAAAAAACGAGACACTTTTTTCATAGTCAAACAAAATATGAAATTAAAAGCTGATTGTACAAAATTGACAATAGGATTTTGGAACCTCGTAATACTCACTATTGAACAATATTAGACATTTATTCCGAAATAAACATATGGCTCAGATAATGTACAAAATTTGCTAAGTGTCTCGATTTTTCTGAGGAGAAGTGTATAATAGTACTAGATATTACTTAGGTTTCCGTTTAAAAAATCTGTTCGACATCCACGACAATGTAAAAGTTTAATAGGGGCCTCTCCCTAATAAGAATATAAAAAAAACTGACTTTTTCCGTAACCCCACACAACTTCCGACATGGAATGATGTTATTCTAATAATATTATTATTGTTTCTTGCAGCCGGCTCAAAAGGTGATTAAGATTACAGAAATATGTAGATTTTGTAATATTTTTCAGATCTAGTTGTAGAATTATGAAGGTTTTAAGCGCTGGTAAATGTACCTATGTTTAGAGTGGGTTGTACTGCTTGTGGTAGTTAGAATGTAGACCCGATAAACCGTAATAATGTATACGAAGCGCAGTAGAGTTTGTTGTAGTATTTAGTTTCTTTGTAAATATAATTGAACTTTCAACGAAACCTTATTTCTCAACTAGCAGGAGCAGCAGCAAAAAAGAAGAAGAAAGTAGAAGACGAAGCATTTGAAGACAGCGACGATGGAGACGAAGAGGGGAGGGAGAAGGACTATATCTCTGACTCTTCAGAGAGGTAAGCCAATCAGCGTGCAGTATGTTGTGAATGGACCAATAGGGATAAAGTACCCAGTAAGGATAAAGATTAAGGGAGAAGGACGATATCTGCGACTCCTCAGAGATGTGAGCCAACCACTATTGAGTGGTAATAGAGTCGCTTTTCGTTGGCATTTTAATTAGGAAACTAAACCCTCACCCCACATTTGTAAACCCCCTTCGAGGGCAAAAGACATGTGTGCTACACACTTATTAATATGTAAGCCTCTTTGGGGGGCAAGGGGTATTTAATCTTAATATTAAGGCTCGTAATGTTGTACAGGGTGTAAGGGACAGCTCTTCGAATACTGACACTCAGACCACAAAACTGATAAATTTTTCATAAGAAAATATTTCAGGAGATTAAATTTTTAATAGGAGGTCAAATACAATTTTACGTCTCCTGGAAAAAATTGTTCAGTTTAACGATGAATAATCCAAATGCACCCTATCAGTATTCGGAGAGGTGTCCCTTACACCACGTATATAAGCTCCCTTCGGGGGCAAAGGGGTTTATGTGAGGCGCTATGTGTAACTGGCATGGGCATGTATGGCGCGCGAAGTTAGTTCAGATTATGATGTGGTAGATTTACATAACAACACACACATTATTTCCTTACCAGCGAATCCGACCACGAGAACAAAGCGAACAAGGACCTGAAGGGCGTCGCCGAGGAGGACGCCCTCCGCAAGCTGCTGACCTCCGACGAGGACTCTGAAGAAGAGCAGGAGCAGAAGCAAGAGGATGAGGATCAGGAGGACGAGCCGACTAAAGAGGGAGAGGAGCGCGCCAGCAAGCTCAAGCCCAAGAAGAAGAAGCAGGACGAAGTTAAGAAAGGTTGGTAATAGCTTAGCATTTAAGCTGAAGCGATGAGTGCCGAAGAACCGACGGCGAAAGGTCCTGGTTGTTTCACCTTCTTTTCGGATCATCAGGTATGGAAGTGTCCATACGACAACCTTTTAGGTAGGTATAGTCCAGATGGACTATGAATGCGAATCTGCGAGGCATCGCTCTCACGAGTGTCTTGCGACAACTCTTGTGAGTTTCATCTTCAACGATAAGCTACTTGTACACTTTACAGTGTAATCTTTACTTAATCAGCATTAAAGCTGAAGTGATGATGGTAAAAACTGGTGACTGCCGACGAGGATTCTGACTCGGAGCAGGAGCAGAAGCAAGAGGATGAGGATCAAGAGGACGAGCCGACTAAAGAGGGCGAGGAGCGCGCCAGCAAGCTCAAGCCCAAGAAGAAGAAGCAGGACGAAGTTAAGAAAGGTAAGTAAAAACTTCCGCCTCACAGGGTTGGTATTGCATCACCCGAATTCTGACCATGGGTGTCGTAAAAGGCGACTTAGATAATCATCCAGGGAATGGGCAGCAGCGTTCTTTGTGAATGCAACATCTTGCACTGCGCTCACGTTTGCCAAGCGTGGTGAGTATGGCAATACCCCCGATAAGGGGAGGCCCTCGTCCAGCATTGGACTGTTGTGGCTGTTATGGTGGTGGTGGTAATAACTGGTGACCTCCGACGAGGATTCCGAGGAGGAGCAGGGGCAGAAGCAAGAGGATGAGGATCAGGAGGACGAGCCGACTAAAGAGGGCGAGGAGCGCGCCAGCAAACTGAAGCCCAAGAAGAAGAAGCAGGACGAAGTTAAGAAAGGTTGGTAATAGCTTAGCATTTAAGCTGAAGCGATGAGTGCCGAAGTACCGATGGCGAAAGTTCCTGGTTGTTTCACCTTCTTTTCGGATCATCAGGTATAGAAGTGTCCATACAACAACCTTTTAGGATAGGTATAGTCCAGATGGAATGTGAATCTGCGAGGCATCGGTCTCACGAGTGTCTTGCGACAACTCTTGTGAGTTTCGTCTTCAACGATAAGCTACTTGTACACTTTACAGTGTAATCCTTATTCACTTAGTCAGCATTTAAGCTGAAGCGATGATGATTGGTAATAACTGGTGACTTCCGACGAGGACTCTGAGGAGGAGCAGGAGCAGAAGCAAGAGGATGAGGATCAGGAGGACGAGCCGACTAAAGAGGGAGAGGAGCGCGCCAGCAAACTCAAACCCAAGAAGAAGAAGCAGGACGAAGTTAAAGAAGGTTGGTAGTAGCCCCATTTGACAGCCGATGTGGTGCAGTGGTAGCCCCATTTGACAGCCAATGTGGCGCAGTGGTAGTACGACGCAGAAGTTTCCGGGTTCGTTTCTCGCTGGGCCACTCACAAAGTTGATATTTATCACTTTGTGAATTTGTTACTAGTCTGGTTAGGATATTGCAGGCTGAACCACCCGATGGTTCCGTGCTTCGAAGGGAATTTTAAGCCGTCGGTCCCGGTTGCGTATACGATTGCTTCAACTGCTGTCGTTACACAACCATGTCAGAGGCCTGCTGCTTCTAGTAGGTGGTTGAAAAACTCTGATACCAGATTTTACCGAGTCGACGATTCGGTGTCCTTTCTTGTCCTTTCTACTCGAAGAAGAAGATGATAAAATCCCCGGAAAATCAGATAGGTATTTAGATTTAGGTAAGTAAGTACCTAAGGCCTGTACTGTCGGATGAATTGAGTAATCGAGTTTTATGTATAAGTTTGTATGTATTTACGTACTTGCTTTTTTATTAGTCAACTACATTTTGTTTCCAGAATCGAGCAGTGAGTTCAGTTCAGACTCGGACACAGATCCCGAGAGCAGTTCCGCTCCGAAGAAACCAAAGAAGAGTAAGGACAAGAATAAGGACAAAGAAGTACCCGCTGCCAGCTCTTCAGCAGGTAAAACAACTCAAAAGTTTCTATTTTCTTCTTTTCAGCTCGCATTAATGACGGCATAAGTCTCTTTGAGGTCTAAGTTTCGAGGCTTTAATCGAATATTTGAATCTTGGGCCATAAATCCGTGTATTGGATCATGTATCCGTGTATCCGTATATCTGTGTCTTGGGCCACATATCCGTGTCTTGGACCATATATCCATGTCTTGGGCCATATACCCGTATCTAAGACCATATAACTGTGTCTTGTGCTATAAATCCACGTATTGCACGATATTTCCATGTCTTGAGCCATGTATCCATTTCTTGGGCCATATTTGCGAGCAAATATTATTGGCAATCGTATTAAACACACATCCTATATTTCATCGCCTTCTCAAAAAAAACTTAAGACTTCAGAATTCATGGTTGTTTTTTTACTTCACTTACCAATTCCGTGACCTTGTCTTACCACGATAACACATAAACAAGAAAATTATAAAATTTTCTCAGAATATTGATATTTATCTGATGCTGATAGTACGTAGAGTCTGGTATGTCTAAGGAGATTTAATCTTATCAAATCGATTTGCCTTTCGGCCAATCTTCAAGGCTATCTATTATCAGTTATCAACATTTGTGAATGGGAAACCCTACCAATTTCTTAGGAAAAACAAAATGTAGAATGATGTGTAATAATAATAACAAATCGCATTCAAAACAATTTCTGATACGACCCTCGTTTTGTCGGACGTAGCATA
Organism: Phthorimaea operculella; assembly: GCA_024500475.1. Classification (NCBI taxonomy): domain Eukaryota; kingdom Metazoa; phylum Arthropoda; class Insecta; order Lepidoptera; family Gelechiidae; genus Phthorimaea; species Phthorimaea operculella. The sequence continues at coordinate 1,242,170 of JANFCV010000113.1, read as the reverse complement.
AAACTACTAGCTTTTGACGGCCGTATAAAATGAAAATATAGGGTGAAATTTTATATGTGACCGATAGCGAAAACTCAGAACCGGCTGGTGATAATGATATAGTGGCGTGTGTAGCTCTAATTATACGGCTGAAGGGTATAATGAAATTTCCTTTGGCACGATTAATCTTTAGGTTACTGAGATGGATTTTCGAAGTGGGGCCACCTGGATTTTTTCTGCAGGTGGGGGGAGGGGGGGTTTTAAAATTCAGTTTCAATATTTTATTTGAGCGATTTAGTTTATAGTCATGTTTGGTATCATTTTCGAATAAATCATATGTCAAAAAGTGAATTTTTTTTTTCTAAATTAAAATCAAGAATAGGTGATCAAAAGATAATAAAATATCAACGCACAGATAACCTAGGAACTTGAATTATTGCGCAAAGGATGTCAAAATAGTGCAAAAGAGCTATAAGAAATAATTTTCATAAAAACTCATCCCTAAAAGGGGTAAAACAGGGGATGAAAGTTTGTAGGTAACTTTTTATTCCTTTGATAAATGTCGCTGAAATTTTGTTCAGTTATTATACTTCGCAAACTATGATATAAATGTATTTTATTTTTTTGTAATTCGCCCTCTAAATGGGTAAAATAGGGGATGACATTTTGTATGAAACCCTAAAGAAACTGGACTATTTTACTGTAAAAAATTACAATAAAAATTGAGGTGGCCCCACTTCTTAAATGGCTCCATGCGCCTTTAGGACCAATCCTTTCGAAAGGAAATCTTGTGATAAGCATCAGCCGTATTTTCCGATTTTCACCGGTGTACACACCCAACTAATAAGGAACATCTTTCCCCAAGTAAAATAGGTCGAAATAAAAATAAAATTTTGATCCTCACATAAATATTTCTATTTCTTCATATTATTTCGACCTATGTTCATAAAAGAAAGTTACTCCTTATCACTAGCCGTTTCTAAGTTTCCACTTTCGGTGAATACTAAAATTTCACCATATAAAACGTCCGCTTCGACTATAACATAATTTTCGAAACGACCTGCGGAAGATGTTTTGGGGGCATTCCACGAAAATGTCTGTACGTGACACCCTGATTCCTAATATTTCTGTGTGAGACACATGGATATCTATATTAAATACGGCATTGAAAGTAACTAAAAGACATTATCCAACTCCTATAATTTTATATCTTAAGCATAAGTGGGTGCTTCCGTCGTGATTTATCATATCTGCGTACGCAGGTGCGAGTGCTCCAGGAAGCGCGTCTACATCTCGTTCTGGCACTCCCACGCCTGCCAGTAATGCAGCCAACGCCGTCGCTGCAGCCAACGCAGCTGCCAACCAACCCCCTCCTAAACGGGCTAAGCTGGATTCCTCATACAGGTTAGTTACTAGAGATATAGTGACTTATAGAGGAGCCCCGCCCACTTCTTCAGCAATAAGAGTCACGCCTACGCCTGCTACTAGTAATGCAGCCAACGCCGTCGCTGCAGCCAACGCAGCCGCCAACCAACCCCCACCTAAACGAGCTAAGCTGGATTCCTCATACAGGTAACTTACTATACTGACTTATAAAGAGGAGTCATGCCCACGCCTGCCAGTAATGCAGCCAACGCCGTCGCTGCAGCCAACGCAGCTGCTAACCAACCCCCACCTAAACGGGCTAAGCTGGATTCCTCATACAGGTAAAATGCTATAGGGACGTATAGAGAAGCCTTGCCCATTTCTTCAGTAATAGAAGTATCGTCCACGCCTGGTAGTAATGCAGCGAACGCCGTCGCTGCAGCCAACGCAGCCGCCAATCAACCCCCACCTAAACGGGCTAAGCTGGATTCCTCATACAGGTAAGTTACTATAGCCCCGCCCACTTCTTCAGCAATACGAGTCACGACAACGAATGCCAGTAATGCAGCCAACGCCGTCTCGCAGCAGCCAAGGCAGCCGGTAATCAACCCCCACCTAAACGGGCTAAGCTGGATTCCTCGTACAGGTAAGTTACTATAGGGACGAATAGACAAGCCGAAGAAGAAGTGGGTTGCTTCTTTAGCAATAGGAGTCACGCCCATGCCTGCCAGTGATGCAGCCAATGCGGTCGCTGCAGCCAACGTAGCCACCAACCAACCCCCACCTAAACGGGCTAAGCTGGATTCCTCATACAGGTTAGTCACTATAGAGAAACCCTCTCACTTCTTCAGCAATAGGAGTCAACATTGCGGAAGCAACAACCAACCCCCACCTAAACGAGCCAAACTGGATTCTTCATACAGGTAACAAGATAGGTAATAGGAGAATGATGGTAGACCACGCCTACTTCTTTAACAAGGTATATTGCAGCAACTACCAGCCTACAGTGCCTAGCCAAGCTGGATTCCTCATACAGCTAAATCACTAAAGAGACGTATAGAAAAACCCCGCCCACTTCTTCAAAAAGAGAAGTCATGCCTACACCTGCTAGTAATGCAGCCAACGTCGTCGCTGCAGCTAACGCATCCGCTAATCAACCCTCTCCTAAACGGTCTAAACTGGATTATTCATACAGGTTAGTTACTGTAGCCTCGCCCACTTCTTCAGCAATAGGAGTAATGCCCACGCCTGTTAGTTATGCAGCAATAGCCGTCGCTGCCTAAACGGGCTTAACTGGATTCCTCATACAGGTAAGTTACAACAGCTAAGCCCACTTTAAGCCACGCCTACTTCAAGTCCCGCCCACTTCTTCAGCAATAGGATTCAACATCACATTCAGGTACGCCTACGCCTACTGCAAGTAATGCAGCCAACGCCGTCGCTGCAGTCCACGCAGTTGCTAATCAACCCCCACCTAAAAGGGTTAAGCTGGATTCCTCATACAGGTAAGTTACTATAGCCTCGCCCACTTCTTTAGCAATAGGAGTCACGCCTACACCTGCTATTTATGCATGCAGCCAACGCCGTCGCTGCAGCCAACGCAGCCGTCAACCAACCCCCACCTAAACGGGCTAAGCTGGATTCCTCATACAGGTAAGTTAGAACACCGAAGCCCCTTTAAGCCGCGCCCACTTCATGTCCCGCCCACTTCTTCAGCAATTGAAGTCAACGTCTCGTTATGGTATGCCTACGCCTGCTGCAAGCAACGCAGCCGCCAACCAACCCCCACCTAAACGGGCTAAGCTGGATTCCTCATACAGGTAAATAGAATAAAAATAGCAAGACATAACGAGCAGTTTTTAGGTTGCTAGAGTTTGTTGACTGAGATATTGCTTCAGCTAGCAACAACAACCTACCGGCAATTAAACAAGCTAAGTATGTATATATATTCTTGAGAATCATATTAGACTCAAGAGCATTTTTTTAGGTTGTTACCACTTTGTTGACTAGAGCTATTGCTGCAGCTAACAACAACAACAACCTACAGGCAACTAAACAAGCTAAGTATGATTCTCAAGACCAACAAAAATACCTAAGAATGTTATAGGATACCAATATATCATGTAATGCCACCTTTTTCAACAAGTGAACAACTATTGGTGTGCTCTTTTAAAGTTTTGCGTTGGTCGGCGTATATGGTATTAGCATAATGTTGATGTATATAAGATTGCTCATATTCATTGAAGTCAAAATATGAAGAGAAGTCAGAAGTTACAACTAGGGACTAAGATAAGTTTATTTTTAGTTTTAATTTTTTTCTATGATATACATGGGTGGAGTGAGTGCAAAGTAGCGCAAAAATTTGGTTCTCTCTTCAATCGTTACAAGTTGTTGATTATCAATTTCCCAAAAAGATTATGTAATTTCCCAAAGAACTTAGAACAAAACTTTTCACAAACAGTAGTTAGCATCCTATGTATGAATAACTCCCAGATATTTTCACAATTTCCTTCTCCCCCAGCGAATGCGGCGTAACCGAGGAGGCAGTACGCAGGTACCTCGCGCGGAAACCCATGACGACCACCGAGCTACTCACCAAGTTCAAGTCCAAGAGAACCGGAGTCAGCAGTGAAAGACTGGTAGAGACGATGACGCAAATACTCAAAAGGATCAATCCGGTGAAGCAAAATATTAACGGGAAAATGTACCTGAGCATCAAACATTAGCCAATAAATTGTGATTTTGTTTATCTTGTTGTTTCTTTTCAAAGTTTTAACTAGTTCAATCCCAATACCTCGCGCGGAAACCCATGACGACCACCGAGCTACTCACCAAGTTCAACCCCAAGAGAACCGGAGTGAGCAGTGAAAGACTAGTAGAGACGATGACGCAAATACTCAAAAGAATCAATCCGGTGAAGCAAAATATTAATGGGAAGATGTACCTGAGTATCAAACATTAGCCAATAAATTGTGATTTTGTTTATCCGGTTGTTTCTTTTCAAACTTCTAACTAGAGGTAGTTCAATCCCAAGAGAATCAGGGTGAGCAGTGAAAAACTGGTGGAGACGATGACGCAAATACTCAAGAGAATCAATCCGGTCAAGCAAAATATCAATGGGAAAATGTACCTGAGTATCAAGCATTAGCCAATAAATTGTGATTTTGTTTATCTGGTTGTTTCTTTTCAAACTTAAGTTCAATCCCAATACCTCGCGCGGAAACCCATGACGACCACCGAGCTACTCACCAAGTTCAAGTCTAAGAGAACCGGAGTCAGCAGTGAAAGACTGGTGGAGACTATGACGCAAATACTCAAGCGGATCAATCCGGTGAAGCAAAATATTAATGGGAAAACGTACCTGAGTATCAAACATTAGTGAATAAATTGTGATTTTGTTTATATGGTTGTTTTATTTTTTCAAACTATTAACTAGTTCAATCTCAACGCCTCGCATGGAAACCCATGACGACCACCGAGCTACTCACCCAGTTCAAGTCTAAGAGAACTGGAGTCAGCAGTGAAAGACTGGTCGAGACGATGACGCAAATACTCAAGAGGATCAATCCGGTGAAGCAAAATATTAACGGGAAAATGTACCTGAGTATCAAACATTAGCCAATAAATTGTGATTTTGTTTATCTGCTTGTTTTATTTTTTCAAACTGTTAACTAGTTCAATCCCAATACCTCGCGCGGAAACCCATGACGACCACCGAGCTACTCACCAAATTCAAGTCCAAGAGAACCGGAGTCAGCAGTGAACGACTGGTCGAGACGATGACGCAAATACTCTAGAGAATCAATCCGGTGAAGCAGAATATTAACGGGAAAATGTACCTGAGTATCAAACATTAGCGAATAAATTGTGATTTTTGTTTATCTGGTTGTTTCTTTTCAAACTTTTAACTAGTCAATCCCAATACCTCACCGAGCTACTCACCAAGTTCAAGTCTAAGAGAACCGGAGTCAGCAGTGAACGACTGGTCGAGACGATGACGCAAATACTCAAAAGGATCAATCCGGTGAAGCAAAATATTAATGGGAAGATGTACCTGAGTATCAAACATTAGCCAATAAATTGTGATTTCGTTTATCTCGTTGTTTTATATTTCTGGCAGAATTATAAGTTGGGAAAAGATAAAACAAGAAAAAACACATATTTAAATAAACAATTTATTGATTTGGCACTACGAACTTAACTTTATCAATAAATTATCAGTATCACAGACTGTTACTTTGTTATGAACACAATTCATTACATCTAGATGCGCTACGTAATGATGACTTGATCTTTTTCGTATTTCATCTCTTCATTTCCGTCACGTTCTGGTTTCCTAAAAAGAAAGAAAATACATATTTACATGTTTTATCATTTACACTAGCAGTGTAGTGGCTAACCCTCTCCCACTAATTTCCACGTAAAACGACTAGCTCGCTTCGCTCGCAATAAATATTTTGCTGGTGTAGAGCAGTGTCACTTACAACAGCTTACAACCCTTTCACCAATGTAAAACGACGAGCTTGCTTCGCTCACACACAATACGCACTGTTGACGACTGCGCTTCCATTTCTTTTAAGCGCGCGTTCACTCTGAGGCGACTTTGGCCTGCGAATTATCGGAAGTCCCTTTAACACACGTGGAAAAAGGATGTGTGAAGGAAGTTTGAACGCCGTCTAAGTGAAACGAGGTCGCTTTGCTTGCTGTACGAACCTAGTCAGTAAACGATGATTTGTCAAACTCACCCGCAAATAGAATATTCGTTGAACAATCTCTCTCCTTCGACTATGTTTTGCGGCAGCGGACGGCCCATGCTCTCTGGCAGGAAGATGGCTATTATACCTGCCATGATGGCCAGTGCGGCCATGATCAGCAGCGGCATTGGCTTCCATATGCGATCCTAGAGAAAGAAAAGTATTAATCCCACCCAAAACATAAATGTGAAAGGCTGCCAAGTTCGATAATATTGGAATGTTTCGCCTATAAAAGAAGTGAGATCTAAATAAGTACCAAGTTCCATACACAGACCTCAGTTAAAAATAGTTACAGGAATGCACACTTGATTTTTCGCAGTTTGGAAATAAGAATCTACTTTCCAAACTGCGGAAAATCAAGTGTGCACATTTATGTTTTGGGTGGGATTTCATTTATTTTTGTAAGGTTTATTTTCTTTTTTTCTTATGATTAAGTTAGGTAAGGAAATATCTCATTTATACTTTACTTTGACTAAATACAAACCTTCGTAACGAATTTTAGGTCGGTACGACGATTGGAAGATATAGATAAATTTTTTGTTTTAGTTCCTTAGGGGTATGAATTTACACCTTCATTATTTTTAAAACCGACTCACACTTGGCCATTTTCAGATTTTTTCCTTTACCTTGACCTAAAGACCTACCTCCATGCCAAATTTCAAGTCAATACGACCATTGGAAGTGGTCTAGGTTTTTGATGAGTGAGTCAGTCAGTCAGTCAGTCAGTCAGTCAGTGAGTGTACCTATAGTAAAAATAGCGATTTTCTGACGTCAATATATCAAGACCTACAATAGGTACATGAATGAAATTTTGTATTTTAGATATGTAAGTAGATCTCGACAGATACTAGAAATTTCATTTGCGTAGATAAAATAGATTTTGAGTTATAGGTGGGTCGAACTTGGCCCGAAATGGTTCGTGTAATATAACCCACTGCCGGTGTGTCGCGCTCGAACTTGGCGGACACACTGCCGTGTGTCTAGATAATTCATAACCAGAACAGCCCACCCCAGGCAGTCAGGCAGGCTTCCTATATCATAGGATCCGGACCATACAAGAACCACCTGATTGTGATTGTGAGGGAATGAGCTCGTGAAGCCGCCAGCCTCGGTTGCCGTTTAAGATTACTAAAGGTTGTTACACAACATTGATAAAAAAAACTATATTTGACTGTGTATTCCACATGACGAGATGAAGAGAGCCAGTGATGACATAGATAAAAAATTAAAAAGTTACTACTCACTGTAAAAACTACAAACGGCGACAACGCTGTCGCGACGAATCCGCTGACGTGGACCAGAGCTGAGCCTGACGCGCGTACCGGGGTAGGCAGCACCTCAGTGGTCCATTGGATGACCGCCGAGTACGCCATGTTGATGCCAAAACGAGCCAAAGATGCTATGATCATTTTTGGAGTGCCTGGAAAAGGACAATAGAAACTTAAATCTGTAGAACATACAACGTGGTCTATTGTTAAATGATAAAAAATAAAAAATATGTTGACTACCAGACTTGAACTCCGTGGCGTAGGTACCAACTGTCCTACTGTTCTACCAAATGAGCTACCGGAGCCCCGACTGCTACCACCGAATTTTCTCCATAATTCTTTTGGTGTTTCTGAATTGAGAAGGCTTCCTAGTAATTTATAACAACATCAAAAATTGTCTTTGTGAAAGAGTAAATCTTACCTGCGGGCACGAAGATAGTCATCAATGTAAGCAGTCCAGAAAGCCATATAGGTATAATAGTCAGTTTTCTCCTTCCCCATCTGAAAGAAGCCAAAACGTCGTTTATGTTCAATGCTGTGGACATTTATGAAACTTGCATGCAGGAGATTCAAAACAACGTGACAGGGTTTCGTTCAAATTCACTTTAGCTTCAAAGTATTGCATTACCTGTCAAGTATAAACGCCAGTAAAATGACCGAAGGAACCTCAGTCGCCGACGACAGAGTGAAGGCCACGAAGAAGTCAGATCCTAGGTTCTCAGACATCCTGACCAGCCCGTCGAAGATGATACCGCAGGCCATGTAGACGAAGATCAACATGATCAGCATTAAGCGGAGCTGGCTGGATTTCAGCAGAGCCATTATGGACTCGTCTGTATGAACAGTTCGACTTGCTTGCACCTGGAACCATGAGAAGAAACATTCAATTTGTTAAGACAAGACGTGGAGAGAAGGAAACTTCTACATTTAAGTCAATGTTTTTGCTAGTTTGATATTAGGTAGGTACTGAAACATTTTTATAAGTGGGCGTAAAGACACCTTGACGACCTTACAAGACGACAATGGGTTGCTGGAAAAGTGTGCGAATGTCTATGACATCGTTCTTTTCTCAAAATTTTCTGGTAAAAGATATTTTTTGTCCTTTAACTCAACTTACAACAAAGTCATCCATAGCGTCGTCAGGTATTTTTGTACCGTTCACTTGTTCGAATTTCCTGAGAATTTCAACGGCTTTTTTGACTTTGCCTCGGGATGTGAGCCATCTGTAAAAACAAAGAAACAAATCAGAAAAGTAGACGAAGAAGTCTTATTTAGCATTTGGATTGAGCTTTGCCTAAACAATGTATAGACGATAATTTAATTTTCTTTACCTGGCACTTTCCGGCACCACAAAAGGTACAGCAATGACCAACAGCATAGGCAATGACGTAGACCAAAGAAGTATCCGCCAATCGGCGATGAAATATGCCATCCAAGGCAGGGCCAAGGAACCACCGCCGAAAAAGAGGGCCATGGATAGATTCCCCACCATCGTTCGGTAGGATGGACCAACGTATTCCATTACTGGAAGAAGAAAACAAGAATTGTAATAAAGAAGATCAACGTACTATATCAAAATGCAGACAATTTTGTAATAGGTATTGAAGTAGACAGACTGAAAGTTACCTAAAATGTACATGAGAACCATGCAGCTGTCGTAAGACATGCCAACGAGGAATCTGCAGAGAGCAAAGTCCCATAAACCAGTAGTGTATATGGTCATCACACCGCCTACGCAGCCGATCAGATTAGCTCCTGAAATAAATAAAAATTGTGGTTACACTACGAGAATACATGCAAGACAAATGAAGAGTTGTGGGCAAAGATGAAAAAGCTACGCCTTTTCACTGCAAATTCATTATGCTAAACCAAAAATTAAAAATATTACTTAGATGGCTTAGAGATAAGTAGTCGATCTTTCCTTACCAACCGTAGAGGGCACACGTCCGAATCGGTCTGCCAGCCATCCAAAAAGAAGTCCACCCACCAACGATCCGACAAAAAAGACAGCTTGCGCCAATGGTATATTTCCTGCATTTTCACACACCCACCCTCGCTGAAAACAAGAAATTAAAAAATGTAATTTCAATGACATCAGAGGCTCATTGGGTTGGAAAGTATAGCCCACAGCCTACCCATGGGTGGCTTAGGCCATAAACTAAGATGGTAGCATTCAAGCTATGTAAGGTCAGCGCGAAATCTGGTGGCCAACACTTTGCGTATATCTACGTTCCGTCGCAGAGTGGTGTAATGCATAGGTGTAATGGAGTCAAAATGTCAAGTCATCGATGAAAAGCAAGGAGCAACAGGAACCCATCGCAAAAAGAAATAGTTATTTGTTCAACAAGAAAGCAAAGTTGATTTTTGCTGCGAGTGCTAATTTTGAAACCCGAGGTAGCGAAGGATACTAAAATTGAACCACGAGCGTAGCGAGTGATTCAAAAGTAGTATCCTGAGCTCAATGAGGGATTCAAAAGCACGAGTTGTAAATGTGTTTGCTTTCGTGTGGTACACACAACTTTTCACCTCCACCAGTAAGAAAATTATGTTTTTTAAGGTTTTGTTCTTTATGGCTAGGCGAAGGGTGTGACTATACTGCCTAGAATTTAGTCTATAAATAATTCCGCCAAACAAATTTTCAAAGACGCGTTCAGAAATTTTACGAAATGTCAATATTTAGAAGTTTTCGTTCTGAAATCACCGTCTTTATTACGACTGGTTTTTCAAATCTTTAGTGTTAAATTAGATGTTCGAAATTCAAATTACTTTTCTCCACTACTTTTCTCAACAAGTTGAGAAATGTGATTTGAATTTCGAACGATGGTTAAAGACGACCTTTGCAGACTAAATTTACGCAGCCAAATAGTTCTTTTCAAGCTGGTGAGGTGAAAAGAAAATTTTTCACTCACCTCACTGACGACTGTGTGGTACGGGATGTCTTCAAGCGTAAACTCCCAGCCATTTTTACACGGGACTCGAGTGGTGTTCGGGTGTGGAGGGGTCAGCGTGAGAGACACATGTGTCCAGTTCGCGTCGAATGTCTGACATCGGTCCCATTCCCAATCATCTGCGTCAAGTGGTGCTGATAAATTCCGCCTGGAAGAAAAAGGAACCATATTTTACGTGCAGCAGTCGGCATAGTTTTCAGGAGAAAAGTATGTGTTAAAAGATGTAGACAATGACAAAAAAGGGATTTAATCTTTGAGCTATAATTTAGGTTATGAGCCTGACATTTACAGCAAAGATGGCCAAACAAGTCTGAACTTAATTTCCAAAATAATCTACTAAAACCTAACAATCGTCAAGAGAAAGTCAGAAGCTTACCGCAGTTCTTGATCCAAATGCTTCAACTCAGGAACCCTGCACCAATGGTTCTGTGGTGTAGCGGCTATGAACATCTGTACGAGGTAGACGAAAGCAATGATGAAGCCAAACGGCAGCATACAGGCGAATAGGAACTTCTGGTAGCGCCCAAACTCGCCGACGTGCAGCAGAACAGTTTCCAGCGCGTCAACGTCATCTTCTTGTGGTTTCTTATCGAGCTTTTCTGTCGCTTCCTCCTGTGCCATGGAATAGAACAATAACTGGTCGGCATTCTAATGAGACCGAAAAGTTCTTATATCTTGTAATATAATTGTTCTAGTAGAAGCCTTTCTCTATTAGTTTCACACTCATCGCTTAATTAATCATTATTGGAATTTCCCGAATTGGTAATTTCCAACTAGGTATACCTATGTAAATGTCATGCGCATGACACACCTTATCACATCATCAAAAGTTATCACCATGTCATCAACGTATATCTATCACTCTTGATCGCTCTGCACAACGGAAGATCTCACGTTATCGTTTTGATATTTTTTTTGGCTGACTGATTGGTTAAAAATTTGTACTATATTGATATGATCAGATAAAGTAGTGGGTTTATTTTAGAAACATATCATAGGTTTAATTGCGAATATGCAAGTCCATGATTGGTAAGGAAGGATAAATTGATGCGAGAGCAGACGTTTAGACATTGAAATATTTTCTAAATTATACAGGGTGTTAGGGACGGTGTACCGAAAACTTTGCAGACATGATCAGACCATCAAACTGAACAACTTTTACTATGGAGCCAATGGTGGGAAACGAAAAAAAATTTCCGACCTCCCATACAAAGTCAGTCAGCTGATCGTGAATTTTGTATGGGAGGTCAGAATTTTTTTTTCGTTTCCCACCATTGGCTCCATAGTAAAAGTTGTTCAGTTTCATGGTCTGAGCACGCCTGCAAAGTTTTCGTTACACCGTCCCTAACACCCCGTATAGCTGGTCCTGATGATGATGGATGATAATGATGGATGATAGATGACTAACTAGATCTATCACGATGTTCCTGCCTAGCCCACGTATACGTATCCTTGAATATACCCTATGTTTCATGATCAATTTCCCTAGTAATGGATAATATTAAATTCTTTTGATTCATTTTGTATTTGTTTGATTCCGAAGCTGATCTTAGCGCAGTGGAAGCAAATTAAAGTTATCTTAAAATCTAAAACTAAATGATCGATCAGCCTCGGAACAACATTTGACTACGATTCGTAGTGCTCTTTACTATAGCTAAATAAAATAAATTTAATGAGAGAATTTTGTTCCGGAAAGTTTCCGGCCGAGAAATTCTTGTTTCCAAAATCTACTTAAACAGGGCCCAGCAACGAATTGCTTACCGTGCGAACGATGACGCCGTTTCTTTGTGAGTTTAAGTATGACAGGAATCAGGTATTTAGGATATTTGAGGAGCACAGGAATAGGGAATAACCTAAACTCACGGCACTGGAACATCCGCTCGTTCTCGAACTCCTTTCCTCCAATTTGCACTATAGTTCACAGTTCGACATCACATAATGTTTTTTAACACAAAATAACTAAAAGATTTCTCTCCGAATGAGAAATCGGCCCCGTTGGCCTCCAATCATTTATAATTAAAATACGTAGCTATCGGCAGCCACGACGCGAGCCAACGAAAAGTGAGGTTATATTTTGCCGGCGGTCGCGTGACTCTCAATCAAAGCGCCGGAACCAAAATCACTTGGTTCACTTCCCCACCGAACAGGGAAAACCACACGAGAAAACCGAAAGCACACTAAATTACACCATTTATAATTAAAATTCGCATCCACGATGCGGGCGACGGCAGAGGACGTGACAATGACAGAGCAGTGTTGCCAGCACCGCGCGCCCATTTTATACGAAAACTAAACATTCACCCGCCCCGGACCGACCCATCGGTCCGCTCTATGCATGGCAGGCGTGATAATGTAGCTACTGCTCGCTTAAGGACTGAATCCCCACCTGAACTTCTGCAACTCGAGGAGTGCCATCACTACCCGGAAACAGGTTGAGAATGCGCCCCGGCGCCAACGCAGTGGCGGTAGGTTGGCATCCTTAACCAGAACGAGATCCCCAATGCAGGGGTTCAGTCCTGTCCGTCCACTTAAGGCGTTGCTGCAGAATGTGCAAGTACTCAAGCGACCAACGCTTCCAAAAGTTTTGAGTCATTTGCTGCAACAACTGATAACGCGACAAACGATTGCTATTCACCTCCGTATAGGGATATTCCGGCAAGGCGTTAAGTGGGCGGCCAATTAAGAAATGCCCTGGCGTCAGGGCCTCTAAATCATTTGGGTCTGAGCTGAGCGGACACAAAGGACGCGAATTGAGTACAGCCTCAATTTTACAAAACACGGTCGCCAGCTCCTCGAAAGTCAAAATTGTTAACCCTACAACGCGCAACAAATGCGTCTTAGCGGACTTTACAACCGCTTCAAAAATACCACCCCAGTGAGGGCACGCTGGTGGATCGAACACCCAGGTAATGCCCTGACGGGAGAGGCCCGTGCTGATGGCTTCTTCGTTCTCCCTTAAGAACGTTACAATTTCCTTCATACACCGATCAGCACCCTTAAAGTTGGTACCACAATCCGACCTGATCAGCGCTGGTCGCCCTCGTCGCGACGTAAATCTCTCCAGCGCTGCCAAAAGGCCTCCGTAGATAGGTCGGCCACGAGCTCCAAGTGGACGGCCTTGGTGGCTAGGCACACGAACACGCACAAGTACGCCTTGATAGACTTTGCGTTCCGTAGGCGTGATGCCTTTACCATGAAAGGGCCTGCAAAATCCGTTCCCACACCTGCAAACGTCCAGGCCTCCGTCACCCGGTCCGGTGGGAGATCTCCCATCTGTGGCTGCATTGTGGCTGCCTTCAAGCGGTAACAAGGCAAGCACCTAAACACAACGCTACGTACCGTTCGTCGTCCCGATAAGATCCAGAACTCGCGCTGTAGGATGGCCAATAGCGCATTACAGCCCGCGTGCGAGTTTTTCTCATGACGATCCCTGACTAAGAGCTCAACTAAGGGTCCCCTTTTGGAAGTAACAGTGGATGCCGAGCCGAAAAGGGCAGGCTAGCGTTCCGAAGTCTGCCTCCAACCCTGAGCATACCTTGCTCATCCAGGAATGGGTTGAGGCGCACAATTCCTCCCTTCAGCTTTCCACGTCCATCCCTGAGCAGCCTGACCTCCTCTTCAAAATGTTCCGCCTGGACGACTCTAACCAATGAGCATAGAGCCGCATTCCGCTCCGCAGGCGAGAGGACAGGTGTAAAGTTCCGTTCTGCTTGAGGCTTCCTGCAGTTGTTCACGAACCGCTTGATCCAACCTGTCACCCCAAGAAGTTTGTCGAGGAGCTATACCGTTCCAGCAAGAAAGCTGGGTTAGGCTTCGGTACGAGTTGCCCCACGTTCACTCGCAAACCTCGATCAGGTGGCCCAAGCGGCGCCCTGCACTCGTTGAATGGCCATTCCTGCGGCGACTCAGTCAGCCATTGAGGTCCCCACCACAGTGGGTGACTCACCAAATCAGGTGCCCTGCACCCGCGCGAAGCGCAGTCCGCTGGGTTCCATTCTCCCGGTACGTGCCTCCACACTAACGGAGTTTCCGACCCCGTAATCTGTGACACCCGATTTGCCACGAAAACCTCAAGTGTATGTACCGACGTCTGCAACCAGCACAGAACTATCCGACTGTCAGTCCACGCGTACACCGTTTCATCCAAGTTGATGGTACCACGCAGATTGCAGGTTACATGATTTAGCAAGCGCGCTAGAAGAGCTGCCCTGCCAATTCCAATTTGGGGATGGTCCATCTAGTTCTGACTGGTGCCACCTTACTTTTGGCCATAACCAGACGCACGTGCACAGTTCCCGTTGAACTTGCTGTCCGAAGGTATACAGCTGCCGCGTACCCTCGCTCCGAGGCGTCACAAAACCCATGTAGGGTAGCCTTACATCCCACCGATGGGACTAACTTGCGGGGTATCGCGATGTGCACAATCCCTGGTAAGGTGGTCACAAACTTGAGCCAATCCTTCAACAACTCTCCGGAGAGTTGGTCGTCCCATCCTAAGTTGGCTAGCCACAACCTTTGTAAAAGCACTTCGCCATGAACGTAACCGGGGCGATCCATCCGCTAGGATCGAACGTTCTCGCGATTGTCGACAGTACCGACCGCTTAGTCCAAGTTTTCTCCAAAAGGTCGGGCTCGATCTTGTACGTGAATACGTCATGCGTTGGCCTATATTGCACCCCGAGGATGCCCAACGTGTTTGGATTGTCCGGGTTCTCAAAGAGGTGCGGGTCCTGATGGAACTCGCCTGGCAAACCGGCCAGGAGCTCTGGGCAACTGGACAACCATTTCCGCAACTCGTAACCTCCTGAACCCATGATCGCGATCAACTCGTCTCGTAGAATTAGCGCCTGCTCCACGCTATCAGCACCCGTGCAGATATCGTCCACGTAGACGTCGCGATCCAGTACTGCTGCGGCTCGAGGATATCTTACCCTTTCCTGTGCGGCCAACTCGCAGCGTACGTACTGCCAAATACGGACTTGGCTTAAGTCCATACGTCACCGTGTTAAGTTCGTATGTGACCATCGGCTCATCTGGGCTCTCACGCCACAAAATCAGCTGATACCGACGGTCATCCGGATGTATCATGGTTTGGCGAAACATCATTTTGACGTCTGCGACGAACGCTACCTGGTGCAAACGAAAGTCTGTGAGAATGTCCACAATGTCCCGGTTCAATTTAGGACCCGCGTGCAAACATTGGTTCACAGACACACCATTCGAGGTAGGAGCAGAACCGTCAAACACCACCCGTATTTTCGCCTCAGGTGACTTCAAGACAGCCAGGTGTGGAATGTAATAATGCTCGACACACCTCCAATTCAG
The DNA here is from genome assembly GCA_024500475.1 of Phthorimaea operculella. Classification (NCBI taxonomy): domain Eukaryota; kingdom Metazoa; phylum Arthropoda; class Insecta; order Lepidoptera; family Gelechiidae; genus Phthorimaea; species Phthorimaea operculella. The sequence goes on along the minus strand of JANFCV010000113.1, from coordinate 1,226,531 downwards.
GCTGGACACCGACATGTGGCCCAATTGAATATATTCCCGCATGAATTCTATATACTTCTGCCGAAGTGCTGGGTCTCGCCTCATCTTCCGCTCCATTCCGAGTAGTCTCCGTTCCGCGAGCTGTCGCGAACTACCTAAAGCGGGGCGGTTTGGGAGAAAGGGTAGCCTGGTCACGAATCTGCCTGACGGGCATCTCGCAGTGTTGTATTGATAGAACAACTCGCACTCGTCATCCTCTGGCTTCCGTCTGTCCGCCGTGGGCGCTCTTCAGACTCCCAAAACCTCTGCAGCACCTCTGACAGCACACTACCATAGAGGACCGTATCCCCTTCTGGTAGGTCCTGAGGTCTCCAAACTGGGCCGAAAACAACATACCCCCCTGTGGTATCTACGGCCACCAAACCAGCTTCCTGGAGTACCTTCTTCCTACCACACCATAATCTCCCGAGGACGTCTGACCCGAGAAGTACGTCCACCGTACCAGGAGTATCAAAATCAGGATCAGCTAACTCCAACCCTGTGGTTAACCCTCGTACCGTTGGTGGTAACCTAACCTGAGGGAGTTTCCCAACCACTTCATCCAGCACCACGGCTGAGACTTGATAGCTGACCCTGTACATGTGCTACCTAATGCGAACTCAAAGTTCGTCTGACCCCGAATGTCAGGCACATTTAGGCCCCGATGCCTACAGCTTCATCCTCACTTGGCTGTACATTTAGGCCTAGCCTACTCACCAGCTTACTCGATACAATACATCCCTGAGCCCCTGTATCCAGTAGGGCTCTTACTTGAATGGTCCGGCCACCGTATCCCCATACCCAAATCTTAGCCGTTGGCAAAAGTACCGTGATTGGACGGGGAGCCGAAGCTGATGAGTAGGCGGCGATTACCTAGCGGGAATCTAAACGCGGTGAGGCCGCGTCCCGCGGGGTATCCTCGCTACCCAAACCCGTGTATGGGTCCCACTCCTGCTGGTAGGAGGTCTGCCCATAAAGGCCATGGCTGGAGTTCTATAGTACCCCGACGGCAAACGTCCGTACCGAGGTTGCGCCTGTAGCCGCGGGTACTCAGGCATAGGCGGAGGCATGCGTGGGTCTTGAGACCCAACCAGGTGGCTCAAGCCCGCAGAATACTGCATGTACCCTGGTGGCTGCCTAGTGCCCCTGACACCCGCCCGTTTGATCCCGTACCTGGGATGGGTGTCTTGGCCATGTTCCCGTGTCGTTCCTCCCCAATCCGGCACCTGCTGCCGTGGTGGAGATCGTCCCCACGTCCTTGGGCAAGTGGGCTCCGTCTGTTGACGTCCCCCTGCCTGTCCCTGTGACCGATGCGGAGGTGGGCTCCTCCTTGGAGGGGGTGGGAGCGTTGCTCCTCCCTTGGTGGGCAGGCTCCTTCGCTGATCCGATCCAGCGCTGCCCCGGCGTCTCCGGAGCGATTCATGCAGAGCAGCGGATGGTGTGCACCCTGGCAGTACCTACAGTTGGTGCTTGAAGGGCACTCGCACCTGATGCGGCCCCAGGCACCGAAAACACCAACGCCTCTGCTGTGCCACACCCCGTCTCCTCTGAACCCGCTGCGCAGCAAACTCCTGACACGCTGTCACGCCGTGGCCTGTCTCCTGCAGTAGGCACACCCTGATTCCAATGCGGTGTTGTACCGCCTGGGTTGCCTACTGTTGCCTCCTCGCGCCGGTGCACCCGGCCGTTCCGGGTGGCGAGGGGCAGAGGTCTCCTTGCGTGGGGCTTCACCAGCCTGGACGTCCACTCGCCTGCTTTCGGCCTCGAGGAACGACTTCAGATCCTCGTAGGTCGGGAGGTGGTCCGAGGACTTGCCCCATGGAGCTGCTCAAATCGAGCGACCATTTCGCTCGGCAGGCGGCGAAGCACTGTGTGGACCAAGATATAACCGTAGCCCGCCACTGGCAAACCCTGTCGCTCCAGTGCGCTGACCGCGACGCTGACTGGGTGAAAGATTTTCTCGCGGAGGTCCGTACCTCGCGTTATGGTTGGTATTGACAGCCACTGGTCTAACAGCCTGTCTACAATCAGGCGCTTGTTCCGATACCGGTCGGTAAGGATCTTCCACGCCACCTCATAATTGCTATCCGAGACAGCCAAATGCGTCAGCAATTCATGAGGCTCTCCATGTAGCCTGGACATCAGCTGAGCCATCTTGTACGCCGGCGTTATGTCCGTCCGTGTGTGGACCACACTGCTATACAGGTCCTCAAACGCCGGCCAGTCGGCGTAATCGCCTGCAAAGACTGGAACCGTAACAGGCGGAAGAGGCACCTGTAATCCTTGTCCCACTTTACCACGGAATGGCTTTTCCTTTCCGTCACGTCGCCTAGATATGTCCGCAGCTGCCTGCGCAATGTCCTGTGCCAGCTCCAAGCACTGGCTTACATCGCCCTCAACCAGCTCCTTATCTTCAGGGTTAGGAGCTTCCTCAAGGAGCATGAGGCACTCTGTGAGGTGTTCCGACACAACCCGAACCCGTTCATCTGCCTGTAGTGCACTTTTCAAGAGCGCGTCCTCCCGGTCCTCGCGGCCGATCATTGCCGCTGTGGTAGTAAACCACCTTAATTCTGTCTTTATAGCAGCCTTATACCTGGCGATCGAGGAGCCATGGTACCAACTTTTACACACTCGACTTAATAAAAACGAAAACCAATAAACAAATACCACAAAATAAATGTTAGTTGACTGGCCTAGACCTTACCGATAAGGTACCGTTCACTAGGCAAACAATACAGTCACAAAAAAAAACCGAAACAATATTTTCCAAAATTAATAAAATATGTGGGTAATATAAAAAACACGCTTAATACTAAATTACGGCTAACTATGTTGCAATAAAGCAACCACGCTCTGCTACCATAAAATGTTTGATTCCGAAGCTGATCTTAGCGCAGTGGAAGCAAATTAAAGTTATCTTAAAATCTAAAACTAAATGATCGATCAGCCTCGGAACAACATTTGACTACGATTCGTAGTGCTCTTTACTATAGCTAAATAAAATAAATTTAATGAGAGAATTTTGTTCCGGAAAGTTTCCGGCCGAGAAATTCTTGTTTCCAAAATCTACTTAAACAGGGCCCAGCAACGAATTGCTTACCGTGCGAACGATGACGCCGTTTCTTTGTGAGTTTAAGTATGACAGGAATCAGGTATTCAGGATATTTGAGGAGCACAGGAATAGGGAATAACCTAAACTCACGGCACTGGAACATCCGCTCGTTCTCGAACTCCTTTCCTCCAATTTGCACTATAGTTCACAGTTCGACATCACATAATGTTTTTTAACACAAAATAACTAAAAGATTTCTCTCCGAATGAGAAATCGGCCCCGTTGGCCTCCAATCATTTATAATTAAAATACGTAGCTATCGGCAGCCACGACGCGAGCCAACGAAAAGTGAGGTTATATTTTGCCGGCGGTCGCGTGACTCTCAATCAAAGCGCCGGAACCAAAATCACTTGGTTCACTTCCCCACCGAACAGGGAAAACCACACGAGAAAACCGAAAGCACACTAAATTACACCATTTATAATTAAAATTCGCATCCACGATGCGGGCGACGGCAGAGGACGTGACAATGACAGAGCAGTGTTGCCAGCACCGCGCGCCCATTTTATACGAAAACTAAACAGTATTATTGACTGTCGTTTTTACCCGACTGCTTCAGAAGGAGGGTTATGTTTTTCGAGAGTATGTATGTATGTATGTATGTATGTGGACAAGAAAATTCTTTTTCACGGGCTACAGCCCAAACGGATAGTTGGATTTTGACATATATGAGGTGTCGTTATATTCGTCTCAGCAGCGCAAGTGACACTGGCTATATAAAAAAATATATTACAGCAAAATACTACGAAAATTATCGCAGTCGGGTTTTTGTCTTTTAACACAAACTTGTTATATGAACTAATATATATAAGACTATGACAATAATAGGTAATATACTTTAACTCAAACAGCCTATGATATGTATCTATCACTTATTTATCAGTAGGTATCAAAAATGATCTCTCTCAAACAGTCCCGTGACATAATTTACGTACAATCATTTCAGAAAAACCTATGATTGAATAGATGAGATCAGAGGAAAGTGTAATTCATTTATTTTTTCGAATTATAAATGCTTAATTAAAGATAGTGAACAGTATTAACGATTTGAAAAAGAAAAAAACGTGTGGATATAACATACTTACTATCAGGCGAGCGATTGGTGTTCCTCAGGGATCCCTGTTGGTGCGCGTAATATTTAATCTATTCATAAACACATATGATGTGACCCCAAGAATAAAAAAATACAATCGGTGCTCAGGTAACAACACCGAAACTTACCTCGATTTCAAACCTGTGAATAGTTTTCTCATTTGATGTCATTTTCTTACACTGTTAAACAGAACTATCCTACGAGCACTTTGAATTTTATATTACCTTTCAATTCTTTTCCTCACAAAGAACTATTACTTAACCAAAGACTGATATGGTACATAATTGAACATAGCCCGAATATTTACATTGTAAAGTGCTAGTCAGTACACTAAACACGTCTTAATCAAACAAGTTTGCAAAAAATTCTGTTATCCAAACGTGTCTACCTACTATCCATCGCCTGACTAGTAAAATTTTGCTAAGTAATGTTTGCTGATAATAAATATGATTGGTGATAAATAAATAGGTACCTAAAATTTAATATAACGCCATGTGCTTTGTACCCTATAGAATTTATCAGGTACCGATTACATAAGAGATAAAATACAACAATTAAATGTACTTACCTAAAGATTATAGCATGCCTACAGTTTAGCACAGACACTTAATCCTAAATTAATCATACTTAATCAATTAGTTATGCTAAAGCGTATGATGCTCCACAGCCAAGCTCTTAAAAAGGTAACAGCAGTGTCAGCAGTAATCAATAATTTATCAAAGCACATAACCTCAGTCCGGTATTTGATTAATAATGCGATCTTTAGATTCATTTTAGGTAAAGAAAATTCTCTTCTACATAACTTAGTAGGTAATGAAAATAAAATACATGAAATCAAAATAATTATCATTTTATTCACGCAATAAAAATATTGTACATTTTTACATGATTATGAAAAGAATAATCATTTCAATTCAGACTTTTCAATCTTATTGTACACTCGAGACCTCTATACTTACAAATGTGCATTAAAAAATAACTATAATAATATTGAACTTAAAAAAAGTTAAAGAAATATTACTTAATTTGTGATCATAAGGTATTTACTATAGAACACTTTAAATAAATTTCCACTTTTGTTATTGTCAATCATATCCGCGAAAATGCAAACTATATAAACTTTTAATGGAAGACGTGATTAATCTAATCAAATATAATATATCTTTTAATTACATACATACCTATAAGTTAACATAAACAAATAATTGACAGTGTCCAGTATCACAGACCTAGGCAATAGATATCGAATATTTAAATATATGTAATTTAAGGCAAAACATATATGATATGTCCCATTTATTTCTCCTATACGTTACGTTTTTTCAAACGACGTAGGTACGTTCTTTCCTTAGTGATAATTATTTACTAACTTAAGTACAATACTAATATTTGTTCTGCATTTGTATTATTAAGTCATTATTATATTAATGAATGATTTTTAATTCCTGCCTTGTGATATCTTTCAATGAGACAGTATAATGGGGAACTGATGGCGCCACTTTCGACTGTGCCTTTTTCTGTGATTGGTCGAAAATGAAGTTTAGTAACTTCCTATTGGTGCAATTAGGCACAGACGCGCCTGCGTGCTGCCATCTGCAATACGCTCTGAGTTTTCCTCCCCATTGTTTAATTTCATGAGTTATAATATAATGTATAATTCGTGCAACCTTTTATAAAACAACTCACTGGGTTATTGCTATAGGCAAAGATAGGTATTATAAAGCGCATTAAATATTAGAATCTATATGAGCAGATTTCTTTAATCTTTTTCTGTCATACCTGTGCTTTCAACAATCTTCTAACAATTAGGTATAATCTCTCGCCTAATAGTTAAATTCATATTTTTCTTGTAGCATAAGATTGTGATTTTCTAACGAGTCAACAAAGATTAAAAACTTAGACGTTACGTTATGAGAGCTTTTTCTTTTTCGCTTTTCATCTCTTCGACTTCCACGTCGTCACGCTCAGGTTTTCTGAAAAAGGATAAAATTGATTTCATTAACATTTTCAAGTCATTAAAAGACAAAAATATGCCAAGCTTCAAATTGTGTGGCCTAGTACAGATGAGAGGGTCAAAGATAGAGGGAACTCCACCAAGGTCGAAAAAGGTGTTGGATTACCATTAATTTGGCACCTGACTCCGATGAAGGAATGAAGGATGAAGGGATAGAAGTTACAAGCTAGGTGACCCTTTAAGAGATGCCCAAGAGGTTTGTGTTCCTGTACAAATCATCATCTTTTCGCGGCCCTTATTCCAATTAGTTAGGATCGGCGCAACATGTTTTGTTTGAACACAAAATCATGTTCTCCTGTACAAAATAAATAAATAAAATCCTCACCCGCACATAGAGTACTCGTTGAACAATCTCTCGCCTTCGACAATGTTCTGTGGCAAGTTGCGGCCCATGCTCTCCGGCAAGAAAATGGCGATCCCACCCGAAAGCATGGCTATGATGCCCAGGGTAAGCAGTGGCAATGGCCGCCATATGCGTTCCTGTAAAAAGAGATTATTAATTTTGATGAGTCTTTTTTTTAGGAGAGAAAACATTTGTCTTGGGAATAAACCGAGGATCATCTGCCAAGAAGCCTGGAAGAGATTGCACTGGGCCGTAGAAAATATGAAGAATTAGTTATTGCACACTATACAACAGGTTCTGATTAGCTTCTGATGTGTTTCTGCATTAAGAAAAATATCAGGAAAATAAAAAAGTAGTAACAGTTAGCATAAATCAGTTAAAGAATTAATCATCGAGTCAGTTAAAAAACGAAGGAGCACTTACTGAGAATACAATGTACGGGGACAGAACAGTTCCTATGTATCCACTGACATGCACCACGGACGAGCCTGAGGCGCGCACCGGGGTGGGCAGCAGCTCAGTGGCCCACTGGATGATGGTGTTGTACGCCATGTTGATGCAGAAACGAGCCATTATGGCGAGCGCTACTTGTGGAATGCCTGGAGAAGAAAAAAAGGTTCAGAATATCTACTGCTACGAAAAAGTATTGAAGGGATTTTCTACATGATAAGTGAATGAGACACTGTTCTACATGGTACGAGAACCACTAAACATGAATGAAGCACATACCTTTCGGAACGAAAGCAGCTATTAATGATAACGTGCCAGCAATCCACAAAGGCCCAACAGTGAGGTTCCTTCTACCCCATCTGAAACAGAACAAGTATTAAAATGTGGAACACATAGTTCTGATAGTCAAGTCAAGTATCACCGAATATTATACCTTGAAGAGAAAGATACAAGTATACGTACTTGTCAAGAACGAAGGCCAGCAACGTGACCGAAGGGATCTCAGTCGCTGACGTCAGAGTGAACGTGATGAAGAAGTCAAAGCCCAAGTTCTCTGACATCCGCACCAGCCCGTCGAAGATGATCGCACAAGCCATGTAGACGATCACCATGAATAACATCATGAGCCGAAGTTGACTGGATTTCATTAGAGCACCTATGGATTCGTCCGTGTGCCTGGTTTGACGCGCTTGTACCTGGTAACCAGAATGTCTACTCAGTAAGATATTTATAAGAAGTTGAAGAGGTTTAAATTGGAATCTACATCAGCCAGAATCTACTACAAATTCAAAGAACTATAAATCCGAGTCTGGCGAAATATGACGGAAAAAGACTGTTCAAAGAATAGAAACTCACTATGAAGTCATCCATGACGTCTTCAGGTATTTTGGTTCTGTTCACTCTCTCGAACTTCCTGAGGATTTCAACTGCCTTGTTGACTTTACCTTGTGACGAAAGCCATCTGAAAAATACAGTATCATATTTACCTCAACTTTACCAAATGTTTAGAAATATCGACATTACATTGATGACTGCATGCCTCAGATTCCTTTACCTTGCACTTTCTGGCACGACGAAAATGGCAGCCAGAACTATCATCATAGGCAGTGATGTAGCCAGGAGAAGGATCTTCCAATTGCTGATCCAGAGGGCTATCCAGGGCAGAGCCAAGCAACCACCCCCGAAGTAGATTGCTATGGACATGTTCGCTATCCATGTTCGGTGGGATGGACCGACGTATTCCAATACTGTAACAAAGAAGACGGTGCTATAAAGTCTAATTAAATAGATTCTGTTCGAGTGACTGTTCTTAGAGATTTAAAGCTTTAAAGGGTGAGCTGATCCCCTTTTTAGTTTTAATAGGTAATGTCACATCTTCATCTGTGTATATCACAGTCTAGAAATCCTGAACTTCTGATAGGATTATTCTTGAATCCTCGAGAGATACTTTATTCTAATTTGAACAAATTAAGCTGGAAATCAAAATGTTTACTCAGCAAGAGAATTTAAGGATGCTGAAGAAGTTTAAATCGGCTTTTAGTTTCAGTCAGAATTTACTAAATGTATTGCTCTAACAAGAAATCTTAAGGGAAACCGATACAACTTCTTCAAAAGGCTGTTCCAATTTAACTTAGAATGTCGAAAATATAGGTACTTCAAGATATTAAGGATTTACCTAAAATGTACATGAGAATGAAGCAGCTGTCGTAGGACATGCCGACGAGAAACCGGCAGATAGCGAAGTCCCACAGCCCGCTGGTGAATATCGTCAGCACACCGCCGACGCAGCCGATCAGGTTTGCTCCTGTGGAAGAAGAGCGGTTATGTTAGGATCCTCAAAATAACGAGCTGGTGAGTGAATATTCTCATAATCATAAAGAACTGCTTCGATGCATTTAAAATGTTTGGGGGTTGGCGGAAAAGGAACCAAGCATGAAGCAGTTCTGTATAATTCTCTACCTGATAGGATATTTCCATACCTACTATAATACTTATGCTTAAGCTGAATCTGAAATTGTAAGGCCTGGCAGTCTAATGTACTCAGATCTTCTAAATATAAGCTTTATGCTTTCTTTTTATTTCTGAGCTTTGTGCTTATGTCGTGCTACTAAGTATTTAAAACTTTCATCTTTAAAAAGAACGAAAGAACTTGAACTTACTTTTGAAATAACCTCTAGGTAATCACGCAATTAATAGACACCATAAATAATGGTAATAGCATAGCCTAATAGTAATAACCTAATCTTAAGCAATGATTCGGCGCCCGAAGTAAATATTGTTATCAAAAATTAGATAAAATCAATACGTTGTATTATTTCATCAGCAATGTTCTTAATTACATTAATGAGTTGATAAGTCTGTTACGCCTATTTTTGGAGGTCACTTTTCCTACATACATGGTCCGTATCTTATCATGTCATATCCCCTTTCTGATGTCGATAAATTTCAAATAGATGTCCTTGATAGATTATCCGAAAACACACCATTTCAAGTACCTACTTGTGATTATATTTCGGAGACATATTTTATGGAGGGAGACTGGTAATGGGCCGTACCTGAGGATGGGAATAATAGAGGCCTATAATAGGATTGCTTGGATGTGGACTAAGAATGATGCTTATCGATGACACTAATAGTAGGAAATGATGCTGATTGAAGGGATTCAAGCAATTCAGCAGCACCCATTATCCTTGATGAACCCTTTCGATACCTTCTATAACTCTCAAAAAACAACACAAGATATATTGTATCTCTGCCCATCGTCTTCGCTTCATGTTTATTAAAACCCTTACCAACCAAGGCGGGCACTCGTCCGAAGCGGTCAGCCAGCCACCCGAACAGAAGACCACCAACGAACGACCCGGCAAAGAATATGGATTTATTGAAGCCTTTTATAACATACACTCAGACGTGACAAGACTTTGTGTTTCTAACCCTTCGCTTAGTTTGTATTCCACCCTTACCAACCAAGGCGGGCACTCGTCCGAAGCGGTCAGCCAGCCACCCGAACAGAAGACCCCCAACGAAAGATCCGGCGAAGAATATTGACTGGGCTATCGGCGCGTAGCCGGCATAGTCGCATACCCAGCCTCGCTGCAATAAAAAAGTAGACATTAGTTTTGGTGTTTGGGTTTCAGCAGGTAAATTGCAGGAACATTAGGATACTCCTGGCATTCGTGAAAATATTCTTTCTCAGTATGAGATTGGTGAGATTTACCATAGTCTTATATTTCTATGCCAAATATTATGTCGGGCTTCCTTCGCATGCAATATATTATGTGGTTCAGTGTCGTGATTTATACGCATGGAATTTTAAGTTCGCTTCGCTTGCCTGACATCATACATCGCTACAATTTATTCCTAGTCGAGCTAGCTTCGCTCGCTCTGCCATTATTACGCAAAAGATTATTACTTCTTTTCTTTTCTTTTCTTTTCTTTTCTTTTCTTTTCTTTTCTTTTCTTTTCTTTTCTTTTCTTTTCTTTTCTTTTCTTTTCTTTTCTTTTCTTTTCTTTTCTTTTCTTTTCTTTTCTTTTCTTTTCTTTTCTTTTCTTTTCTTTTCTTTTCTTTTCTTTTCTTTTCTTTAACTTACCTCGCTGACGACAGTGTGGTACGGAATATCCCCCAGCTGGAACTCCCAGCCACTGTTACACTGCACCTTAGAGGTGTTTGGGTGCGGAGGTGTGAGGGTTAGGGAAACGTGGGTCCAGTTTACGTCGTACGTCTGACACCGCTCCCACTCCCAGTCTTCGGCGCCTAGTGGGGCAGACAGGTTCCGTCTGAAAAAAAGGAAGGTATTATGGGGGGACTAACATCTAAACAAGACTATCTTAAAGACAACACGGTCGGTTATTCATATTTCTTTTTTAATATCATTTCATGTATTTAATAAATTAAACTGCAAACGATATTCTATTGAGTTTCAAAGTAACGATGAAGGTAGGATGGAAAATAAAATAAAATAGACGCTATTGTGTTAAGTCTTACCTCTGCTAATTTAATATATTTTATGTTAGCTGCACAAACAAATGTCTTACTATTTTTAATGCTGAGATATATTAATTTAATATTTTATGTTAGTTGCACAAACAAATGTCTTGTTTCACTATTTTTATTGCTGAAATAATGGCTGACTCTACAATTTAAGAAACATAAAAACCTTAATACCTACCATGTAAAATTTTATTAATTATTCAGTGACCACGTACAACTGAACTGCATAGGTACTTTGGTATTCATTCTGCACCTATACCTATACATCAAGATTCAAAGGCACATGTTTGACAGCACAATAGCTATGCAAATCGTTTAACAACATCGATTTCGTCAGACAAACTGTGTGCTGCATATTTGGATGAAACACTATTGTGTGTCGCATCGTGTCGTGGTGCAGAATGAAAACGAAATAATAAAGAGGTCAAACCAAACTAGCAAAAGTAGGTGTTCTGTGATTGGGATTATAGGAAATGACGATTGTCTATGCTAAATGACTCCATTAGCTAACACAACTTGTAAATATTTCCCGATGGAAAATTCACTCTTTAAAACGGTAGTAATATTTTTTATCATTTTCTGTATAGGTAGTCTAGCAGGCTAGTAGCTAGAGTTGTAAAGCGTGTGTGAAGGGCAGAAATTGATGAAAACAGACTTGAAGGTCTTCCAGCATAAAATATTACGTACCTACGTACGTTTTAAAATGCATTAAATTCACTTTTTTATAGGTCTCCATGCATGAGTCTCACTGGTGTACATACTCTCATAATTGCCTCAATTTACTCCCATTAGTTCACTTGCATGCGACATCCGTTGCATCGACACGCATTTTCATTTTATTGCATCAAAGTTAAGAATAATGTTACAGGGAACCCTACGTAAATACATATTTTGAAGGCACAATACCACAAAAACTACTCCCTGACTTGAGGTGATCTGCCATTCAGCCTATCCAACCAACTGCCCTGTAATTGAAGGTATAGTAACCTAACGTCAAAAAATTATAATTGAGCAAGTGCAAAAAAAGATTTACTTGTAGAATAGAAAAACTAAATGACAATAATAGGGTTTGGTTTCTTAACTTGCTAAAGAGAATTTTATCACATGTCGAGTGGCACCAGTTTTTCTTGGCTTCATTAATGTTCGTAAAATCCCTCTAACTGTTTTTTTACTTTAACGTTTATTGCATTGACATGCATTTTGAATTGGTGTGTTTACATGACATCAGTGCGCATCATTGACACACATTACAATTGCATGATTACAAAATTGTTACGTATTCACTAAACACGGTGACCTGCGATAAATTACGCTTGTAACACCTGTTTTCTTCATCATGGGTTGTGGGGTCGATGAACGGCCTTACTATATGAGATTCTAATCGGCCTTTTGGACGCATCATAATTCATTATGGTTGAGGTGCTAGGCACTGTATCTGCATATGTTAAACTGAGATCGAGTGCTTCAAAAAACTCCCTAGCTAAGCTTTAAAGAGTTCACCTCGGACACAACGGTAGGTACACAAAGAATAGCTAAAGCTAAAAAACTCTGCTGAACTCAGAACTTCACCAAAAATGTTATATTAAAAATATTTTTAGGGTTTCGTAGTCTACTAGAAACCCTTATAGTTTCGTCATGTCTGTCTGTCTGTCTGTCTGTCTGTCTGTCTGTCTGTCTGTCTGTCTGTATGCCGCGCCCTCATATCTTCGTCAGTTTTAGAGCTATCGACATGAAATTTGGTGAGAAGATAGATCGTGTTGACCCAAATATAGAAATGTTAAGAAAAAAATATTTTAAATGTTTTTTGGACCCCCTCCCATACAAGTGAAAGGGGGGCAAAAAATTTTTTTTTCTTCTGTAATATTGAGTAGGGTATCGTTGAATAGGTCTTTTAAAACTAAGGTGAGGTTTCTTTGAAACAAAGTCACTAAAATGTTTCAGTCACGAGATATTTGCTTTTAAAAAGGGCGTTTTTGACCCATAATTTGTTCCAGCTGTAACTTCTAAAGTATAAACGCTAAAAATTTGAAATAAATATGGAATATAGCTTACAATCTGAAGTTACAATGAAAACTATAACGGATATTGTACCCTTAAAGGATTCAGAAAAAATTGAGTTTTTCTATTTGCGGTTGGTCATCATACTGCTGCTAACAAACCAGCAACAAAATTAAGTTTGTAATGCTGATAAACCTGATATTTAAACGTTGACTACGAAACCCTATTTGTGGGCGTGTCTGACACGCTCTTGGCCGGTTTTTCTATGAAGGTATAGTGGGGTCAGCACGGTACTACTTTATAGCTAAGTAAGTACATAATATACAGGATGTAAAAAAATTGCCTGCAAATATTTTAAGGGGTGAACCAGTCCATGAAACTGAACAACTTTCCCCAAGAAACATAGGTCGAAATATGGAAAAAAAATTTGGACCTACCATACATATTGACTCGGTCGGCTGGTACTTTTTGTATGCGAGGTCCAATTTCTTTTTTCATATTTCGACCTATGTTCCTTGGGGAAAGTTGTTCAGTTTTATGGACTGGTTCACCCCTTAAAATATTTGCAGTTGATTTTTTTACACCTTATATAATTTTACCTGACGTTTTAAGTTTAAAAAAGGCGAAGAATGAATAATACCTCTAGGTATTATTATAAATGAGTACTTATTTAAATTCTGAAAAAGTATTTCGGTGATAAATTGTATATTTTTCACTGCATATTTTTTATGAGTAGGTAGGTGGTTGTGATGGTTGTTGGTAGTTTGGTATTTTGACGCGTCTTACTCTTACGTGAGAACTTTTTTATGCCGAAAGCAGACGTAAAACTAAAAACCCACTGTTATATGACGACATATATGCTGACAAAAAACTATAAAGAACGATAAAAAATGCCATCTCTGCATAGAACTATTTTTTTTACTTATATTTCCTTAAAGTCTTTTCTTATTGCCTATAGGTCCCTACTGTAGAGGTATTAACCACACTGGCATAAACGACAATGTTTAACTTTTTCGAATGGTAAATATGTGTCTTGTCATATTTGGGAGTTTACTTTAGCTCAGATCATCATGTTAGCGGTCATGTAGAGTGGAGGCCATATCTTATCATCAGTTATTATTTTAATATCAATCAAAATATTAATATGGTCAGTATGTAGTTACCTTCACGAATCTTAATTCCACAACATCACAAAGCTATAAATAGTTTGGGATTATCCTTTTCAATTACTAAAATGATGCTAATGGTTGATGATTATGTTGTGATAACAATGTTAGAACGCATTTTTTACTCATTTTGCGAAAACCCTTCATACATTGTTATTTTTTCATGAACAATTCTATTTTTACGATTTCGATTTTCTTTTGATTGATACCGAAAAGCCGGACAAAAACTATGCTGTACGGTTCAATAAATGTTGCTGCATCTAGAAAAGTAACAATAATATTATTGCTGTAAAATGTTAGAGCACGAAAAAAAATTACAACCTTATATTTTGAATTGTTCATGAATGATCATGAGCGGGAGAGACTAAAATAAACCGATAAAGTGAAATGATACAAAATCTGTTTAATGATTGTCTGAAAATATAAGATTAGATTAGATTTGTCTTTTGAACTACGAATAAACATTCTTGAGTTTGCTCAATGTGCATTCATTGCTCAATGCAAGTGTCCCAACATTTCCTGTTCGAGCAATTTTTCCTTTAGATCAAACGGTTGTTAAATGTTCTAAAGCATGCAATCCTGAAACACGGATAAGTTGTTAGCTTATATTAACTCTTTGTACCTACTAACCTATCTATCTAGTATTCTACCTACCTCCCTACCTATTTTTCAACATCGTTGGAACATTGTATGAACACCTAAGTTTAAGTAGAGTCATAATGCAGAACATAAAAATACTGCATGAATATATTATTATTGGAAAACAATCGCTTCTTTGCATTATTTGTATAGTAAACAAACAAAGTGTATTTGTACATTGTATATTTAGTTACACACACCAGATGCAATGAAAGCAGGCAGCACTCATTTATAAAACTGCATTATTTCTGTAATATTTATAAACACAGTGGAGCTCACGAAGCTCTGCGAAAGGCCAAGATTAAGAGCTGCTTCAAGCAAACTACTAGAGATCCGAAAATGAGCAAAGCGTACCTTAATTCTTGGTCCAAATGCTCCAGCTCAGGTACTCTACACCAATGGCTCTGCGGCGTGGCGGCCACAAACATCTGCACGAAGTAGACGAACGCAAAGAAGAAGCCAAAAGGCATCATCGCCAGGAAAAGCAGTTTCTGGTACCGCCCCCACTCGCCGACGTGCTGGAGGACCAGCTCCAGCGCGTCCGTGTCCTCATTCTGTGCCTTCTTCTTGAGCTCTTCTTTTGGATCCTGGAACAAGAGATATTATCCTATTATTATATATAAGCATGCCCAATAATAAGGGCAGTTTATTAAATAAAAAGTATTTGTACATGTAAAAATAAACTGAATCGGTATTTTTAAGTTACTTAGGTATCGCAAAACTAATACCTATATTTGAACGCACTAACATTACATGTGCCTAAATAATCATTCGACACAAAGGTCAAGTTCTCAAAGTTATCGCATTTTAACAATTTAAATTTTCCTCACACACAAATGTGAAGACGAATGTGTAAGTTTTCGTAATTTCAACAAGAAATTGTTGTTATTCCGTAACATATCACACCGGTTAATTAGGAGTTTAATTAACTTTAGAGCATTTTTACGAATCAGAAATTAGAAATTTAATGTTATTTATTTTTAACTTACTCATTTTAGGATAATAAAAGTTTCGATATTAGATAAAAGTTCCTTCTTGAAAATCAGTTAAAATTTAACAAAAACTAACTTTCTTTGTTTTTTTTTTTATGTAATCAGCACGGTTGACAAACCATTTATGTTTAGGAGGTATTTAACAAACCGGTAAAATAGGAGTTTCAATAAATTTCACATCATTTTCAAAAACATTTAAAGCAGAAATAAGAAATTGAATTTTATTTATTTCTGACCTAGTGTTCATTAGGACAATAAAAGTTTCGGCCTGCCTATTAAGACAATAGCTCCTTCTTTGAAATCATCATGGTAAAATGACTTTGCTTTTTTATACGTATAATAAACACGGTTGATAAAACATTTAAACTTGCCATGCTCAGCTCAGAAAGGTTATATATTTCATAAAATAATTACACGATAGGTAAAATATTGATGCATGTCATTTTGCTGAAACTGCGTTTTCCTAACTTTTAACATACTAACCTCCACCTCAAACTTGTAAATCTTCTTATCATATCCATTTGAAGTCATTCTCACTCGCTAATACCAAACCAAATCAGGGCAAGATAATAAATAAATATCGAGATTTATAAATAATATTTACATTGCGAATCGCACACGCACGCACGTCTAACTATATACAAAAGTCCGTATACACTGATATGGGGTCGTTACAACCGGCCGGTTTTACGTAATTTTTCGTTGATAAAAACCAATGAATTGTAATGAATAGTACACAGTACCGGATAAGCGACGAAAAGGGAAACGAGCGATTAAATGCGACGAATCGATCGAGCACGCTGGTTAAAACTGTATGACATGACCTCTTACTTAACTAATTTTAAGGAGGCTTAGTTTTAAAGATACGCTTATATATAAAACGGCCCTCAAACATTTGTTACACGTGGCGATTACGACCGTATTTTTACGGCCCTTAACGCTCTGCCTACTACGCAAGGGAGAAATGCGTGATTTATGTATGTATGTTTAAATATGCAAAGGAATATATACTACAAAAAAGTGGCAGGCCTGAAAAGACCTTTTATCGTTAAATGTATTTACGAAAAAGTTCATCGTGATAAAATATTATAATAATTATTACATAATAAGTGATAATAACTATGTAATGCTACAACCACCCACGCCATGTTAATATTTTTAGCTAACAAGTGATCATCTCTTAGAAATAATTTTGAGGTCAGGCTTCTATAAATATTTATTTAATTTTTTCTACAATGTTCACCTCGCCTCACCGGTTTTACCGGAATAATTTTTGGTATTATTACTTTGTTAAACATTGATTTGTTATATGTAATGTACTATTCTGTCTACTATCTAATAACGAGAAAAAATAATTTGATATTAATAATTAGTGTAATCTCTGCCTATCACTCCGTGAAAGTGGCGTGATGTAGGTTTGTAGTATGCGTGTGTTAGGTAATACAAATACATAGTATATATTCTAAAAGAAAATGCGAGCTAATCTTAACCCACTGTACCTTTTAACTCCACCTACCCTCGTACTAAAATAATAAGTTTTTTTTTTCATTTATTCCCTTTTCACGTTGAATCCAGTGTATTTTTTGGTTATATTTTTGAATCTTAGCTACTACCAACCTGATAAACAGAATACTTAACCTTTTTACCTTTACAGCTACAACAGTCCACTGCTGGACATGGGCCTCTTCCGGCCGTATTGGGGGGTGTTGCAAATGTTGCAATACTCACCACGCTTGGCAGGTGGATTGGCGAGCGCAGTGCAAGATGTTTAATTCACAGGTATCGCTGCTGCCCATTCCCTGGATAATTATCCCTTAGGTGCTTTTTACGACACCCACAGGTAGAATTGGGGTGATGCTATTCTAAGCCGGCATCACACGGCAAACAGAATAAAGGGAATATAAATGGCGGCGGTTCCATAAGAGGGAGGGATAAGGTGTGTAAGAGCCTTAGTGCGAGTAAGAAAACATGACCTCCGGCCGCCATGTATAATCCCTTTCTTCTGTGAATCAGGTAGTACAGGAAATGAAAAGCAAATCGCTATCCAACCAAGTCTAGTAGCAGAACTAAAGTTTGTTACGGCTATTTTACGCGGAAGCGTGCAGAATTTGCAATTGATTTGCGACGACTGGGTGCCTAGTTGTTTTAATTAGGTCTGAATTTAGATTTAAGGGCAGGCAGATGATGATGGAATCTACCTTATTAGTTTCTTTATGTTTTAAATGAGAAAATAGAGTATCTAAGCTCTTCTCTCTCTCTTTTCGTGTGGGACACCGAGTCGGTCGACGACCCGATGAACCCTGGTGTCAGAGTTTTTCAACCGCCTACTGCAAGTAGCAGGCCTATTACAACCTCAATTTATAGCCTAACTCCGTAGACATTTGCTACGAAAATGTTTATTGCCTATAGTTTAAAAATCAATATTTATTAAATTGTAGTGCTCTGCTTAGCCAGTTGCTAAATTAACAATTTGTAACTTTTTAATTAAATAATAATTTGTTAATCTTCAAAAATACCCTTCTAACCTTCGGTATAAACAAGTAGGTACTTTTACCTAACATGATACAGCTCTACAAAAGCAATGAAAGCAGCAAGGTTTAGCACTTAACCTTCGTCCTAAGTAACAATGAGTGATTACCATAATTTTAATGTCTGTTTCAAATGGTCTCCTCCTTTAAATAAAGTCTTGCCTTCCATAATGATATTGTTATTCTAAACCCTGTGGTGCCGGCTTAGAATAGCTTCACCCTAGACCCGCGTTCCTCCAAGGGCGTCACCCTAATTCTACCCGTGGGTGTCGTATAGGACGACTAAGGTGTTATCATCCAGGGAATGGGCAACAGATTTTTTTTCACGGACAGACTATAGTTTTAGCCCTGGGGTACTGCAACCTAGAAATAAGTGGGATTTAAAATGTACAGCAGCCTTTAGGTACTGTAAATGCAAAATTTCATACTGTGCTTGCCAATCCACCTGCCAAGCGGAGTTTAGTATGGCAATACCCACCTATAGACAGAGACTGTTGTGGCTAAACACTATGTTTATTAACGCATTTTCTAACAAGCGCGTAATTCTAATTGCCAGAGTATTTAGTTCATTTCAATTAAGCGTATAAACTGCGACTGGTCATAATTACTTTAATTATAGTAATCCACATTTTTCTTTATTCATCGTGGACATACAACATGGAATCATTTTAATCAGGGTGGTCATATAATAAGTACTATAAATAATGCATTTATGTGACTGCGTCTCTTTCTATTAATTGCTTTACCACGTGCCTACCTACATTGTACACCTATTAAACGCAAAATAAAAAAAACGTGATAGATCAAATAGGAAATATGTAAGTAAACCTACTGTTTGCTACACCAAACACATACAAAACATATAAAATTCGAGTCATATTATTACTAAAACATGTAAAAAATGTGATTACCGTAGAGCCAAGACAAACGACGCAACTAAAGGAAAAATCTGTACCATTACGGTTTTGCGAACTTTGAAAAAAGTTAATAAATTTAATGTCTATTTTAAGTAGGTTAGCAACTAAGTAAAATTAAAAATGCATGTCACTGTATATCAATATTAGTAAATATATATTCAATGCGATATGTTATCTATCATTCATTATCTATCAAATAGAAAGATTTGATTGAGTAATTTTGCGTGAGCTACCAATACAGCTTATTTATTGAGCAATTGCTACTTATTATTTTCTGTCATCGTACCTATCTGTAATCTTTAGATCTCCATCGAACGATTTGTCGTTTTTCCAACTCTTATCGTTTTTATATCATGTAAGTTCTCGTCGATGTCGGCAGAGGAAATTCCTTTTTCTTGGATTGCAATTTTGTTCGATGTGAAAAAAAAAATATTGAATAGAAACTACAGCTAAGTTATCTTTGAGTTAGAATGGCAATAGTATAACACAAAATTATTATTCATTAAAATAATTATCTGAAAAGTTTTATACAAATAGAGATAACATCTTTTTTTCGTGATGCTACCCCACTGCACCTTACTCGATAACTTTCTTTATACATACCTTATTTTTATTATTATTATTTTTTATTATTATAAGCCTGAAGTGTCCCACTGCAGGGCAAAGGCCTCCCTCCCCTTCTTCCATTTTCCCTGTCTTGGGCCATCTCCATCCAGTTTTTGGCGTGGGCATCTAGTTCGTCTCTCCATCGTTTCCGTGGTCGACCGCGAGCCCGTTTCGCGTTAGGAGGGACCCAAGTACTTGCAATATTTGCCCATAGAGTGCTTGGCATACCTATTTAACAAAAAATCTATAAAGCACTAGACATGCCCTCATGTGTATGACGTCCCAATTGGGACGCCTGATGTATATGGTTAACTAACACTGACTTAACAACTGTCGTCAAGTCATCAATCACTTAAGAAGATTGCCAACACATGAGCTTGTACCCATTTATGGGATCAACTTATACATGTGCTTATACCGATTAATATTTGTACCTACGTAAATCAGTAAAGGGTGGGTTAAAGTTCTGGTGATAGGTACCTACTTAAATGCAAATTGTCGCCACTATTTAACATCGGCCAATAGACCTTAACTGTTGTGCAATACCCTCACTAACATGATTGCCATCAAACAACATGATTGGATCCACATTACGATATTTTATTTTTCCTTTTTATCGTAACAATCACATCAAACGAAGGACAACGCATTGAATTGGTCTTTCCCAACCTTTCTATCAGAGATGTATATAGCCAAAACCTACCTATTCCAGTAAATGTTTCTTTTTTACTTGTTTGTTGCTTGTTCCAAAAGTTGGCCTCATGATTCGCTAACTTTCCGGACAATAATTATCGCATTTCGTGAAAGCCAACACTCGAAGCACCATACCGTAGTGTCCGGTCATGTAAATTCCTTTTTTCTAAAATCTGGATCTGAGAAAACACCGTAAAACAAGTAGTTGTGTTTAAAAAAAGCGGTAATTTTAAAGTAGGATTTTGCTGTAAAAATCCGCCATCTTGAATCTATAACTTTTTTAGGGTTTCGTAGTCTACTAGAAACCCTTCTAGTTTCGTCATGTCTGTCTGTCTGTCTGTCTGTCTGTCTGTCTGTCTGTCTGTATGCCGCGCCCTCATATCTTCGTCAGTTTTAGAGCTATCAACATGAAATTTGGTGAGAAGATAGATCGTGTTGACCCAAATATAGAAATGTTAAGAAAAAAATATTTAAAATGTTTTTTGGACCCCCTCCCATATAAGTGAAAGGGGGGCAAAAAAATTTTTTTTCTTCTATAATATTAAGTAGGGTATCGTTGAATAGGTCTTTTAAAATTAAGGGGAGGTTCTTTTGAAACAAAATCATTTAAATATTTCTGTCACGAGATATTTGCTTTTAAAAAGGGCGTTTTTGACCCATAATTTGTTCCAGCTGTAACTTCTAAAGTATAAACGTTAAAAATTTGAAATAAATATGGAACATAGCTTACTGTCTGAAGTTACAATGAACAGATATCGTACCCTTAAAGGTTTCAGAAAAAATTGAGTTTTTCTATTTGCGGTTGGTCATCATACTGCTGCTAACAAACCAGCAACAAACTTAAGTTTGTAATGCTGAAAAACCTGATATTTAAACGTTGACTACGAAACCCTATTTGTGGGCGTGTCTGACACGCTCTTGGCCGCTTTTTTATATACGTATAGCCAGTGTCACTCGCGCTGCTGAGAGCACCTCATATGTCAAAATCCAACTATCTGTTTGGGCTTAGCCCGTGAAAAAGAATTTTCTTGTCTACATACATACATACTCTCGAAAAACATAACCCTCCTTCTGAGGCAGTCGGGTAATGAAATTTTGTGTGAGAACCGCTTGCTCTTTTCGCCTTTTGCACAGTTACGTCAGGGGCTAGTTTACCGACGTCGCACCGGGACAGAAAAGGTGGTCTAGCACCTAGCCAGCTTCCGTGATAGCAAGGCAGGTAAGCTATTGCAATTGCAACGTGTTGCAACTATGGGGTAAGGGGCAAATGCAACTTTAGGTCATTTCTAACCGAGACGCGACGCTATGACACGGGGCGCGATCTTTTGAAACGCGTGATAGAGTCATGAGCTCTAGTACACAGGTATATGAATATAAATTCCTTTTGTCCAAAAACCGGATACGGGAAGATACCGGCAAATCACTCGGTGGTTGTGAGATGAGTGAGAACCGCTTGCTCTTTCCGCCTTTTGCACAGTTACGTCAGGAGCTAGTTTACTAACGTTGCACCGGGACAGATAAGTTGGTCTGGCACCTAGCCAGTTTCCGTGATAACAAGGCAGGTAAGCTATGGCAATTGCAACCATAGGGTAAGGGGCAAATGCAACTTTAGGTAATTTCTAACCAAGACGCGGCGCTATGACACGGGGCGCGATCTTCGCGTGATAGAGTCATGAGCTCTAGTACCTACTTAGGTATACGAATATAAATTCCTTTTGTCCAAAAACCGGATACGGGAAGATACCGGCAAACCACTCGGCGGTTGTGAGATGAGTGAGAACCGCTTGCTCTTTTCGCCTTTTGCACAGTTACGTCAGGTGCTAGTTAATCGACGTCGCACCGGGACAGATAAGGTGGTCTGGCACCTAGCCAGTTTCCGTGAATAGTAGGTAAGGTCAGGTGGGGCTATTGCAGCAGAATCAGAACGTGAAAGAGGAGGAGTGAAACACGTATAGAGTGTAAAACGGTGATAGCGGTGATAATGATAACGAAATGCATCACTTGTACACCAAGGTAAGTACAAGGTACCGGTAAGAAGAAAATGTTAAAGAAGCGAAAGAGGTGTGTGAAGATCGTAGAAAGTGGAAGGATGTAGTCTTTGCCTACCCCTCAGGGAAAGATTCGTGATTTTATATATGTATGTACTTACGTCAAGTGGTCTTGGCTCGTGGCGCCTTCCTTTCCTTTCTCTGTGAGAAAATTACCCAAAGTTTCATTTGCCCCATAGTTGCATTTTCCCCATGGTTGCAATAGCCTCACTAGACCTTATAAATATTAGCTATCTGAGCAGGTACCTACACCTACAACTTGGATTGCAAGTTGCAAGCCGTTTGGCGAGTCGGCCAGCCAGAGAGTTAATAGGTTCAACCAAACTTGATTGCTTCGCTTTTCTGTTGCTTTGTTTGTGGTTCGATGGCTCTTTTTTGTCTGACTGGTTGCCTTTCGTGTTGCCTACCTATATTATATCATAACCACAGCATAATTTGCATTTTGTTAGTTTTATTTTTAGTACTTTTGCTAATGAAAATCCTCCCATCGATACTTTTTTGATTTGCCATACCTTAAATGAATGGTTAATCGTGGTATAACTGGCGCAGATATCTAAAAAAGATATCCTGAACTGGCAACTTTATTGTTCGTCTCTCTCTATCATATTAGGAATGTGCTTGGTATGTGATGTGACAATAGTGTTGCCGATTCGGGATACCTATGTTCTTTAACTGCTCCAATTATGTATACGGATTTGTATTCTATAGAGATTGTAGTTTAAACGTTTACCTACTTACGATCCTTGAAATATTTTCAGCATTTTTTAAGTAGTTGCATGAAGTAAGTCACGCAAGTTTGTAATCAGTAAAACTAAACGATAAAATATTAGATTTTATCGATTATAAAAATAGGAAAGCTATTTGGCTATTTGCTAGTTTTATATTGGCTGATTTAATACTGAGAATTGTGTAAGATTGATTACAAACTCCGATTCGATCGTATACCAAACCTTACCTAAATATAATTATGTAGAGTTGTATGTACCATAATTGGTTTTTACCGATTTGAAACAAGGTATAGGTATCCTAATGGAAACTTGCCATATGGGTACATATTAAATGATACAGCGTTGATTGTTTTGCTCAATATTGTAAGTAATTAGGTACCTACATAAAGTTTTCAACAGAGAAGGTATACATTGTGACTAAGGTCCATGGACAACATATACTTAGATACAACGAAATAACTGTACCTACATACAGTTCAATGGACATTGATTTCTTTGTACCTTATCAGGTTGATACGCTTCCTATTCACATAGAAAAGTTACTGGTATCCATGCTGGCTGAATAGCCAAATTACGTGACCAGTTAGGTAACCGTTGTATACTCTACTTCAAAAGCAGGCAGAGTATCAAACTTAAATAGAGGCAAAGAGGTGCGTCTCACGTGTGGCATTGAATTAATGAGTGTACCTATGTACTAACCTTTAAGATAGAGTCCATACTTTAAATTCCGAAAAGGTTTTGTAAAGTTTTCGGGGAAAGCTCCACAGACACACATATATCAGACAAGCGATCGTCAGGCGTTATCTATGGGACGCGCTTCCCACGTGTAGCTTTGTTTCTTCTGTTTCATACATTTTATATGGAAACGGTTTCTAGCGTCGCGATGTCTCGCGTCTTCGACGATCACTTTTTTGACAGATGCTATCTTACGTCTCACGTCTTCTCTGTGGAGCTTGCTCCTTCTACAACTTAACTAGGTATTCCAGCCTGCAGTTTGCCTGTTTCTGTATTTACAGATTCAGTGCACGTCGCAACGTTTGCTTTCCCAACGTAGCGCCTCAACTACAATTTGCCGCATCTTTATCCAAGTAAACAGTATGTAAAAAAATCAACTGCAAATATTTTAAGGGGTGAACCAGCCCGTGAAACTGAACAACAACAACAACTAAAGAACATAGGTCAAAATATGAAAAAAGTTTTTGAACCTCTCATACAAAATGTACCAGCTGACCGAGTCAATTTGTATGGGAGGTCTCATTTTTTTCACATTTCGACCTAGGTTCCTTGGGGAAAGTTGTTCAGTTTCATGGGCTGGTTCACTCCTTAAAATATTTGCAGTTGATTTTTTGTACACCTTATAGGTACCTATAGTAGATTTAGCAGCCTACAATGATCATGGCAACACTCACCAAAGAGCACTTTGATGCTCTAATCAGAGTGGATTAGAACTGCATTCAAATTATCCAAGTATACTTTGTTCAAAGTCGAAATATGAACGAGTACTTTGCTTGGAAACATGGCTTTACACTAGGATCCAGTAGAAAATTATACAAGTAGGTAAGTCGTTTTCGGTAGTTTAAAATATTTTTCATTCAAATAAAACGGTCATTGTCACTCATTATGTGCCTGAGGTATAGGCAAGTGTTGTAAAGCTAGGGTCAGGAGAGTCGCTAGTTTTAGTTGATTCAGAAACTTAGCTCTACATGATTATCTCTTACATATCGTTTTGCATGGGTTGAGCCTTATGCAACATTGAAAAAGGAAAATCATATCTATAAAAAAATTAAAGGCGGAAATTAAAAGCCATGATAAATTGTTTGGGTTGGCCTTTTATTTTGGTGCATCATGCATGAGTCTCTCTCGCTAAAAGCCTTGTTTGTTGAAATAAATAATGCATCAATCAAGCCTGCACTCTAGCGGTCGGCCAGTCAATCAATACGCCGTTTATGGTATCAATAATAGGTACATCGGTCGGGTCATGGTGAAAACTGCATTCTAATAGGTAGGTATTGCATTCACAAGTCCACCAACCTCACCAACTACGTCTTTAAAGTTTTTACCCCGTGATGAGTAAGAATTCAGCCACCCCTTTTCTACTCAGGGTGTTTCGTAAAACAATTTTTGGAAAACTTCCAAAATTTTCACCGCAGGCAGGATTTGAACCTGCGACCTTCGGCATCAGTAGGGGAGACCGAGGGGTATTGGATCAAAGGGGTGTTGGATCAGCTTTGTTTTCTCGATAAGTAGAAGCGTTAGCGAGCAGACTATAATGCAATTGTGCCTCTTTCTGCCTCTTGTTGACCCCTAAGTTAGCGTCCCTGACAAATAGCGCGCCGTTTTGTTTTTATCGGAACATCGTAAAAAAAATCGTCAAAAGTAAGTTTTCTGCTCTTATTTGTCAGGCTAATATTTTGGAGGTGCTTTTATATTTTTATTTTAGTTTTATACGATATGAAACCTTCAAAATTAAGGATTCATATGGCACCACTGGGACGTCTGGGTTCTCTGTGGTTTTATCTCAGTTTAATGTTTTTGTCAAACTGGCAGGATTTTTCATACCGAGGGGTGTTGGATCAGCCTGACCCAACACCCCTCGGTAAAATTTTGTATGGTTAATTTCATAGAGTACACGAGCACCACGCGTGTTGTGCTGGCCGGGTGTAAGTTCGTTATACGTACGTATAACCTAATACATTATTAATAAACTTTTCGATTTCATTTTTATTTTCATAATCATTTTCTCTTTCTCTGTCACTTTTATTTTCATTTTCACATTCACTTTCACTGTCACTGTCACTGTCACTGTCATTTTCATTTTCATTTTCATTTTCATTTTCATTTTCATTTTCATTTTCATTTTCATTTTCATTTTCATTTTCATTTTCATTTTCATTTTCATTTTCATTTTCATTTTCATTTTCATTTTCATTTTCATTTTCATTTTCATTTTCATTTTCATTTTCATTTTCATTTTCATTTTCATTTTCATTTTCATTTTCATTTTCATTTACATTTACATTTAGGTACATTTACATTTTCATTTTCATTTTCATTTTCATTTTCATTTTCGTTTTCATTTTCATTTTCATTTTCAAATGACTGACGCTTATTTATTATTTATTCCTTTTTCACCGTGAATTAAAATGCGATTTAAAAAAATGAAGAATTCTCATACTAACTTTTTCCCCCCATTTT